>CM035811.1:38916792-39251792 GCA_020458035.1 Magallana ariakensis | reverse complement strand
AAACTTATGTGGAAGCATCCTCAGCTAGTGAAGAATCAAAGTTGTGAAAATCATTACCCCAGGGAGTAGGGTGGTGCCACAATGAGGGCTCAAATTTTTACATAGGAATATATGGAGTAAATCTTTAAAAATCTTCTTCTCAGAAACTAATCAGCCAGGAAAGCTGAAACTTTTGTGGAAGCATCCTCAGCTAGTGTAGAATCAAAGTTGTGAAAATCATGACCCCCGGGGGTTGGATGGGGCCACAATAAGGGTTGAATTTTTACATAGGAATATATAGAGTAAATCTTTTAAAATCTTCTTCTCAGAAACTAAACAGCCAGGAAAGCTGAAACTTATGTGGAAGCACTCTCAGCTAGTGTAGAATCAAAGTTTGTTCAAATCATGACCCCTGGGAGTAGGGTGGTGCCACAATGGGGGGGGGGGGTCAAATTTTTACATAGGAATATATAGAGTAAATCTTAAGAAATCTTCTTCTCAGAAACTAATCAGCCAGGAAAGCTGAAACTTATGTGGAAGCATCCTCAGCTAGTGTAGATTCAAAGTTTTGAAAAGCATGACCCCCGGTTGTAGGGTGGTGCCACAATGGGGGCCCAGGGGTCAAATTTTTACATAGGAATTTATAGAGTAAATCTTTAAAAATCTTCCTTTCAGAAACTAATCAGCCAGGAAAGCTGAAACTTATGTGGAAGCACCCTCAGCTAGTGTAGAATGAAGATGTGAAAATCATGACCCCAGGGGGTAGGGTGGGGTCACAATGGGGATCGAATTTTTACATAGGCATATATAGAGTAAATCTTTAAAATCTCTAAAACTAAGTAGCTAGGAAAGGTAAAACTTATGTGGAAGTATCCTCGGGTAAGGACTAGGTAGATTTAAGTTTGTTCAAATCATGATCCCGGGGGTAGGATGGGGTCACAACGGGGAGGGGGGAGGGAGACAAATTTTTGACATAGGAATATATGGAGAAAAATCTTCTACAAAACCATTTGTCTAGAAAATTTGTAACTTTAGTAAAAGCAACTTTGGGTAGTGTAGATTCAAATTCGTTAAAATAAAAATCTTGAGGAGTAGGGTGGGGCCACATTCAGGATCCAATTTTACAAAGGAAAACATTTTTAATTCACAAAAACTGAAATGTTATAATATATATGGTTTTACTTATATGCAAACATTTTGCCAATTTGTGATTCTTTAAAATTGTTAAGACTTTTGCCCCTGGACGATTCTTGGGCCTCACAAGGGGTTCAGAGTTTGATGTAGGTTTATATCCCATGTATAAACAATTGTCTAGGATCTTGTTGAGAACTGCGATGCTCAACATGTGATATGAATATAAAATCATCCTGTCAAAAAAGGGACTTGATTATAAACATAACAATATCTACATGTATTACTACATTGTCCAGATATTTTGTATGATGTCGATCTCCATTAAGCTGATTTTATCATGCCTATTGTTGCTCAGGTGAGCGATGTGGCCCATGGGCCTCTTGTTTTGTTGAAATGACTGGACACAATGTTTCAAAACTTTGATCGCCCATCTCATATGTTTTGATAAATAAAACAAAATAATGTTCAAAACATTTTAACATAACAATTTCACATGTATATTACATTATATTGCCTATTTTATGGAGTTTCATTGATTATATTAATTTTTCTGCAATAGATTGCAGTCAGCGCCGACATAAATGTCTTTCAGCAAGTTGCATGGCCGCCGTATATCGCAGGTTTGCTACTTCTCCTACATATATTTTGAATATTTGAAAATAATAGTTTTTTTTTTTAAATTAACAATATTTTGAAAACCATTCATTAGATATTCACTTATTTTGAAATTGTGTTATGATGTCGTAATATGACCACCTAGTATATTAATATATTTTTCGAAAATTGCTTTATAAATACATAATTATATGAACATTTTTTTAAAAAGACTTGTGGGATATTGTTTGTATGAAAATGAACTGACGCAATGATGACGTCATTTGACAGGTATTCTGGTGGGTCTGTGTCAGGTGCCCTTGGTGTTGGTCCTTTGTGACACGCTGGGTGGTTCCACGTGTTACGCCACGGTGGTGTCACAATGGGTGGTCACCGAACGGCTACGGAAGATGTTTCCTTACCTGGAAAAGAAAAGAAGCGGTCTGGAGAACTGGTGGCAGGTGAGTTAGATCTTGTTATTATGGATAACCCCCAGAAAATATAGTTAATGCCATAAGCAGCTCACTACGGCAAAAAGGTTGTCCTTTGCAAATGCATGCTGGGATTTAATGTTTTGACTAACAACGTTGTTTTATCCGTCTCTGTACTAAATTTGTAAGTTTCAGATATGACGAACACAGAATTAAAATTCTCGTTTCTTTTTCTGTTATTTTATAGGTATTGCTTGTGATCGGAGTAACAGGGGGCGCTGTGATGTCTGCGGGACTTTCCTCGTCGATCGGGAAGGTTTCGGGAGTTAGTGTTCCTGACGCTCTGGTTGGAGGGATCCTTATGCTGTGGGGCTCACGATTTGCCTCAGGGTGCACAAGGTACGTGTAAAAAAAATCGGATGTACATGTATTCTTCTACCGATCTTACGTAAGTTTCCGGAAAGACAACCCAAGTTTTCCCGTAGATCGAGCTACAGAGCTACAGCTATCAATTTTACTTAACAAAATATGATTACATGTATCTTCTTAAAAAATGCCTAATTTCTTTGTTACCTGCAATTGTTGAACATAATTTATACATTACATACATTTTCAAGCACCTGCATGATGTACCTGTATGAAACAACAAAATAAACCTTTAGTATTTAACTATAAAAATAAAGCAATGGAATAACAATGCGGGTTTTCTTTCCTTTTTACAGTGGACACGGGATCTCGGGGATGGGGCTCTTTGCCTGGCTGTCCTTCCTTGCAGTACCCTCCATTTTCGCGGGAGGAATATCCACAGCATTCCTGATGAAATACACCGGGGTCAAAGATCACTACGTGACCTACACCGGTGGCGTGTGATTGGTGCAAGTTCAAAAACTATTTTCAAATGTAACCAATCAGCGCTTTTGTTGCCACAAAGGGTACTGAAAAACGTCCGGAGACACTAGTTTTATAATTTTTTTTTGTTGTTTAATTTTTTTCGTAAGTCCGAAGTCTTGGAGATACAGACATAATAATTTAATGATGTAAAAGAAAAAAATACGACAACAACGCATTGTATATTTTACATCTGGAAGCCATATTTATTTATGATCATTTGTTTTCAGATGATAAAATCTCATTCATATAGAATATAATGATATAATTTTTATCTTATATTTTGAAATGTTTCACTTATAAAGTATTAATAACCATAATCAAAGAAATTAAAAATACTGAAACGAGAAAGTACATTTACGCTATGAGAATTAAATTGCCTAGGTTTGTAGAAATTTTAGTTATATACATGTTTTAGATGGATAAGGGAAAACGTTTATACGTGTATTTATGTATACTTTTAAATTTATTCAAAATACTCATGAAATACTCATAGAATTTAGAAATGTACAGTGAATAAAACCCATCGAAACAAGAACAAAATAATATTGTAGGTTTTAGAGTTGTTATTGTTATTTCGCATGCGGAATCCACCTCTATTGTTATTATTATTAATGTTATTTTTTATCATTATTATTATTATATTGTTGTTATTATTGTTATTGACACGCTGTATATTGTTATTGAATAATGTTATCAATTTTCTCTATACATTGTGTTTTATACCTTAGTATTAAGGCAGAATATTTTAACGATTATTAAAACAGTTATGAAAAATTTCGTCCTTTTGTTTTTGCCAATATTTAAAAAAAAAAGCAACTTATTGGTCATTATCTTCAGTTGAGTCAGCAAAATTAACATAAATAAGTTGCAAATAAGGCGTTCTGGTTTGGATTTGGGCTCTCATTATCAACGTGTAAAATTGTATAAAAGTTTAGTAATAGGTCTCATGCGATGATGTAGAAAAGAAGGGGATGTGTCCCTTTTCTCACTCAGATTAAATGATTACTAAAAGTAATGTGACCTTAGGACCCCCCTCCCCCCTCACCTTCCCTCGGTAGAAACAACTTTGCACAACCACACTACCCCCGGGATAAATATTCCTGCATCGGCACTTGCGTCTACAAAACACTACCAAACGCGGTGCGGAGAGGGGGAGGGGGTATTATTGTCCGTGTTGCCTGCCTTAATACTCTCTGAATGTGTACACCATCCATGATTGACAGCCACACACTCAATCAGCTCTTACTCATTTTCAGCTATATTGACAGAAATATATTTTTTGACTTTGATTAAACAGAAAATAATTTTTTTTAGAACTGCTATTAGATATATCATTTAACATTGTTCAATCCTTAGCAATGCGCGATACCTTTTAAGAAGTCCGATCTGGGAATAGTAAATTCGTATCAAAGATTTTAGCTTTTACAATTTCTTGAGAACTCTGGGTATTTTATTATATTACAATGTATATTAATGTTTTATTTTTTAATCAGCACTAAACAAGTCATCGAAGTGACTATTTTAAAAAAATTTTTAGTCATAAAATATTTGGACCCGCGGAGCCGACAATCTTAAACGCCTCTCTCCCACGTAATATTGAAAAATAAGGAATCATTCTTTTAGTATTTTGAGGTAATAATTTTGGTCGGGGCGTGGTCAAATCCAATAAAGCCCGAAGGGTTTTATGATAAATTCTTCCACTTAAATTTGAGCTTTTCTGGTCTAATAATTTTTGAGAAGAAGATTTTTAAAGATTTTCCCTTTATATTCCTATGTAAAAATTCATCCCCCCATGGTGGCCCCACCCTACCCCCGGGGACCATGATTTAAATAAACTTGAATCTACACTATCTGAGGATGCTTCCGCTCAAATTGGAGCATTTCTGGCCTAATAGTTTTTGAGAAGAAGATTTTTAAAGATTTTTTTCTATATATATTATGTAAAAATTCATCCCCCCCCATTGTGGCCCCACCCTACGCCCGGGGACCATGATTTAAACAAACTTGAATCTACACTATCTGAGGATGCTTCCACTTAAATTTGAGCTTCTCTGGTCTAATAGTTTTTGAGAAGAAGAATTTTAAAGATTTTCTCTATATATTCCTTTGTAAAAATTCATCCCCCCATGGTGGCCCCACCCTACCCCCGGGGACCATGATTTGAACAAAATTGAATCTACACTACCTGAGGATGCTTCCATACAAGTTACAGAATTTCTGGCCTAATAGTTTTTGAGAAGAAGATTTTTGAAAAATACCTACAAATTTTAAATAATTCTAAATTAACTCCCCTTTAAAGAGGGTGTGGCCCTTCATTTGAACAAACTTGAATCCCCTTTACCCAGTGATGCTTTGTGCCAAGTTTGGTTGAAATCTGCCCAGTGGTTCTGGAGAAGAAGATGAAAATGTGAAAAGTTTACAACGACACCGCCGACGCCAACGCCAACGCCAACGACGACAGACAACGGACAAATTTTGATCAGAAAAGCTCACTTGAGCTTTCAGCTCAGGTGAGCTAAAAACCACTATTTTTTCATGTAGCACATGCTATGTATCACTACGAGGCTCAGCCAATACTGTTGTTTTGGTTATGCTATAAGACACGCCCATTTTGTGTCGCTCATCTTTTATGAAACTATTGGGCTTCAAATTTGATTGTACTATTATAACAGACAAATGTAAATATTGTTTGATTTATTTCCTGTTTTAAATGAAACAATTCTAAAGCAGTAAACATGATTTTAGAAAAGGATATGTAAAGATAAGTTTAACAACAAGCTAAATGACATGATGCATGAGATAATATTTCCAGCTAGAAAGTTATATGCATGTAATCTATGCAAAACTACTATGCCTAGTTAGACTAGTAAAACAGATTTTTGATGTTCACATTGATAAAACCGCACGAAAAAAAGATGAAGCCATTTTCCTGATAGAGTCATGTTAAGCCTCACTAACTACGCCAATTTACATTAGAGCATCGATTAAAATGATCCAGGTTTTTTAAACTTAATTAAGGATCCTCGACACTCAGTGACTTCTACTTTTTATGACAGTACGTCACAACATGGCGATTTTAGCGCGTAAGGAAATCGTTTATATCGTCATAATTTGTTGTCTACCTTTGTGGCGCAACGGGTGTTGCTTCGGTATACCAACCCGCTGGTCCCGAGGTCGAATACAGCAGGGACTTTTATTTTCATGAACAGCGGTAAAATTTAAAAAATTGATTTTTCAACAAAAATTGATTTTTTTTGGGGTCATTTTCAAGTCAAACACATGCTAAAAGCCCATATCTTTAAGTAATTTAGAAGAATGGACTTGTATGCAGAACTTTCCCCAGGTGTGTGGAGGACCCTTAATTAATTTTTTAAAATTTTTATTTCAGTTGCCAACATTTAAAAGAATTTCTAAATACAGTAAAATACTCCATTACAAGAAGAAGAAGAAGAAGAAGAAGAGAATGATTTGCATTTTTTGCGGACGTATATGTAGGCTTTTTCTATCTATCAAACATTGTCCTAAACTGGACCCAACAAAGGATTCGGGGATTAATGCAGCGAAGGAATTGATTTTTTAGGCTTTTTTCACTTTAGTTGCCTACATTAAAAGGATTTTAAAATATAGTAAAACACTCCATGAAATGAACTAGATTGTCCCTATCGAACATTAACTTCTTTTCTTTCCAGTAAATCCCGATCTCGATTCTAAGAGCTTACACAATTGAAGTCCACGTAAATACAGTCATGTATATTACACACTTTTGAATATAACAACATTTGAAATTGTCTAAATATTAAGTTTCAGTTTTTAATTGCTGCTTAATTTTTAAATTTTATTTATAACATGTTAACTTGTTCATTTTCTATATGATATTACAATTTTAGATAAATAAAATTATTGAAATCATAACCACATCGATACCTCCGATTCAAATTAGGTTGTAGTTCCGTGTTCATGTAAGAAACATGCCAGGGGCATTATTATAGATGTTCTTTTATTGATAAGATCTATAAATGTTCTTAACAATTCAAATTAAGATTATTTACCCACTGCACATTAAAACACCGATTAACAAGATAAAGGAAATAGGTGTCCTAATGTACAGTTAAATGTGCATAGTTATCGTGTTTCGAAGCTTATCGCGCAATTTATCAGTGTCGATCATTAGCGCGCTCATTTGTCGGCCATGGTTTCAAAAAAGAGAGATAACTTGTACATCGTAGATTCAAAATCTTAATGTTAATTTTTTATATTATGAAAAAATTCAAGCACAATGTTAATGTATATCAGGTATGTATAATGGGTGCATCATGCATTATAAAAGGGCAGTTTTTTTGTGTTTTTTAAACAAACAAAAGTTAGAATGCGGGTGGACGGGAAATTTAATACAATGTTTGGATTGCCGTCTGTTTATTGGATTAATATCGTAAAAACAGGGCTTACCAGCAGCAGAAAAGTAAGTTATTTAAAGGATTTAAAAAAATATTTTTGTCATAATAATAAATTAAAAACATAAATAGCAATGCCCCATATAATAGATAAGCATTGATTTTTTTTAATGATAACTATAGAGAGTTTTATCGCAATTAAAACAAATATATTTTAAAGATAAAATTAAATTGAGAAAAAATTGGCCATTCTTGTATTTATGGTATTTATGCTTGTTTCTCGTATAGAATTCTAATTTTATTTTAATCCGCGCATTCTAGAAAATGCTTTTAAAATTTATGCTTTCATTTTAAAGGGGCATGGTCACGATTTTGGTCAAACTCTATTTTTGTATTTTTATTGTTTTTAATGCTTTAGGAGTGCATTTCTAATAATTAAATGAAATTTAAGAGTCATTCGTTGAGTTATAAGCAAGATACAGGGTTCGCAATTCTTTGTCATGTAAACAAGGCTCGTGCCCTGTTTTTGTTTACATAGGTTCAATATACCAGTAAAAAATCTTTTTTCAATCTGGTTTGTCTACCTTCTTATTCATTTTAAGCATAAATAAACAGTTCCTAACGTTTAACACATTCATTTTAGGTCTAAAACTGGAATTTTCACTTCAACATTCAAAATGTAAACAAAGGCTTTGTTTACATAGCAAAAAAATTGTAAGCACTGTAACTCGCTTGTAACTCAACGAATGACACTTAAATTTTGGATGCCTATTTAAAATGCTTCCCTGAAGCATTGTAAACATTAATATCATAAAAATAATTGTTGACCAAAATCGTGACCATGCCCCTTTAAGAGTACTAAGTATTTCGCATCATTTTGGTATCTTACGGAAGCCCATTTAGGACCTATCAATTTCCTTAAATTTGTAACAACAAATTAAATTCGTTATTACGGATTCAACAATTTGTTAAAACGATTTAAATTCGTTTAAAAAAATTTAAGAATTCGTTATATCAAATTCAAAAACATTTTTTGATAGGTCCTAAATGGGCTTCCGTAGTATCTAGGTATATGTACACAAATAGCTTACAATTTCCCTAAATAACTAGCTTTTCGTTGAAAGCGTGATTAGCTTCCCCCTTTAAAAAAAAAATATTTGGATTTCCTTGTTCTGGTGTGTTTTATTTGTAAACATTCTATTTTCTTCTTTCAAAATTTATTACAGGTATTTCTATTTTTTAGAAGCTCGGTCAACTTTTTGTTGTGGAGCGGAGAGGGGTACAGAGAACTAAATGACCTCAGGATAATCCACGTGACAAGGAAAGGGAAATATCGGGTGATGGAAAACCGAGAAGTGACGTCACAAATCATTAAAGTGTATAATCGAAGTGTGTTTTCCTATGCTGAGGACAAGTCCATTTTTAGGATAGATTCTGTGAATATTTCCAAAGCAAGCAAAATGACAGCCCAGGTGTGGCAGTTTTATCGGAAATATATAGGATTCAGAAAAACCGACTTTAAAACTTTCATATTAGACTTGACCTACACGGATGAAGATTTAGGAGAAACAATTCTCGGTCGGAATGCCGTTATCCGGATTAACATTAAGCGCCATTTTGGATACCTTCACATACTAAGTACTTTTATTCACGAGCTTGCTCATTTTCTGGAGAACAGATTCTGCGAGGAGGATCATGGGAACACTTTCTTCTGCCTCGGTTTGATGTTGATAAATATTCTTCAGTGTTCAGACTTAGATTTGACAGAATATGGCATATCATCCACAGATGTACAAAAGTTAGAAATATCCATTATGTAGAGCACTAAAATTATTAAGTCCACCATTTCATTAAAAAATAAAAGCACAAAACTCTCTGAAATAATAATAAAAAGTTTTTCAACCTTATTTTCTTAAATATTCCAGATTGAATTATTCTACAATCTATGTCTTAAAAATGTGTGCAATAAAAAAATGTTTGAACGAAAATTTTTGTTGATTTTGTTTTTTAGCGAATCAACGAAATCAAAAGTTCAACGTGGTGAGAGATATGTATTATAAAATGTAACATCAGAGCCCTTCCTGGAATTTGCAAAAAAGCTTTCACAAATCCCACGAAAAATTAAATATTAAATTGAATATTCCTCTTAAAAAAGTTTAACACAGAATTGAGTGAAGCCAAAAAAAAAACCCTCGAAATTAAACATACATATACAAATGTTTCTTAAATCATGAAATACAAGAGAAAGTACCAATGTAGAATTACATACGCTTCGATGCGCATGCGCGCGCACGACGAAACCAATTTCTATACTTCTTGGTTGAGTGGTCACATTTAACGAGTTAAGGTTTTAGTTTTTAAAAAATTATTTTTTTCCTAAATTAAGATTTTGAAAAGACAATAATTTATTTCACTTTCAATGACGTCTTGATCGTCGAGATGGGTAAAGTTTGAAAGTCCATAATATCAATAAACAATGTTGTTAGAATTAATTTTATTAACATAGTAAATAAATTACATGGAATAAGTATAAGTTAGTATTTAGAAGTTTTAAAATACAATGTATGCAAAATTAAATACATTTATAGCTACGTGTAATATTCTTAAATGTCGATCATTGATTAATCTTCAATTTATGAAAAAGAACTTTTTTGTTTGAAAACTTCCTTTTAAACTAATGAATTAGGGATGAGAGGTATAAAATAATATCATTAATAAAATTAATAAAAAAATTGTGTTAAAGTGTAAGTAATTATGTAAATGAAAATAAAACATTGTAAGTAAGTATGTAAGTATAAGATTTTTCGGCACATTTTCTTTTAACATTAACATAATCAATGGAAATAATTGTTCAAACAAATACTTCTTTTTCTTTAATATTTTTCACACAAAAATGAAAAAAAAATGCATAAATGACATTTAGGAGGCTTGATGCTCAACAGATTACACAACAGATACAATCAAGAATTCTTGATATGAATTATAGTAATGAACTACATAATTATTTACTATTTAGTGGAGAAAAAAAAATCTAAAAAAATATTTTATGCTTAAAATTTAAATGTTTTCCTATGTCTGTTAAATAGAGTCTAAAAATGGCTAGGATAAACCAGTCCTCTGTAATAAGCTGAATGCATCGTCACTTAAAAGACAAATTCTGATAACACATTTCTTTGCTGTTTAAATCAACATTTTGGTAATGATCCGTTTCATTTGGTGCCACTTGTACTTTAGCGTAGGACAGGGACCTCAAATTGATTGGAACATCAGTTTTTTCGGACCTCTTGCTATTAGATTTATTCCTATATAACGAACAAAAAGTCACCGGTAGTTTAAAACGTCGTGTTATCTTTAATACTGTAAGTCGTTTTAATTCCATGGTGTTAAAATTTCACTATTTTTCAAAAAGTACCAATCGCAATGGTTTTACTTTTACGCTCCAAGAACACTAGTTGATGAAAGTATAAGCATTAACACGTTTTAAAAACTTATGTAAATATTTACGATGGGTTTAATTTTGCGGGAAAACGATAAATCGCAAACATAGTGAAATTAAAACCATTATAATTATTTGCCAATCTACAGTATATAAAGAAATATATTTGAATTCTGTTTACCTGTTTCTTATTAGTGTACATGTACTAGCGATGAGGAAAACGTTGACCGCAACAGATGCTGAAAACCCAATAATCCACAGTAAAGGTTGATTCGTGTTTTTGATCTGTAGATTGCTGTTGGCAGTATCTAATTAATATATAGAAAAAAATGTGATATTATTATTCAAATCTTACGTAAATTTTTAAATACAGTTCATGTAACGAGTAACATTTAATTTACAGTTTTGACATCTTTTCCCAATGTAGCCCTCCATACATCCACCAGGACATTCGCCATTGCTGTGGTCACATTGTGTATTGCTTATACAATTTCCGCTACAACTTCCCATGCATTCAGCTCCAAAATATCCAATTGCACAATTTACCAAAAATGGTGCTTTAAATTCTTCACAGGGAATCAGATTTTTTAGATCTTATTGATGAAACACACGTTTGATTTGGTATTTTATCATCAATGTTCTTATCTCATGTCAAAGATTATCTTTAATTAAAAGTTATGATATCAATGAACTTTAATGACAAATAATGAAACTTCTAGAAATCAAGCTAAAAAAAATTAATAAGATTGAATTGTAATATATTTATATTTTTTAGTGTCTTTGTAATAACTCTACGTTTTGATTTTGTACTATAAAGTTCAATAAATTCAAAAGATGTATAATTGGGACGCAAGCGGGGTCTGCTTATTTATATTCAAATATTCAATCGTACAATTGGTGAAAATTATATAAAAATGAGTATTAAAGAACATTCTTTGAATGATAATTTAGGACGTGATCCAATCTTTCAAAAAACCCTTCGGGCTTAATTGGATTTGATCAAGCCAAGACCAAATTTATCACAGCATAACACTCAAAGAATGATTCCTTATTCCTTAAGTAAAGATAAATTCCCAGCCATGGAACTAGTTATCTTGAACGATTATTTAATGTACAATAAATAACCTGTCCGACCATAAATCAAATACTCCTTTAACGTATTAAGATGTTTCACACAGCGGCCAAACAAAAAAAAATATTAAGGTTACCCTCGTCACACATTGATCCTGTCCATCCAACATTACATCCTACGTCACAATGACCAGTCACGTGATTACAGGTTGAGTTGTTTATACAATTTCCTACACATTGTTGACTACAGTTTTTACCATACCATCCATTTTCACATTCTATTCATATGAAAAATAAAAACCATAATAAAATTAATAATCCACTCCATTCACGTACTAAAATGTTTCACACAGCGACCGAACATAAACAATTAAAGGTTACCCTTTTCACACATATATCCTGTCCATCCATCGTCACATCCTATATCACAATGACCAGTCACGTGATTACAGGTTGAGTTGTTTATACAATTTCCCACACATGGTTGACTACAGTTTTCACCATACCATCCATTTTCACATTCTATATATATGAAATAAAATGATAAAATCAATAAGGCCCTCCATTCACTTATTGAAATGTCTAAAACAGCGGCCAAACATAAATCATTTAAGGTTACCATTTTCACACATAGATCCTGTCCATCCAACATTACATCCTTCGTCACAATGACCAGTCACGTGATTACAGGTTGAGTTGTTAATACAATTTTGTACGCATTTTTGACTACAGTTTTCACTATACCATCCATTTTTACATTCTATTCATATGAAAAAAATACAATTAATAAAATCAATAAAACCCCCCATTAACTTATTGTGACATTTCATACAGCGGCCAAACATGAACAAGTTAAGTTACCCTTTTCACACATAGATCCTGTCCACCCAACATCACATCCTACGTCACAAAGACCAGTCACGTGATTACAGGTTGAGTTGTTTATACAATGTCCTACACATTGCTGCCTACATTTGTCACCATACCACCCATTTTCACATTCTATTCATTTGAAAAAGAAAATAGCTATAAATACAATTTTTAAATAGTTAACATCTTAGTAAACGTTAGAGAACAATGAGCTTAAATTAGTGCCAGAAAACTATCATAATACTATCATAATACTTATTTGGCAGGTTTCCCCTTTCCATCCTAGATCACATTCGTAACACGTGCCGTTTTGTATGTGGCAGTTATTATTTTTACAATGGATTGGGCATGGAAAGTCGCAATTGCTTCCATAAACGCCAGGTTTGGCACAACCTTAATAAAAGGATGAAATTTAAAAAAATCGTGTAAAAAACACTATTCAAACAAATGAAACGTTTGCATTTTTAATTTTACCAAAATCAAAAGTTTATTCGTATTAAAAAAGTGTAATTGAATTAATCATTTATAAAATTATAGAATATTAAATGAATTATAAAAGAACAGTTTTGTCAGGTTTCCTACAGATTCAATAGAATACGAATTAAAAAAATAAACAGCAAGTTAGATAGTACACCGGTATATCTGACTTTGTTGTTCACGTAATCAAATCCTGAGAAGCCCGAAATGCCTCTCGAAATACAACTTACAAACCAGTGGCCATGTTCATGAAAGTATCTAAGATCTATCTTAAGACATGTCCTAGGATATGTCTTAAGACATATCTTATGACCACTCTAAGACATATCTTAAGATGTAAACCAAAGCTATCTTAGACGAATCCTAAATAAAGATATCTTAGATTGACCAACTTTTTCTGAAAATTTAGCAAATGGATTTTGCACTCAATGTTTGTAAAATAAACCATGCGTGTTTTTTGTTGTTGTTTTTTTTGTTTTTTTTTTTTGGGGGGGGGGTTTCAATTCAAACCAAATAAAATCACATAGTAAAGTTACTAAAGATAGGCCTCGAAACCCCGCCCCTCCTTCCCGACAATCAAATTTAAATGCTGTCAAATATTATTTATCCCCCCCCCCCCAAATAAAAATTTCCCCAATGATATATTCATATTTATTTGCATAATATTGTAGATTCAAATAAATCTAAAGAAAAAATTGTAAAGGTGGGTATATTCAGTGAATCCATCAATGCTGTATCTTCCGAAAACATCGAAATACATGTACATCTAATTGTTTGTGTGCTTGTTTATATCCCAAAGTACTATGATATGGTGTATATATCGGTTCCTCTTATTTTAAAAAATGGTGGTTCACAATCTACATGTTTACTGTTGAGTTTATTGTGGATAAGACATCGGTTGGGATGTCTTAAAGTTAGGATGGTTTTTAAGAGGTGTCATAAGTTGGGACGGCTTCGAGAAACTCTCTTATGACTAAGATATGTCCTAAGATAAATCTGAGACATATCTTAGTCTTAAGATAGCTTCGTGAACATGCCCCCAGGTAAACTTTTAACAATTCTGTTTATCACTGATATTTACATATGAAAAAGCCAATGCGTTCGTTATTAGCATTACCGTATTTTTGTGTTAATAATAATAATGCAAGCTCGCGCGGTGATCATTGTGACCTCTTATTTACCCGTTATAAGTTTACACAGAAATTAATGTTTTTGCTCTTCTATAGTTTCATATAAGTAAACACATTTGCAAATGTAATTATAAAATTATATCTAAGAAAAGCATGATTTTAACAAGTAAAAAATAAACTAATTTCATTTATCTCAGAAATCATTCATTTAGTATATACATTGAAACATAAATAATTTTTTATCAATTTAATTGATTAATGTAATGTCAGGAGTCTTTTGTCATATTTTATGATCAGCTCTGGATATGTCCAAGACTGTCATTAAAAACTTATTAAATTTAACCAAGATCAATGTTGATTTCAAAAATTATAAAATATCACATGAATTATTAAGCATATAATAATTTGATCTCCAATGTTATGCAAAACATTTAGTTATGAAACAAGTTAAGAATAAAAACACCACATATTCAAGGTAACTGTTAAGTTTAAGAAGTTTCGTATTTTTTTTTATGACTTACATGTAAGTAAATAATACAATAATTTAGAAATTACCCTTAACTATAACTTCACAAAGCTCAGTGTAGACACTTGTTATTTCATATTCTTTTGGGTAAATTTCTCTGTCGAATCGTTCGTTGTAAAATGTCACATAGCGACCGGATTTCATACAGAAAGTTGTAAAATTCAAGGGCGGCAACTGAGGGCCGTCCTTGTAACATAGAGAGGAACTCTTAAGTCCATCATCATCATCATCATCATCAGTCGATACATATAGTGAGAATCCAGCAAAACGTCCTCGTTGTCGTAACTCTGAGAAAAAATTTAAAAAAAATTAAAGCAGATAAAACTTTCTGCGTTCGAATAATGAGAAACGTAAGACTAAACTAGGCATTTCAAAGATTGTAACTCATGGATAGTTATTTTTTTTTTTAAAAATAATGTGGTAACATTAAAATTTTAAACTTTAGAGAATTTAAGGCTATCTATAACAATTTAAAATTTAAACCAAAAATAATTTTCCTTTACTAAATAATAGTTCTAGTTAATGTAATATTTAGAATGTTTAGGCATATCTCATGAATAGTTTGTTGACCATCCAACCTCCCCAATTACAAGGTCTTAAAACTTTAAAGTTTTAAATTCATTTTGAAAAATAAATTAGTTCCTATTTGTTTTTTATACCGCTGCGTAACTTAGAATAAACCTTAGAATGCATAAGTAATTACCTACATGTATATTGACAATTTTCCTGTATGTTTTAATTATATCCATAAAAAACCTTAGTATATATAATCAATTACATGTAGTGACAAAATTTCCGTATAATTATTTTATTTGTATACACCCCTAATTTAGTATATGTAAACAATTAGCAATATGACTTTTTACGTTTTTTTTAAAACAAATGTTCTGTATGTTTTATATTTGAACATATACATACACACATTTAGTTGAATTTTTAATGAGAAGTTTCCTTACACGTTGTCCATTTTTAACGTTGCTAAATCGCTAATGTTTTCTAAAAATTGATTTAATTTCTGAAAACAATATGACTTTGTAATCCCTTTAAAGATACCAGGAAGGAAATGAATACCGTAACCAGCGTAGGATCTAAACAGGATGTTGATGCTGTAGATTCTGTACACTCCACCGAGATCCACTTTCCACCAAGCAGTCTTGTCTGGCGAGTTTAGTCCTATTGGATTTGTCCTCATATACGTTAAGGAGTTTCCATCTACCGCATTATTTGCATCATAAGTGTTTGCCCAATGGAATATGGGTGATAGAGTCGCATTTTTATGATGCGATAAATCATCTGTGGAGTAAACAATATTGTAATATATGATTTCAATAAATTATACTAATAAAATTAATCATGAAATCGATCAACATTTTTAGAGAATGACCATTAGTTTATGATATCCTTTCAGTTTGTATTATCAAAAAACCGGTGGTCATGTTCACAATCTTAAGATCTTTGGAAACATGACAAAGATCTTAAGATCCATTTTAAGAAATGTCTTAAAATATATATCTTAAGGCATATTTTATGACCGCCCTATGATATAAACTTAAGCTATCTTAGACGTGTCTGAAAGGGGTATGGTCACTATTTTAGTTAAACATTTTCCTGTTTTATTGTTTGCAATGCTTTAGTTATGTATTTTTAATGACCAACTAAAATTCAAATGTCAGTCGTAGAGTTATAAACAAGCATGTTTTTGTTTACATTGGTTCATTAACTGGTAAAAGGTCTTTTTCAATCTGATTTTTCTATCTGATAATTCTTTTATTGACTAAATTTCCTTTCTGAAAAAAATAAAATATCATCAAATATAATGTGAAGTTAAACTCTCAAAGAGAACCCAAACTATGTGGACAACAAAAATAGTATTGTGAATGTCTTTCATCAACATACATAAAGAAGCAATTACATTTTAAATGACTGAACCATGGTCACCTTAGAATCGAGTTTAGCCGAGACAGAGTTTCCTACAAGTAGTTTTAAGATACGAAATCGTTATAAAATACAAAATCGAACTTTTTTGCCTCCAGGGGTTTGGGTGGTGGAAGGGGATGGAGATTTTAAAAGAAAAGGAAGAACTGTCTGTATGTAAGGTGGAAACTTTGGTCCTTCACGTGACACTGATAGGTTAAAAACGGAAATGGTTTCAAGCAAGGTTTACCTAGGTAAATGTAGGTTTTAGTGTGTACAAATATACACATGTTCATGTCATAATATTTATCACTAGTTCATCAATTTTAACAACCGCTTTTGCCCCCCCCCCCCCCGTTTAGAACAGCTCCGAAAAAAAATATCTTTAGACTTTGAACATACCTACAGGAATACTTATTGCCAGCTAAAAAAAATATTCTAAACCGAAGTTTAACAATGATTTAAGTTTTATAATTAATTAAATATTTTAATAACTGATAATGTTTTTATTTATAATATTCATAAATCTCTCGGTATTGTTAAATACTAGTTCAACCGAAACCACATCTTTGAGTATTTCAAAAAAGCATTGACAGTGATTGATATATTTTACCTTTTACAATCGTACCCATTAACATTTTAGAAGAATTTAGTTGGTCTTTTTTCAATTAGATAACATTTTGAACCTTTGAATTAGTTATTTTAAAAAACTTTTTATAAATTTCATAAGATTTCTTACCAAATGCGAAGGCTAAAGGTATTCCTAAAAGATATTGAAAAATGTAGCTAAACTTCATTTTGTTGGTACGCAAATGAGCTATCCTGGAAGTTACGCCTAAAATTAACCTGGTTAATTATCAATTCCTTCTCTGTGTGAGTTTCCGAATTAAAACACATTCAAATTTGATAGCTGCGCTGGGTATAAACAATATCCCTTCATTTGCTAAATTGAATTCACAAGTCACTAATTGGTTGATTGAGCAGAGTTATAAAAAACTTTTCTAATAAAAACTGTTATGGGATTGAAATAACATGCATTGGATGTTGAATTCATAAACATTCAAAAATGTATATTATTATTTACACCATTTTATCAGTTTGTTGTTTTACCCTCTAAATTTTGAAAATCTTTTTTTTTCATACGAGGTAGTATTGTAATATTTATCAGTATTTAAACGTTTTACTTAAAATTAACATTAAGTTAATTGATGATTGTCAAATATACCGAAAGTACTTTGAATGTACATCTACTGTTATGAAGCTTTCATCGGCTAAAATTAAAAAGGAGTAGAAAGAGGTATAATATACTACTGTTTTAAACTACATTAAGGATAAGGTATATGCTAATACCCTCGAAATTTGTTCAAAATGTTCATGAGTTAAATACAATCAACTTTAATTTGTTTAAAATGTTCATGAGACAAATACAATCAACGTTCACTGCGACATTGTTACATTAATGCGGCAATGGCGATAACTAAATTTACTGAATTAAAAGAAGATAAAAAATATTATTTTCATTGGCTTACACTGGGTTACATTTAAGTGTTTAAAAGTGTAATGAAAACCCATAAATTTTATGAAAATTCATTGATTTGCTCATTTGAGAATTATACAGTTTATTTCAATTTTTGTTCAAAGTAAATTGGAGCACATGGCTCAGTAGTTATAGACGTTAGGCCAGTAACCGATAGGTCGGTGGTTCAAACCCCGCTGTGGTCACTTGGTGTTCTGTATTGTGAACTTTTACAGGGCACTGTATCTTCATTGTCTAAGTCCACCCAGCTGAAACTGGATAACGGCTTATGCTGGGATTTAACCTGCAATGGACTGGTGTCTCAACCAGGGGGAGTAAATGACTCTCATCCGCTTAGCACCAGGGAAACCAGGGATAAGCGCCTAATGTCACGGAGATGGATTTAACTTTTAAACTTTTGAATTGCTCAAGACACGGGGGAAATCCAAGTAAATCCTTATTTTGATCCTGAAACATTACAAATTTCAGCCCTACGTAATTACAAGAAATTTTGATTCTACTTATTGCTTTGAACATTTTCTTTAATATAAAATTAAAAAAAATGTTTTCATTTCTAGTATATGGTACTACAACGTTCGTATGAACATGTTCTCTTGTGAATATACTTGCCACCTCCAGCTGCGTAATTTATTGTTAAAAATATACATCTATATACACTTTTAACTAAAAAACTGAACGTTATCAATTGTTATCGTTATGGCATTAACATTTATGATAAGTAAAATTATTGAGGCAAAACCTCATTTGTACAAACAATCTAAATTAGATTGTTGTTAGATGTTCTTTAAAAAGGGGGCATAACAACGCGTGGTTTTCTGTTTTATATGTGGGATCTTCAAAGTATTATTTTTCTAAACAAGACAATTAACATTTCATAAATTTTGTATAAACATAGTCTTGTATAATACATAGTTAAGCGTAGGTCAAATATTAAAAAAAGGTCATTATAAGAAGTCATCAAATGTTTAAATTCATTAAATTTTGAAATGATTTTGTTCGTATATACACTAGGTTGTGATGATGCTGGTAGATCGTAAACTCTACTACGCTATAATTGGATTGTCGTCTATTTATTGGAAAAATATCATAAAATCAGAGCTTAATAGCAGCAGCAAAAAAAAAAGTTATTAAAAGGAATATAATTTTTTTTATCTTTATTAAAATAGTAGATTAATGAATGTAACAATTATAACAATACCACAAAACATGGAATAGAATACAATAAATATACCAACTGAAAAAAATATTGCAATGAAAAAGTATATATACTAAAATATACCGAAAAAATAAATTTCTAATATTAAATTTATAATTTGAGAATTCTTTTACTTAATAATTATATTTTATTTCGCATCGCATCATTTTGGAATCTATCCATATGTACATATAAATTTTAATTTCCCGAAATAAGAAATTGTAATAAGGGGAAATTAAAATTTATATGTACATGTACACATGGATAGATTTTAAGTGAGATTAAAGAAACAATGTTGCTCTAACAAAAACGCTCGTCTAATCAAATCATCGATCATCAATACTCTGTTTCGTTTTGCAAGCGTTTCTGAAGTTGTTCCCCTTTGAACGTCCTTGGACTGATGATAAAGCCAATTTGAATAAGATCAACAAACACGTTTTGATGAACCATTGTTTCTTTTCGTTTTTTTGATAAAATATTTTATTTGAAAATACATTTGCATTCGTATGGTGCCATTTATTTGTTAACTTATCAATTTTTTTTACATGTACTTCGATATCTCGAATACAATGGATATGTCAAAGTGATTTGCAAGTCCCAACCACTTTTTAAAAAAAAAGTATTTTAGCCACGATATATCGAATACTCTGATGTCTCGAGGTTTTTAAACAGACCAATTTAGTTCGAGACTGTATTTCTTTTTCCAAAAACTACGTCAACTTTTTGTTGTGGAAAGGAGAAGGGTCCCGGAAATAAGAGGACCTCGGGATAATCCTCGTGATAAAAAAAAAGAAATATAACGTGATGGAAATTCATGAAATGTCGTTACAAATGATAAAACTGTATTATGGAGTTGTGTATTCGTATGCCGTGAACAAGTCTATTTTTGAAGAAATTCTGTGGGTATTTCAAAAGCAACCAAAATGACAGCTCGCATGTGGCAGTTTTATAGGAAATACATAGGATTCAGAAAAACCGAGTTTGAAACTTCAATATTAGACTCTACTTACAACAAAGACGATTTAGGAGAAACCATTCTCTGTCGAAATGCCGCTATCCGGATTGACATTAGGCGCCATATATCCATGTTACATCCATGTTTATTAATTGACGAGGTTGCTCATTTTCTCGAGAACAGATTCTTCGATCACGGGAATCCTTTTTTTCTGCCTTGGTTTGACTTTGATAAATAAGCTTCACTGCTCAGACTTACATTTATTGATTTGACAGAAAACGTCATATCACAACAGATGAACAGAAATTAGAAATATCCATCATGTAAAACATTGAAATTGTTTCGTTCATAATTTTGATGGTGTAAACGTACAGACTGTTGTTTGAAATACTTTATTTTTAATGTAAAATTCATTTTAAAACTCCTCTAAAGCGCTTTACAAGTATTTTTCTTCTTAAATTTTTCTGTAAAACAATTTGTATTCTATTGTATTTGCGTGAGTATTGGATGCAGTTATTTGTTAATAAGATCAACTGTTTGCTTTCCCTATATTTCTTATTTTAGCAGATTATTTGGCCTTCATACATGTACATAATATTTTGATGTTGAAACTTATCAAATTCAGATTAGTACTCCCTCTCTTAGTACTCGCACAACAAATGTGATACTATTTTAAATCTAATGATACACGTAACAGTCATTTTAAGTCGTCATGCAACTATTTTTAAATTCAAGTTATATATTAAATTAAATTTGAGGCTCGTAATAAAATAATAGTGTGATGAGTTTTCGATTTTTACAATTTTTTTTATATTTCTTAAAAAGAATGTTTTAATCATTGAATGCTTATTTGTTGGATATCATCGGTCCTGTAACACACCAGGCGGTGCAGACAAATTTAATACCGAGCGTTAGCGCGGTATGATAATTTGTCTGCACCGCCTGGTGTGTTACAGGACCGACGACATCCAAAAATAAGCATTCAATGCTTATATTTTTATTCATACTTATGTCTTTTTATATGAAATATATGTGTATTGTCGCTGTAAAGCCATTATATAAGCTCTCAGTCAGAAATTTGAAACTTACACGGAACATCCATATTAACATGCGACTAAAAATATAGTGCTTGAAATTTTGTATAGAAAAATCTTTTTTTATCAAGGAGTAGATATTATTTCATGATCATTTTTTCAAAAGTACACATCAAATTGGTTATGAAAGATTGAACGTTTCGTTTAATCTTACAAAAATAAATATACTTGAAGACGTTTATATTTGTGCACATGGCGCATGAATTATCAAGGTGTATTCATAGAAAATTAAACGTCGCAGATTTCTAATGCAAACATAAGGGGAAATATACACTGAATGTAAGTACAATGTATTGATATATAAATATTGATACTACTTTATATACACTGTAACACAGTTGTGTTTAAAAAAACCTTTTGTGATGGATCAAAATAATTAAAACGTATGTCTTTGTACATATGACTGGAAAATTAACAATGCTTGCTAAAGTATCAATGGTTGTTTCCTGTTAATATACTTCCTTGTGGTATGTTTCTTTATAGGTAATGATAAATATTATACGCAAATTCAAAACACCTTTTGAATTAGAGGTTGAAAATTGTTTGAGGAAATCGATCCTACAATACATTTATATGAAACATGAAATTTTGTTCAGCTATCTTTTTTTTGTAAATTGAAAAAAGATTATCTGTCCATTTTATATTCATATTTCTTCCTCGTATATGAATGAAATGAAATCTTAGCATTGTGATATCTTTGCCGATCAATGAAGTGTTATATTCTCATAATCCCCGTCTCTACAAATGTCGAGTTCTTGATAATGGACGCTGTCATCTTTATCAACCGATCTCTCGACATAGGACACGGACCTCCATGGACTATTGTTATACTTCTTACGTAAGGATTTTCTACCAAGGAAACATAATTTCAAGTTAAGTACAACATTAAAAAAATTGAAAAATAAAACAAAAATTGAAAAATGATCAAAGCCTTTAAAGCAATACTTTTTTTTTTATTACCGTAATCTTAGAATTGTACATGCACCAATGGTAAGAATAACTAACACAGCAAGCAATATCAGAAATCCGATTTTCCAAAACGTCTCCACCGCCTGGGGACTATCTTCATCAACATCTATAGTAAATGACAAAGTGATTGATATCACTGTTAAAATTAATTATGGCATATATATTCAAAGAATCATTAAACTTGTTTTTAAAGAAAAACCAAAGAGTCTCCTCTTTCCGTACCTCTACGGCCAAGCAGACAAGTTCCATTAAATCTGTCACATGTTTGATTTATACAATGTTCACTGCATGGATGCTGACAATTTTCTCCATACGACTGGAGACATTCTGAAATTGTAGTACAAGTGTAAGATTGCCTCAGTGTAAGTTGTTTATCATTTTTTTCAATTGGATAAAAAAAATATGTTGTTGTTCATAGTGATTTCAAATTTCAATTAAATTCAACGTTCATATTTATTTATTCTGTCGGTCTCTCTTTAAATATAAAATAGAAATGTAGAAAGCTGGCACATAGCAGCGTTTTTTAAAGGGGGGGGCGGAGACTTGTCTAGAGTCTAGACAAGCATACAAAATATTTTTTTTAATATTCAAATTTTAAATGCGTAGGGGACGGGGTAGGGGGGCGTAGTATCTAAAAGTTGTATTGTAAGGTTACATGTACTTAGTGACCTAATTTCCCAATAATCATTTACTAATTCCCAGTATGTGAGGAGGAGGGGCAACTCCTCCAAAACTCCATTTTTCTTAAAGTAAATCTAAGAAAAATGTTTGCTGCCATGAAAACCCCTCCTTTTCCCCTGATGCCTTACAATTTAAAATAATCATATAAGAAATGCTCAAAATTTATTCGCTTGATTTAATGTATTGTTTCAGCCCAGATTTGCTTCCTATTGTACACCTGCCATGTGAACAATCATAGCCCATCCATCCTTCCATACAGGAACAAAATCCGTCTGTATTCCGACACGTCTTACAGTTAGGAGGACAAACATTAGAACAGTTTCTGCCATAATATCCTCCCTTACAAGCTGAAAGATTTTAGGAAGTTTTCGAACGCAAATTAATTTTGCCTTTAGCTAAATATTTGAAAAAATTAGAAGCAAAAATGTTCGATAAATCTTCAAATTCATGTATATTAACTAGTTCAACTACAAGTATCAATGTGGCATTAGTGATGGAGCTTTTTTCCTTACATTCATTACAATGCTGTCCACTGTATCCGTTTTGACAACCTCTGAGACATACTCCATTTACGTGAAAACAAGTCGTATTGTTCACACAATTACCACTACAAGTTTCCCTGCAAGCCACTCCAAAATGTCCCGGCAAACACTCTACGTGACAAATGTTGCATTCATCATGTAAAACAACTTGATTTCATTACGAGCATGTGTTGTGATACATAAATCTAATGACAAGTATCGACCATTACAACAATTTCGATGTGGTAAACCATAATGTGTTAAGAGGGCTGGATGGTCTTGGCCAAATTTAGACTTAATCAATCTCCTCAAGAAGAAAAGCTATGTATAAAGATATAGCAAAATATTCAATTTTCTACAATATATTGATTTTTTCTTTACTTATTGATAGTTTTAAGCTAAAAAAGGCATAAATGAAAATTTAAGAAAGATTTGATTATTCATATGTTGACCACCCATCCTTCTTAAGTTGTTGATTACATTTATAGAATAATAATCACATATTCCCGGAAAACTTTCCATTCACAAAATAACATATGTGTTTTTGTTTCCGTAACACTTAGACAAATATAGATTAAAAATCAGGTTTGGAACAAACTATTGACATCGATTTTACCTTCATTACAAAATGGTCCCATCCAACCTTCCTTACAAGAGCACGATCCATCCGTGTGATGACACGTCTCCTTACAATTTGGAGAGCAAGGAAGGGAACAGTTATTACCATAAAAACCCTTCTCGCAAGCTGAAGTGTTTACAATCATGTTAAATATACTGTTCACAAAAAAAAAAAAAAAAAAAAAAAAAAAAACGGATAGAAAAGTAATCAATTTTATACGTAACGTTATAAAGGTGATTGTGAACTAATTCTTACTGCTGTTACAAAACGTTCCTATATAACCATCCCCACAACCGTTTGGACATATCCCACTGATATAGTTACAAGCTCTGTTATTTATGCAATGGCTGCTACATATTTCCCTACAGCCAGTTCCAAAATATCCAGATGGGCATTCTATGAACATTAGATCAGCCAAATTCAAAATCATTTAACCAAATCGTACGCTTCAAGTCTAAATATCTTAAATATGAGTTTCATGATCGAAAAAGCTATCAATTATTTATCATACTCATCCAAATAAAATTTATTCTAAACTAAAGATATTATGAACTTTTCAACGAACCTCTACTGCAGTTATTGTCAGTATATCCAGGAGTACATCCCCTGTCACAATGACCAGTTTGCTTGTTACACGGATAGTCATTCAGACAGTGGCCACTACAATTGTTGATGCATTCAAAACCAAAAGTTTCGTTAGCACATTCTGCAATAAAAAGCTTAAACGACTGAAGCTTCAATAATAAAATGTTCATTAGAAACCAAAGGTCCTTTCAGCACACCCTATAATAATTAATGTTTGAACGACTGAAGTTTTTCTAATGAAATGTAACAATGTACTGGTGTCTTTCAAAATGTAATGACAAATCTCTCCTGTTTTAATGATGTAGACTTAACAGGCCATTACCATGGCCTATAATTTGCAAATAAGATTCATTCATTATACTTCACAAATTATTGGAACAACAAGCTATTTAAAAGTTAATCATTTTGGTTATTAGGTCATTCCACTATTTGGTGAAAGATCTCTTGTATTCTTTGTTTTATATGATAATAATATTTATCGGGGCAACAATTTTATCTTTGGATTTATCGAAACAATTTATACTATATGTTATTGGCAATAAAAAGTTTGCCCCCAAATGACAATTTGCATGAAAACGCTTTGAAGCGTAAAGCGTGAATGAAACGCTTGTAATCGATTCTTGTGTGAAATCAGGATACATTGAAATTTGAAATATTGAAACTATTACCAGTGCATTTTTTGTCCATTTAGAGGGTTTTCAAATCTTTTCATACCCCTTTTACTAGTTACATGAAATGACCCACAGTGTTTCTGAAGTTCCTCTAAAACAATTATATTTTTGCTACCATAAGTCAAAGAAATTTTGTATTACTTGGGATGGAATTATCTATCTTGGCAAATGAACTTGACATAAATGTCACAGATCAAGATCATTTGAAATTTTTTTTGTTTTGTCTTTCTTATCAATTTTGTTTAGCTTGGTTTTTTCTTCGAATATAAAGATACCTTTTTCACAAAAAGACCCTGTCCATCCGGCTTCACAGCCATCGTCACACTGACCAGTCACGTGATTACAGGTTGAGTTGTCTCTACAACTCCCTTCACACGGTTGACTACAGTTTTCACCGTACCATCCATTTCCACATGCTAATCATCAGAAAAACGCTATTCCTAAATACTTGTTCAAAATAGTTTAAACTATAATTTTGATTTTAACAGTAAAAAACGATAATGAAAAAAAAAGCGGTAACAAAAGCCGCGTAAAAGATTATAGCTGTAACATAAAACCGTCACTATACTTATTTGACAAGTTGTTCCTTCCCATCCGGGATCACATTGATAACACGTTCCGTTTTGTATGTTGCAGTCGTTATTTTTACAATGGATTGGGCATGGAATGTCACAGCTATTACCATAAACTCCAGGTTTGGTACAACCTCGATCAAAATAAATAAGATATTGAAAGAAGCAACAGCAACTCATCAGGTTTTGTACATCATTATCGAAAAATAAGTCTGAAAAACCCACTATATTCAATGGGTAACTAAGATGCAAAAGGAGTACTCCACTGGTTTTTATTGATTTTGTGAGGGTTAATGCATTGATTAATTAATTGATATACAGTCAAAAAAAGTTTATAAATTTACCTTCAACGATAACCTCACATAGCTCAGTAAAAACATTGACAAGTTGGTATCCCTCTGGGTACTTAACTTCATCCAATCTTTTGTTGTAAAATGTCACAAAGCGACCGGATTTTATACAGACAGTTGTAAAGTTCAAGGGTGGCAGCTCTGGTCCATCCTTGTAACATAGAGAGGAACGTTGTAGTCCATCATCAGCTGTTGATACATAGAGGTAGAATCCGGCAAAACGACCTTTTTGTCGGGTCTCTGTAAATAGCTCATTTACTTTAGCTGATTTGATTTTAGATAATCGTATATATTAATTACTCTGGAATTATAATAAATAAAGGCATATAAAAACTGTTTTAGCATTTTACTCACATCATTATTAATAATGATGAAAAAAAAAGAATTGTACATTTGTTAAGTTTAATTATCGGAGATCCCTAGATTAAAAGTGTCAGCATCCTAGAAACTCAACTTGTTCAAATTTGAGATGAAAACACACAAGTACCGCTTTGGCTTAAAACTTGAAAAAACTTTCGTTGATATGCGGAAATCGCTACATGTATTTTTATGAATTGAGTACTACACACAAAACACAAACAATTTCACTAAACGTGAGCTTTATCCCTGCCCCAAACAGGGTTTCTGGTTTGAACTCTTGACTAGCGGACCCATTCGTGTGCGAACAGCAATTAACCCCCGGCAAAGTAAGCAAGGACTTGCTTTCGATTATAAACAGAACCTTAAAAGGCTGTCACAAAGTAGATGTACAAGGTCTTTTAGGTTTAATCGTTTTTCACCTCTATCCCAAAGACTTTGTAGTGTGCGAGATTGTGTTTAAGTTCCAATGTTCATATAAAGCAAGATTTTAGCTTGCCTAGATGGTCGAGTGGTTAGCACGCTTGGCCACACACTTTTACGAGAGTGTGTTTCGCAGGTGTATAATAAAAAGTCCGGAAGGGGCGTAGATGAAGCTTTAGTGTAGAAACTTCTTTACAAATATGCAATGCAATAAGCTTTAAGTATTTAAGCAGGAAAGTTACTACCGAACCCAGGGTATAATTTAAACTGGATGTTGATGCTGTAGATTCTGTAAATTCCACCGAGATCCACTTTCCACCAAACAATCTTATATGGGGAGTTAGGTCCTATATTTTCCGTCCTCATACAAGTTGTTGAATTTCTGTCCAGGGCGTTGTTAGCTTCATAAAGTGGAACCGACTCACCAGAATATATAGGTGTTTGTGTCGCTGATTTATGATGTGACAAATCATCTTTTTAATAAAGTTAGAAAACTAGAAATAATTACATTTAATATAACACACACAAATGTTGAATTGAATTAATATACCGATATACAGTGCTTATGTTAATGAACATAACCCAAAATGTAAAAGTTTTGTTTCTAACGAATCTTTTCTTGATGTCAATTCATCCATATCTTGAAAAAAAAATTAAGATATTGCTCTCTACTACATTAAATACTGAAACGAATATATTTCTTGTGTTGAGAAATGAAAATTTTCTTCATCACAAAGGCAGTGAAGTTACTTTTAAGGAATCGCATTTCAATCAATGTAAAACCGATATACCTATAATCGAATTGCTCAGGTAAGTCGATGGAGTCGATTGTTGAGGTGGGCACACGATACGATTTTTCAATAGTTTTTCAATTAGTAAAACCTATTCATTGCTATTATTGTACGGGGAAAAGTCATTAAGACGTCACGATTCTCACCAGAGAGTCGATTAAATCGACTTTAAGACTTTGTTTTCGACTCTTTGACCTAGGTGGTCACATGGTACGATTTTAGTTGAAAGCAAATCGGATGAGAAAATCGGAGGGCAAATTCGCATCGTGTTACCTCACCTTTACGCATAATTAATAATCACGGAAAATCAATCGAGAACATATGAGTAATAATATTATAAACACCATTGTGTTTTCTTCATTGACAGTATGTGGTCCGTATTTTTAGTTGAATATTTAAACCACAGATCTGTTTGTCGTGTTTTTTATAAAACAATTTCTCCGCACTACTTTAACTGTGAATGGAATATCATTTCAGTTGACATTTTATAGTACGATTCGGACTGTTGTCATTTTCAAATTGGTTAATGTATACCATTTTACATATATCTGAGCATTTAACTTACCATATGGAAACACTTGAGAAATTCCTGCGAGATAAATATAAATGTGGTCAAAATTCATTTTGTCTGTACGGCAATAAATATTTGTATGAATATGGAAGTAATTTACAAACCTCATTTATTTATAAATTTATTATACATTTTTATGGAGGACCTTAAATGCAATAAGAAATAACCAACTTGTTCCATTATGAAATTGATTATTAGCAATAATAATTCAAATAAAGAAAACAAGCATTACAATACAAAATATTATTTGCATTTATTACATACTTAGTATTAAATGCAGGGATTTTGCACATGCGATACAGCTAACTTTACAAAACCCGTATCAGCCTCAAGGGCTGATACAGATATCGATCTGCAGGACTGATACGGATCCGTATCGCACCCCTCTCGGAACTCCTCTGGTTTTTCCTCTTCAGAATTAGGTAGAAATTTAAGGCAATGATTCATACATCACAAAACAACGTCTGACGTAATTCATGCGATATTACGTCTTCGTTGAATTAAGACATCACACATGTTGGTGGCTCGGGCTGATACAGGGTGTAATATGGAAAAAGGTATGTATAATTCTCTATATACACATTGCTTATACAACCCCCTACCGCCACCCCCCCCCTAAAAAAAGAAAACCCAAGATATTTATAAAAACTACTTGTAATACATTGTTACTTACGCATGAAAGTGTTTTTGCGTATTTTTTAAATTAACTGACTATAGAAAAAATAACTTGTACAATAATATTTTGATTTCAACTACAAAAGATAAAAAGAATAATTTTGATAGTTTTCTGATGGTTTAACATGTACACTTATAACATAATAAAACTTATTACAGTGTTTAAAGCACAGAAATTTCATTGCTATCTTTGGTGTAATGTGATAACTCATATATTTTCATCTGACATTTGTTGTCAAAATTCATTTTTTAACAGAAGACGTACATGTTGCTTGCAAACAGATTGCAATTTATTAATAATATTTATATTTGCCAAATCCTTTTCAGGTTACCGATGTTTTTGAAACTTAGTTGATTTTATAATATAAAGTGGAAATGATTTTGAGATTTTTAACGACGTAATTTTTTTTTCAAAAGTTATTATAGAAATATTTCAGGTAATTTATAATCAAATATCAAGTACTGTAAACGTACTACATTTGGCTGTGTATTCTTTTTAGCGCTTTTGGCGGAATGCAGTTTCCGCTAAATCATGTACATCGCTAAATGCCATGCATATATGTATAAAATTAGTCACATTCAGGAATACGCCAATTCAAATCTACGCCAACTTGTTCAAAAACTTATTTCCGCCAAATATCGTACACGCCATATATAATACGTTTACAGTATTAGACCAAATTACAGTTTAATTTAAGATATTTACCAGATTACATAAAAGCATTCATCAAACGGCTCTCTAACATCTATAATTTTTTTTTTACCTTTAATCTTTTTGGTAACTAATTTCAGATCATTTTCTAACGAGCGATTCTTGATTATAATGTGAAAGTGCCTTTGATGATATACTGTGGAATAATTAAAATTCGTTGTCGCTCAATATTCTTGGAGTTTGTAAGTCATCCTTATTAACGAATTAACACCATCAATGAATTATGAAATTTGATCTCTATTTATCTCTTTTTTTTTTTCAAAAGAATGGATCCTAGAAATACATCTCAAAAACCTTGACAAAATTAGCAAATCAATAAAAGTACTTCCAAAATTTTAATTGATTCCTTAATGATATGTTTACACAGAGAAATGATATGATGAGATAATAATTCTTTATTTTAGAAGGAAGAGAAAAAATGTGAAAAGAAGTATGAAGATGAAGTTAAAAAATGAAATAACGAGCTTTTAAATGGTTTAAGAAAATACCTAAAAATGAAATATTGTTAAAGTGCATAAAATATTCAGTACATTTCTTCTATCTATTTTATGAAAGTGATTATATATATCATTACCTCGCCTATCTTATTGTATGCCTTTTTCTCAACAAAAACGTAATACGATTACATGCATAAGATTAAGATAACTAGCATTTGTCAATGTAGTGATCAATTTTGATAATTATTTTCAATGCATGAATTGAGCTCCTGGTCCGCTCCTGAAAATATGTCTTAGTAAATAGCAAATAACGAAAAAATTAATATTAGAATACATCAACATCGGTTTGATATTACGATGTAAGCATTATTTTTACCACAGATTGATCAATTTGCAAGTAGTTCAGAAGAAAATGATGACTGCAGTTGATATTGGTAAGTTCTGCAGCGAATTCTCGTTATATGTAATTACCGTAAGTACAATTTGAACCAATTCACCCTTTCTTACAAGAGCACAATCCATTCGTGTGACATGTTTCACAAATTGGAGAACAGAAAAAGGAACAGCTTTAAACGTAATAACCTCTTGGGAATCTGAAATAACCCAAAATCTTTTATTACCATTGAATATCAACAAGTTAAGTGATCAATGTAAAAAATGTCAGTACAATAAAGAAACATCTCTCACAATTGGTACAGTGTGTTCCAATTTAACCATCTTCACAACCGTTTTAGCACATTCCACTTAAAGGGTTACAGGTTGTATCATTTTTGCAATGATTACTACAAGTTTCACAGCAGTTTATTTTTAAAAAATTCCATTATTCAAAATTTACATAAACAAATTCACTTTATATGCGTAATATGTCAAAACTAATTATCTTCCAAAATACAAGCATGCATTTGTCCTACTGACACAAAAATTTCATATCATATACTAAAAACAAAGTTTTTTACGCTATGATTTTTTTTTCCGCAAATTTCCTGGGTTAAGCTAATTTACAGCGACTAACTTTCTCGACCAAGCTTTATTAATACCAATGTTCTAACAACCATATGAGAACGACTTGTTCGGTCGAGAAATATTCGCAATGAGGCTCTCGCAAACTTCGCGAAAAATTCTCGCAAGCAAATAAAAGTTGGTTTACAGTAACCAAATGGATCCATATGAGCTGTAAACGCTGCAACAAATGTTAGTATTTTTCGAAGTGCATTCAAAGTCATAATGGCTAGTTTATCTGATACAGGGAAAAAGTCGTGACCACTGGAGAAGTTAAAATATTTAACTATAATTCTGAATTGAAATAATTAAAAAAAAATATTTTGCAATCGTCTCTTATCGTAGTGCTCTTAATAGTTGTAAACGTTTGTATATATGTAGAAAGCCTGGAGATTGTTTAAAAACCTAAAATCTTAATTTTAATTATTTCTGCTAGGTATTCAAAAATTAGAAAGATTTTTATAAAGATTATAAAGATTGCAAGTTTTCACATTTTTTTCCCTGAAATCTATTGTCCATTACTTTTTTGGTATCATGAATTAATGTTTGTTTATGTTATTTAATTAGTTTGTAGTTTCCTTTAACAATTTACATTCTATTTCCTTGCTTCATGTCAAGATTTGTCTACATTTTGCAAATTAAAATACCAATTTCACAGAGAAAAAAAGCCGCGATACTATTTTGAATAATTTCCTCTGAACGAGAAAGACTGACGTCAACTTACAAATAAATTACAACATTTTTCCTTGTTCAAATGTTTTTCGGGTTCATTTGAAAACTGTTGTGCAGAAATTCAATTTCAATCGCGTAATATGATTTTAAATCTTTAATAAAAGTCAGCAATACTCACCATTCGTTTGACGTGATATATATTTTGATTCTGTTACATTGTTTATTTTTGACAAGGATTGGAGACATATTGAGTTATACCCATTTAACTCATGGACGACAGTTTCGTTAAATATAAAATTGTAACAAAAATAAAAATAAATACTTTGAAGGTATTTACACTTTAAATTTTTAACTAGTAGTTGAGTTTTTAACAAAATTATAAAATAAATGTTAAAAAGGGTACATTTTTATAAATGTTCTCAAACTTTAGAGAAGAGGAAATAAATATATTTCCCCAATCCTTAGGTGCTCGATAACAAAGCGGATATTAAAAAGTGCGGAAATTTACTTAGAGAATGGCAATTAAAGTTAATGTACAAGCAATATAAATTACCATTTTTATAACTTCTCTTAAAAAATTTTCAAACATTTTATTATTTTTTTTATTAAAGTTCTCTATGACAATATTTCAATATTGTTTTTTATGCAGAAAAATTACTCTATTAACAAAAAAAGAAGAGATGTTTATTTTACACACTTATAATTATAAACAAACAAATTCTGCTATTGCAGCTTAAATTACAGAAATTTTTAATTGTATGTTTACTTCTCTATAATATATACAAGTTTCGTTTGTATCATAATAAATACTTAAAAACAGAATAAGCTGGGGGAATTTATCTCGTGGTCCATTTGATCCCCAAGGGTAATTTACTTCTTTTTACCTCTCGTTGAGGAAAGTAATATAGCGTCTGGAATAAATACAGGGGGTTGTGAAGATCAACGTCGAAGGGTTTTGTTCATCTTTGTACCACAAAGAGGGACTTTGATTATCATCAGTGGTAGATACATGCGGTGAAAATCCAGTGAAACGTCCTCGCTGAGGGAGCTCTGTAAAGAATATAATTATGTATATAAACAAAACGTACGTATTTTGCATATGTGATCATATAATTATATACACAAACATATGTTAATATCATTAATTTTGACGCATTATTATACTTGGGTGTTTTCTCTAAACTACATCAGGATATCTTTAGAAAAAAATTCTGTACAATTAATGCTGAAACAAAGTAATTCCATAGAGGCAGACCACCCTGTCTTACTTAAACTCAGATTCTGGGGGCCTTGACTATGAAAAGGATCAAGGAAGCTATGCAGTTAGGAAAAATTGTTGTTGATTAAATTTGCAATGCGTTTAAAATTTACTGTTTTGGCATACTGTAAATGCAATTCACACATTTGTACGTCAATAATTAATGATTCATATAAAACAATTTTAATGAAACTTCATATTATAACATGTACATAAAACAATTTGAAATGTATTAACTTGAATATTCCTAGTTATTTCTCTATTTGTTATTATTCCTTTTACAACACTTTACAACTCGTTAGATTACACACACTGGTTTTTTTCCCCCAAATCTCCCGTATATTTTTTACATATCTAAGATTGTTTCTATTTTGGAGCTTTAGATGCTTAAAGAAGCGCTCTTCCAGATGAAAGATAATATCTTTAAGAATTTCAAAATGCGTTCTTAACTGTTAATACATAATTTGATATGAGATACAAACCATAACTGTCGTAATTTTTAAACAAAATGGTCTTCTGGAAATGCATTCATTGCAGAATAACCTGCATCGGGTATTTGTAATGCAATCACATTGTGTGATTGCATAATGATTTCGAACACATACCAGTTCATGTTTTTAAATAACAGATTATGTTAATAAACAAAGATTCACAGTTGATGTTGGTTTCTTTTGTTTCATATTTAGAATATAACTGAAGAAGATTAGAATGTTCTTTTTAAGTTAATATCCCTTAGAATTAATATATCTTGAAATATATGAACTGTATATAAAAATAAACACAATTAATTAATTAATTAATTGAATACGTTCAATTATTCATATCAATATTTTATTCTTTATTTCAATACATTTTAATTTATTTTTTCAAAAACCAGTTTTAATGGTGTTTTTTCATTAAATAAAATAACATAAAGTGATTAACACAATTATGCCTGAAATTAATTAATGTACCATAGGCAAAGACTACAAATATTTCTGCACGATAAAAAAAAATGGCGTTAGATTTCATTATGGTTGAACGTTAAAGCAATCTTATTAGCCTGGAAGTTACTTCTGTGCACTATTTCTTATACCTTTAAATTGAAAACTTTTCCTGCAATAAAATTAAATTTATTTTTACTATGTTGGGTACTACAAAGCATCTCCTATTTTTTATGACTAGAAGATAAGAAATAACATTTATAATTATTAAAAAGGAGTATAAATTGCATTAACATTTCTACATGTAAGGTTCATGACTTTTACGAACTTGAAAATTAGAACATTGCGAAAACTTATGAAATATTTTGATTAAAAACATTGTTAGCTGAATCGAGAATTAACAGTGTATTAGCTAAGACATCTTCACAATTTCCTAAAATCAAATTTCGAAATAGAGATTTAATATAGGTTTAAATTATAAGCAAGTACACAATTAAACGAAGCAGGGGCGTTTACTCAATGTTGTAATGTTGTACGAGATATTAAAATTATCACTGGGGAGCAAACTATACATAATGGTAGTTATTAATACAAGTTCCGGAGACCTGCATAAGATAATTTTGTCAAATTCTGAAGTCAGTGCTCTCTAGTACTTATCTTGACCAAAGAAACGATACTTTTTAAATCGTTTGGATTGAAAGTCTACTCTGGATTGCTTCGCTTTGTAATAAAAAGTTGGAGAATACTGTGTATATAAATTGCATGCATCTTTATTCTTTTGTTTTTGTTTTGTTTCTAAAACTGATATTTTTAAAAGTGGACAAATGATTATGATAAGCACCTTAGTAACGCATGTGAAGAAAAATACAATATAGTTAAAACCCCCTTAAAAAACCTTAATCACACTGTTTTAGTAAACTGGATGCCCGAAAATGACACTATTGGGGAATTCAAATGACAAACATATAAATAAGTGAATCAAATTGATAATTTTTAATATTGAACTTAACTCCATTTGTATTTTCCAACCGACCGTCATCAACAGTTTGCGTCAGACAGGATATCGTAACATGCTAAAAAAGGATAACTTATAAACTTTTCCTAGAGAGAACACTTTTTTCGAAGATCATAGAAACACATTTGCCTGTGATTGACGTTGATAAAGCATTCTCCAGTGCTATAATCTAGTCATCATCGGATAGGACATATCTCGCACATATCATGTACATGTATATGCATAAAGAAATCGAAATGTCTGCGTTATTATGTTCGAAATGAGAGAGAAGGAAAGAATTTAAAAAGCAATTAACTTAAAAAAACGAAATTCATACAAAAGGCAAGGCAAATTATATTCACGAATATATAACTCTTATCTAAAGATAGTTAATCTGCCATGTCGCGTTAGGTGATTCGGTAATGTTGGCAGAGTGTAATAGCAAAACAAACATCAAATAACGGGAAAAAGAGTAAAAATGTCACACGAGAATATAATTTTCAAATACGATCAAAAAGAATTTTACCTTACGGGATATGTAACTAAGCGTTATTGGCATTCTACAGGAAATGGCTGATAAGCTAAGGGAAGATAAATAGTATGACATTATTTGTACACACAGGCAAGCTGGGTGATTTATTATTTCATATTCTTTAATGATAACTAACATATTTTATTCATATTATACGAAGGGGATTTGACTGAATTTTAAAAATTATTGAAAACATAATAAATATGTTTAGAAAAGAGATCAACTACAAGGGGTAGAGCAAATTCAGCTGACTATTTATAGCGAGATTTTGCTCAATTGGGATTAAAATTTGAAATTTAGAATAACATGCCTTAAGATATAATCTTTTTGTGTATCATAATAGACAGAAACAGTAAAGGACATTTTTACCGCGAGATTTTTTTTTAAGATTTGTATCCTTTACTTGATCTGTTGTTTGTAATTTGATTGGTTGTCTACATTTGCATATGTATCAAATTATAAGACCTGAATCCGTTTGTTTTTTTTTAAATTTAGAGGTACTTTAACTCAAATGTCATTTCCAATTCTTATTTAATTGCATGTAAGGAAATTTGACAAGCCACGTGAATTTCTTACGAAATATATATCATAGTACTTATTCAATTGATGCAGCGTTTATATCTATAAAAGTATTCAACTTTTGATAATAACCCACCAGTTTCTGTATAATTATGTTTTACTTTCTAAACTACAACGATAACAATATTGATAATTAATGTGAGGATAATGCAATGATGATTTTTGTGTTTCTAAAAATATTACATTACCCAAAAAATTATAAAGAAACCAATAAACTCAGATTTATTTTTATTTGAATAAGACCCGCCATTTATTTGATAAGGGTCTTTTGAATCTTCCTGGTATGCGACAACTCGCGTGTTAAATGATGATGTGTACATACCTACCAATCTATTTAGGAGGACTAGCTTTAGTATTATCTTATGGTATGTATTGTTTTTCTATTGTGATATTAATGCATCATGCAGTTGTTTTTTGAAGTCAATACAGATATCCATCAAACAATTTATCTATCTATCTATCGATCGATCGATCGATCGATCGATCGATCTATCTATCTATCTATCTATCTATCTATCTATCTATCTATCTATCTATCTATCTATCTATCTATCTATCTATCTATCTATCTATCTATCTTTCTATCTATCTATCTATCTATTTATCCTGCAGATGACCTATCCTTCAATAAAGATGCCACCCAATCACATACCTACACAGGCTCTAGTAGCATGTATTTAGCACGCAATGCAGTAGATAGAAACTTTAATACATGTATGAGGACACTTAATGTAGGACCCAATTCTCCGGACAAGACTGTTTGGTGGAGAGTGGATCTTGGTGGAGTGTACAGTATTTACAGTGTAACCATTTTGTTTAAGAACTACAATGGTTACGGTATGTTAATGTTGATATGCCTTTTAACAGTTGTTTAGTCTAATTTTGTACTGCAATATAATGTAATACAACATCTTTGATGTATTATAGCTTTTACACTGACAGGAACTTATAAAAGTATACCGATATCAAACATATGATATCAAAGTACTGTACATTTGTATGCATAACAAGAATTGCTTCCGTTATTGCACTTTATATCGCAACCATTTTCTTTTAAACCAAAACGCATTGTCTACGCAGTTTTGCTAAAAAAGAGAGTGTGGTTTAGCGAGACCGATTAGAAAAATGCATTTATGAAAAAATTAGAATAATATGTATTGATTGCATCTTACCCTTTAGAAAAAACATTTTGTTGATTTACACAAACTTTATCTTTTTCATTTCATTTTTTGTTCAGAAAACCAAATGGTTTGTGGCCGTTCCTTTGACGCTTGCATAATATTTTTTCTTGTTGATATCTTAAACGTAATTATAAATAAAACACATCAACGCAAAAATGTTCAGCGGGATAACAAATTGTTTTTGATCAAAACTTCCGAGAAGCCATTCAAGCTTTAAAAGATTTGACACATGACTAGTCTTGTTTATATCCTGTTAAACATTTGAACATTGGTATTCATTATCTAATTATCGCTCAAATTCATGAACCATGGAAAAAAAAACTATACACGGTATTTATATTTAAATTTTACATAATTAGATATTGTTTAAAGAAAGTTACAATAAGTGTTATCAATACTGTTTTTTATTGAAACATTGTTCCTAAAATGTGTACGACAAGATAGCATAAATATTGATGAAACTCTTTTACTTTTAGAGAGCCGACAACGAGGTCGTTTTGCAGGATTCTCTATCTTTGTATCAAACAATAGAGATAAACAAGGTTATACACTGTGCTATAAAGATGGACCACAGTTGCCTCCCCTGAACTTTACAACAACCTGTCCAGAATACGGACGATACGTCATCTTCTACAACGAAAGGCTGGATGGAGTAATCTATCCGGATGGTTATCAACTAGCAAATGCTTACACAGAACTGTGTGAAGTCATCGTTGAAGGTACTGTGTTTAGAGTTGGTTATTATACATTTATAGCATGACTGTTAGGGAAATATGAATACTTATTCCCCCAAAGAAGATTATGTTTCCCGATTTATATATATGATTTTTCTGGGGGATAAATTTTCATATTTCCCTAACGTTCATGCAATAAATTGTTTAATATACCGAAGGACAGTTGATAAGTTACATCGGTTTCTAATCGTTTTTCTATTCTAGTAAAGCAATAACGTAGCTAATGTTTACCGGTTTCTGATAAAAAAAAATTTAAAACGATTTTGAAATAGAATAAATTATTTAATTTTACATCATATGCCTATCCTCGGGATTTTCCATAAGCATGGAATGAAAAGTCAAGGGGTGGGATGTGATAAAAAATATGATGACGACGGGGAAATATTAAGTTTTATTACCATGTTACCAATCAGATGTCGCGTTATAGAATAATCATATTGAGGTATAATAAACACACACACACACACACACACACACACACACACACACACACATATATATATATATATATATATATATATATATATATATATATATACACACACAAAGTCTCTTTTTCAGTAATAATAAAAAACACTTTAAAACACTGTTTCAATATATATAAAACAGTCATTCCTGCCACTTACTGACCAACTGGATTAATTTTCTTTTTAGTCAACAACTGAAGAATTTCAAAATCTTTGATGATTTTTAGAAATGTTTTTTTATTTGTCTTAACATCTGAGAGGTAAACTAGGTTAAAACTTATGATTAATACCAACTATATAGTTCACTGTGTTTTGTATTGTCTACTCATATTTGTAGTTAAACTTTTAAACCTTTTTGAAACCTTTTTTATGCTAGCAAGTAGATGTAGCAAATGAATACTATATGAATATTTTATTGAACATTCACACATTTTTATATATTCATAATGACCTATGTTTTTACTTATTTCAAAAGGCTGTCAGAAATCTACTTTGTATGGCAGTAACTGTGATAAACTATGCCCTATCAACTGTATGGACAACATGTGTCACATACAACTTGGAAACTGTTTTGCGTGTCAACCTGGATGGACAGGAAGTTCTTGTAATATAAGTATGTCAGTTCAATAATCTTAGCTTGATTCAATAATAAACTTTATTCATTTATTAATTCAGTGCAGGGTACAATTGAAAGTTCGTTTTGTTTTTAAATTAATTAACAATTCCGATTTAATTTCTGTTATCGTTGCCGAAACAATTTATTTCCTGCGTATTAAAAACATATTAATTTAAAAAAAAATATCATTTAGTTTAAACGGTGTATACGAACGTGTAAGTCTTTTTTTACTTTAATGTGTAAAACTAATTCTTAAGAATGTAGAACGTTTATACTACATTTTTTCTTTATGAATAGAAAGCAGAGAAATTATATCTCATTGTTTGGACTCATATCTTTTCGTTTAAAGGCTAACAGAAAAAACAAAGAGCGTATACAGTAGTTTTAGATAACTGCACTTTTACGGAAAAAAAAACCATTCAAACGGTTTTGACCATTACAATTCAATACAATTTCAATTGAATAAAAAAGGTCTGAGGTGTGTTGCTCGTTAAAAAATGTGGCACAAAGATTCATAATTTTTTACATTAAAAAGCTTTTATTATTGTTGCTTTTTATTGATAGAATGTATAGAAGGATGGTACGGGAGCAACTGCAGTCAACCGTGTGTAGGACATTGTAAAAATAGGACAACTTGTAATCACGTAACTGGTTTATGTGACGTAGGATGTGAAAATGGATGGTATGGTATACACTGCAGTCAGCCATGTGAAGGACATTGTAGATATGGGGCAACTTGTAATCAAACAACTGGCGAGTGTGATAAAGGATGTAAAGATGGATGGTACAATGCTTATTGTAGTCAATCGTGTGAAGGACATTGTAGAGGCGGGGCAACTTGCAATCAAACAACTGGCGAGTGTGATAAAGGATGTAAAGATGGATGGTACAATGCTTATTGTAGTCAATCGTGTGAATGGCAATGTAAAGTTAATACAACCTGTAATCACGTGACAGGTCATTGTGACAGAGGATGTGAAGATGGGTGGTATGGTATTCACTGCAGTCAGCCGTGTGAAGGACATTGTAGAGATGGGGCAACTTGTAATCACGTGACTGGTCTATGTGACGTAGGATGTGCAGACGGATGGTACGGAATAAACTGTACCCAAAAATGTGAGGGACATTGCAGAGACAACATAGTCTGTAATCACGTGACTGGGCAGTGTGACAGAGGTTGTGATGCAGGATGGACAGGTTATTTGTGTAACAAAGGTGAGTTCGGACCTGAAATAAAAATTGTTTTTTTTTATGTGTTTAAATTTTAATTGGAAACAAATAACACAAACGCAAACCAAAAAAAGTAAAAACTTTGTGAACATTATTTTTAGTTTGAACTTGATTCATTTTTTTCAATAGACGCAATTAACACTTGTTGGTAATATTTTATGAGTGGTTTTTGAAACTTTAAAAAATACGTAATTTAATCGCAGACTAATTGCTACTGAGAAAATCAAAGATTTATGAAAGATTGTAATGAAGTTCATAATTGTATCTGAAATAAAGGACACGTTTGTGTGTTCATATTAGTAATGCAATCAATGGTTATTTTACACAATTAGTTTGCAAAAGTATAATATTAACAAGTATTGTCTATTACAGGGTGTGATAACGGAAATTATGGTTTTGACTGTGTCAAAACATGCAGTGGTCACTGTTTTGGTGATTCTCCATGTAACAAACAGACTGGCCATTGCGAGAGGGGATGTATGGTTGGATACATAAACAGTGATTGTGGTACAAGTAAGTGATTGATACACTGAAGTCGGTTTTATTGTGTCATATACATACATGTATTAAAATTTTTCACATAACCTTAATTAAAGAGTTGGTTTTGTGAGGTCAAACTACGTTGTTTGTGGGGGCTTTCTTATTGAAGCAAATACTTATATGACCTTTGATAATAGGGCTACTATTTGTATAATGTGTTTTGGACTATTTCGCCTCATCAAACATAACAGTATTAAATTTGAATATTATATTAACACCAATGCCTGCAGATGAATTATATAATTGTCATAATTGTTATTCAACTGTAATTCTTTTTAATATTTATATTAAGAGTGTCCTTCTGGATATTTTGGAATGGCTTGCAAAGAACGCTGTATTGGATATTGCTCAGACAATGAAACCTGCGATCACGTCAGTGGACTGTGCCCTAATGGTTGTCAGAATGGATATATTGGAAAATACTGTAACAATTGTATGTAAAACACTGAAAATTACTCATCATATTTAAAAAAAATCTGCAAATCTATCAAATTTACATTGGTTTCAAAATACTTAGTTCTTTAGTTAACTTTGTTAAAATGAACTTTTTATCTATAACCATATCTCAGCCTGTCAAGAAGGATATTATGGCAAAAATTGTTCCATGGTTTGCCATCCTAACTGCACGACGTGTCGAAACACAGACGGATATTGCACTTGTGAAGCTGGTTGGATAGGTCCTAGCTGCTCTGTAGGTATGGAAATTAAAATCAGATGACAATGAATAAAGTTTTAAGAACTATACAATGCATATGCTATGCTACCATAGTAAATATGATTTGGTAGAACTTTATACAATTTGTCAATTTGTTTTGTCACCGGGTTAACAGGTGTGCGACTCTAAGTTAATATGTCCTGTCTCAGTAGCTTAGTGGTTAGAGCGCTGACACAGTACGCCAGAACCCCTTGGTTTGAATTCCGGTTGCTAGTTGGCTTTTCACCACCTGTTACACAAATACCATTAACAATACTTCAGTATTACAAGAATTTGTTTCAGACAATGACTTTTTACAGATTTTGTTTCAGTCAATATGATCTATTACAGAATGTGTATGGTCTTATGGAGCAAACTGTCAATATGCGTGCAGTAGACACTGTATGAACCAGACATGTGATAGATTCAATGGAAGCTGTTTGCTTGGTTATAGTAACGAATACATGTATTGTGAATCAGGTAAAACACACGAATAAATCACTCAATATATTGAAAGAGATGTCAAAATTTTTGTAAGAATGCAGTCAATCTGTAATATTGTATAAGTCATTCTCTAATTTTTTTATTAGTGGATCATTCAATGTTTATTAATGAAGTATATGATACCATGTATTGAATGTATAATATTTTTTCTTTTGGTTTTACTTTTTGTGATACAAACTTTATCAGAAATTTAATTACAAAAACACATTTAAAAAAAAAAGTCGCAAAAAATGGTTTGAAGCTGAAGAAAACGTTTTACGTATTACAGCAGATAGTGAACAGTCTCCTCCGACTCTAACAATATCGATTGCTGGGTTTTCAGTATCACTGGTTATCAACATCAGTGTCATCAGTGCGCTCATCCTTCGGAGAAGGTACATAATTTATTATTTTGTCGGCTTGTGAATATAGAGCAATTGAAATAAGATCATTGATCCATTCCAAGTAGATCGTTTTGGGTAGCGATCTTCTTGGAGCGGATCAAATATTTTATTTTAATAAAATTTAAAGTAGAGCTTAAGTTTTTTTTTTATTTTGCAACCTTTATAGTATCTTTGTAAATGTTACCATTTTAATAATATACTGGACAAAATTGCAGAAAAAAATTGTTCAACCGGAATAATATGCAGGGTTGTTTGAGGTCCACGTCTAATACAGAACAGACTAACACCGAAGACGACAGATCTCATTACCAAGAGCTCAAGGAAAGAAAGAATGAAAACAATTATCAGAATTTAACTCGACAATGATCACTCTTTATTTTTTATGTTTATGTCTCAAAATTCAAGATTTATTCATAGCATTATTAATATTTGTGTATTAGCAAATTATCTTGAACTAGAAAATGCAAATGAAAATTTGATAACATTAAACAAAGATTAAAGGATCATTTCATAACTTAATAACACTTGCATAAAGCATCGAGGAATAGTTTCCACTTATTCAATAATCAATGTATAAAGTTTTAAAGAGGAACTTTTACATGAAAACCTATATAGTAAAATTACCATATATAATATTCAGTAGTGTTGTCCTGAAATTTCGCACTGCAATCTTTATCTTTAACTAGAGATTGGCAGATGGTTTATAATACATTATTTTGAAAAAGTGTGTGACTTTTGTGACAAATTGAGAACTGCAGTCGAATTTATTTCTTATTTACGAAAGCCCAGAAAGCTCATTTGAGATTCGAGATTAGAAATTGAATATCTAAATTAACCATTGGCAATCAATCATGGATCTGAAAACCTGTATCCTAACGACATCAAACTGTTCTTTTTAAAGAAAATCCGTACATACTCTAACTTTTTTTTATTCCAAGCTTATGATTTATATGTAAAGATTAAGAATTCAGTGTATACAGGAAAGCATCTTCCCAGAATTAATTACTCCGGCGGTATTCAGTGCAAACTGTTTCACTATGGCGAACCAAAACAAAATATCAATTTGCTATGCGCATACTGATGGAAAACCGATCATAATCGGTCTGCGTTTACAAATAATGCTTGTTGTAAGGTGTGCAAGACACCTGGTCATTCTCGCGGAGATGAGGCGTGCCCTCATTATCAACCACGGAAACATCTTACCTCGTTTTGCGGTGCCCAAGATGTCCTCTCTCAATTCTACCCATGTGAATCAGAAATTTTTGGTGTAAAACTTAAATCGGCAGAACTCTTTTTTCAGTATATCAAAGCAGTTCGGTGCGGAGATTTAGAGTCTGCTAACGCGATTGCAAAAGCCAATGACGCTCTTGCCGCCCTTCGCCTGGGTAAGAATGTCAAATCCAATGACCAGTGGGTGTCCAAAAAAGTTTCCGTTATGGAGAAAATATTAGAAAACAAGTGTGTTCAAATACCAGTTTTCCGAGATAAGCTTGTAACATCTAAGCAATCAACGACATTTATTACACCTCTAGTTATTTTCCACTGTACATGTATGAGAGTAATTCGATATATTTCGCTGATTCCCTGAGAATCGCCGTAAACAGACTGATTCCCTACAGAACAGACTGATTCACTGCAAAAAGGTGCGTCAGTTCGGTGAACTGATACACCCTATTCGGAACACTTAGTAATTTCTTTTAACCAAAGGAAAAGTTCCGAAATATTCCGCATAAAATCATGAATATTCATAACCATATCCATTTAATTCTAGTTGCAACGTACTTTTTGATTGGCTATACGTATTCATCCTTTTTGTATATCAAAACTTGCCTACGTCACAGTACATCGCGCGTGCAACTTAATTATATTTATTTTAACGATATAACTTGCTGGATACACGAAAAATTATATTAATCTGAACTTTTCCTGATTGATTGTTTGTATCGGTATAATAAAACAGTTAAAGTATACTATTGAAGGAGCCAGCAAGATTCCAGTTCCCCTCAAGCTATCCTATTTCCCTCGGCTTCGCCTCGGGAAATAGACTTGCTCTCGGGGAACTGGAATTTTGCTGACTCTCTCAATGGTATACTTAATTGTATAATGTCGAAGCAACCTACAACGAGAACCCGCAATACAAAACCGGATCACTGGCTCGGAAGAAAACGTACTTGGCGTACTTATGAAAAAAATCGCAAAAAAGTGCGAAAAAGAAAACACAGCGACTCCGTTAAAATCGACCACAAACAAAAAACAAAACAAAGATCAACCAAATCAGCTTAGTATGTCGGACAGTGACGTGTCGAGGTGTAATCCGGACACAGAGAGCTCTGGTGATGAACGGTAACTGTATTCTGATCTGGCTTCCGACCTCAGAATTTCCTGAATTGAAGATGTAAAACATTTGATTTCCTGAATTGAAGATGTAAACATTTGATTTTTGAGTGTTAACAGGTCAACTTTAAGCTTAGTTATAGGATTTGATATAAAGTGGAAACCTGTTATTCGGGGATTTTTCTTTGAACGAAATGCAAAAATACTATTTTCGAACGCTACTGTGTCTTTCATAGCTTACAAGATATTTAAATATAAAATGTGTTGTAAATCTCAAAACAAAACAGAGACATATTATGGTTTTTATATTTGAAAAACAATGTTATATATCAAAAATAGAAATGTTTAGAATTAATATTTTGAAATTTGCAGATATGGTATAATTGTTATAATACATATCTACTGATTTATAGATATCACTTTATTACTAACTATCTTGGCCCGAGATAGTTGTATATTGTTAATGGGCTGTTCTGTAGTGTGAAATAAATGAAAAAAGAAAAGAAAAAAGAATTCAGTGTGTTTCTGGAAGTGTATATTCAGGTTTGTCCAAATCATGATCCCCGTGGGTAAGGTTGGGCCACAATGGGGGATCTAATTTTCACAAAGAAATTTTTAGAGAATTTTTTTTAAAAATCTTCTGTTCAAAAACCAATATGCCAAAAAATCTGATACTTGTGTGAAAGAAGCCTTAGGTAGGTTATATTCAAGTTGTTCAAATCATAATAGAGGGGTAGGGTTGGGCCACAATTAGGGGTCTAATTTTTACAGAGAAATGTATAGAGAAAAATCTTTAAAAATCTTCTTCTCAAAACGCAAAGGGCCAATTAATCTGTAACTAATGGGGTAGATTTATGTTCAAATCAGGAATGCCAGGGGTAGGGTTGGGCCACAATTTTTTATTTATTTTTTTGGGGGGGGGGGGTCACATTTCTACATAGGAATATATGGAGAAAAATATTCTTCTCAAAAACCAATAGGCAAGAAAAGTTTTTACTTGTGTCGAAGCTTCCTTAGGTATTTTGGATTCAGGTTAGTTCAAATCATGATTCTCTGGGGATAGTGGGGTCTAAATGGGGCGGGGGTGGTGAGTCAGATATTTACATTGGAAAAAAAATGAGTATTTACAAAAACTCAAATGTTCTAATCTATGTTATTACTTTTATACAATATCTTTGTGATTCTCAATTGTTTAGATTGTGGCCCCAGGACAGTTCTTAAGCCACAGAAGGGTTCAAAGTTTGATGTAGGTTTATATTTATATAAACAATTGTTTAAGATCTTCATGAGAACTGCAATGCTCAATATGTGATATGACTATAAAATCATCCAGTTACAAAGGGGATCAATGTTTAACATAAGAATATCTCGAGTAAATTTTGAAATATTTTTATACAGGAATTATTTTAATACATTGTCCATATATTTTGTATGACTCCATTGAGCTGGTTTTATTATGGCTATTGTTACTTAGGTGAGCGATATGGCCCATTCGCCTCTTGTTTTAAAACTAAAATTCTGTATATTTCTTTTAACACAATTTTCCGAATTGATGGAAATGTATTTGGTATCACTCATAGTCTTATTGTACTTCTGTTTATCATTATAATATAATTATTAAGCTTCTAAGGTAAATAAGCTACCGTAATTTACGGACTTTCATGTTATTGATTGTTGCTAATGATGAGAAAAGTGAGAACACAGCGTATTCTAAATAACTAAAGAAATATGTATACAGTATTATGCGCGGATTTAGAGGTAGGGGGATCCATATACATTAGCCCGCCCTGGAAAATAAAAACTTTTTATAAAATTCACATCGTAAAAAATTTAAAGATAGGCCCGACACAACCCCCGGGAACAATTTATAAAGTATATCTCGGATATCTCCCCTCCGAATTTTTTTTTTGATTGTGTATATACAGATCAGAGTGATATGTCCCAGTGTGAAACATCTTTAGGAGCAAAACATCCCGCATTCTGACAAATAAATGGGAGCAGTAATTGTGGCGAACAAACTGCCGCCTGGCGTCATAATGCGGCATTAAATTCAAACATCTTGTATTCGTCTTCACTGAATTGGGCTCCATTGTTTGCGTAATCGAATTCACGTAGATACGTAAGATAATATAGTAAAGAACCGACAAAAATATGATAGAAAGAAGCTAATTTACACGAAAAAGAAGAAAATAATGCAACATAGAATTAAGCACAACATACAGAATAAAAAAGAATCAAAGTGACATTTGGTAAGCATGGATATTAATACAATAACGTGGCAAACATGTGTAAATGTACTGAAGATTAAAGAAGTAAGCAGAATAAGAATAAAAGCAAGATACATAGACTTTTGGCCTTAATTGACTTCCATACAAAACATACCACAATTATTTTTGCCAGTTATTACTTTTACACCGTCTTAAACCTTGATCTTGTTATCTGCAACGCGTTGCAAAAAACGTTTTAGGGTGCTTATCATACTTGAAAACTTGAAATTAACAATATAGATCACTGGGTAATAAATGATTTTTTTTAATTAGCTACGTATAAATATTGGCGTATTATTATATAAGATTTGATAAACAATAAACCTTATTCTTAACACCATCAAGGAATATACACAAAATAAATTAGTCATGAAGAGAGCTGGTGAATGTTAAGCATTTACAAAATAAGTCGCATTAAGCTTATGGTAAGTTAAATTACCGGTATCATCTCTATGTATGCAAATTTTCCCTGATTTTATCAGTTTAACAAGAATTCATTCCTAAAATATCCCAAACAATTAATGACAGTTATTATTACAACCATTACAAATTAGATATATACCTTTTACGGAATAAGGCGTTCTTTTATTTGAATTACAAAACACGTAGTTTTTTTTTAGTCAGTTATACTCAAACTTATGTTCCTTACGGAATAAAACACATCAAACACATGATATAAAAAATCTTGTATGATATCTTCTCTGAATTGTATGTTTACTGGCGTTCTTACTAAAAAACCATATGACATAAAATAAATGCACGTTATAGAAGAGCTTAGTTTCGTTAAATATGCCTGCTTTATATTGATTCAAACAGAAAGAAACCAAGCCCCATTTTTTGAGAAATTGTAGCCTCCCTCCCCGATGAAAAACCCTCTTCCCGGTGAAACTTCCCTTTAGGCCATTTTTGAGATATTGTAAAAAAAATAAATAAAAATTTCATTCAATCTTGTTTTTATTACCGCCGACCAAATTTCTAGTCCATCATTGAAAAAAAAAATCCGGAAATGTTCATTCATGATTTGAATTTTATATATTCTTGATCAAAATCATGTAAACGCTTTTAGCAGGGACTTTTAAGCTTGATTCTGATTTCAAACATCTTAAGGAATGAGATTAAATTCACATGGTCTGTCTGTAAACGGGGAATCGTGTTTTTTCAGGCCATAATCTTTGTTTCATTGAGAATGGTACATGCAGAACAGTTTAAATTAATGTGGTGGAGGAGTTTTTCGCTTAGGTTTTCGCTTAGGTATTCAGTGCTGGCAACACCATCGGACACACACGTATCGTGCTCCCTGCATTTTTAAAAGCAAATGTTCAAATGTATTTTAAAATTCAAAATTAATTGTGTCAGAGAAATTTAAATATGTTTTCATATGTTATCTATATATGCAATGCATTAGGGATTAGAGTATCTCAGATTTTAACGATCCAGATTTATTGATGGGATACCTGGATTAGAACCGACTGCACATTAGAACCGTCCGAGCTGTTTACTTTAAAGGAAGTTGCATCCTAGAAACAGGACAACCTCTGATGAACAGGACAGACTCACCAAATGATAATTGAATGCAGGTAGGCTGACATAAAGACTAGTGATATGATTAGCCGTGTTAAATAATTTCTTTGATATGTTTAGCTCTGTTAAATGATTTCTGTGATATGCAAAGCCGTATTAAATGAATACTCCTAATTCAAATTAAAATGTATATGTGTCTAAATGTGCAATATAATTCAGTATAGACTAGATTTTACTGTTTTAGAAAAGGCACTATTTAATTATTAACTTGATTATTTTGCAGATGTGTGTTATTTTGGTGATGCCTGATGGGTAGGGGAGAAGACGCTCGTATCATTTCATACATGTATTATGCATGTGTAGTAGGAAACGAGGAATGAGCATATAGATACAATGAAAATATAAGGCTGGACTGGGAATCAAACCCTTGATCACTGCAACTCTAGTCAGGCTCTACCATTGAGCAACCAAGGTCGGTATCCAAGGTCCATATTGCCCCAAATGCTACACATATGTTCGTCTGATATGTTCCTCTTGCTAGGATGATCAGCCGTCATCAGTGAGCCCCAAAATATGAAGAAGTATATGTGTACAATGTTTTGCGATGCATTTGTCACTTGTTTATTAAAAGTTTAAAAATTGAATAGATTTTTTGTTTTATTTGTTTTTTTGTGACCACCCAATGGAAATTTTTCATAAAAAAAATCCGTAAAACAACATATAAAGAAACATTGCCTTATGTACAGATTTTACCTTGTTAAATCGATGTAGAATAAGATTCGTCGCTCTGTATATACTCCTGTTATTTGCAAAACTGTACGGGAAAATCGGTAATTTTACTATGGAGCGTTGCGTGCAACGCATGCACTTTAAAGAAGTGCAGTTTTTCTTTTAATATTCATGTTTTATATTGGTTAACCCCCAAAGGAAACCAAGGCCCATTTTCCCTGATATTGTAACCCCCAAGAAAACCATTTTCCCACGGAAACTTCCCCTTATGTACATATTTTATCTTGTTTAATCCCTTAGAATAAGATTTGTTGCTCTATATAAACTCGCTTCACGGAAAAATCAGTGATTTATTATATGGAGCGTTGCGTGCAACGCATGCATATTAAAGAAGCGCTTTATTTCGTGAAATATTCATGTTTTATATTGATTTACTCAAAAACCCCCCAAACCAAGCCCCATTTTCTCTGTTATTGTTTAGCCCTACTAATAAATTTCTTCTCCCTGGGCACCGACAAAAGCATGTAGACAATCAAGCTGTTTGATATGAACCATGCAGCGTAAGCTTAAACATTTGCAACGCGTTGCTGATAAAAGGATATAATGGTATTAGTCCAAGAACATTTAAAAACTGTAGAGGAAAATCAATCGAGAGGAGATATTCATCATTCAGAGAATCATAAAACACTGTTGTGATGTCATTCCTTTGTTCCAGCAGTCTAAAGTTTTACCCGTGATAGTCCGATATTAATGAGCTTCTTAATATCAGACTGTACCAGTGGTTACAGTACTGATATCCTTCAAAATCGGACTGTCTCAGGTTAATCAACAATGAAATTCAATGACAGTGTTTTAAGTACGAGATATACCTCAAACACTTCTGTATGAAAAACATATGAGACAGTTCTCGGCCCCAAGGGGCCTCGAACCTCTCTGATATTTTTTTCACACAGAACTGTTTTCGGCATATATCCATTACTTATCAGAATAATCTACTCATAATATTAGTCTTCTCGCCATTCTCTCATACACGAGCTTTCATACTTTTACACATTTAAGTTCCTTTTAAGAAGGAAACACAAATCAAATTTTGTCATTTCGCATGATTTGGTATGTATGCTATATATCTGAAATGACACAAATTTTTTTAAGTATAATTTTTAGGAAGAAATTTAAAGAATTCTGTTTTGCAGCTATTGAACTGAAGTATCCGCAGTTGTCTTAAAGCAGACTAAGATAAACTCTTTGACAGAAATATTTATATTCAAGTGAAGATATAGTTCCGTGTACTATGCATTTTTGAAATGCCTTTGGAATAATATCGGTAGTGTTAATGGGTTGATACAGAACTTTGAAATAACAATATACATGTATATATCTAAAGGTAAATAAAAGGAGAGAATGACGAACAGTCTTGTTGCAGATCTCTTATCAGACAAGTTTTAAACTATTTATCTGGTATATACATGTATTCCTCACGCAAAAGTGAAAATGAATCGAGAGCATATATTAATAATAGCTATAGGAACTTTCTTTAGAGAAACAGTTTTATAACTTACCTGTACCAGGAGAAAAGTTATTTCATTACGGAAAATGAAAGAAAAAATAATTCTTGAATGTTTAAAATTACAAATCTTATAAACAAACCAATAGAGAATAAAAAAGGCAATGCACAATATATACTTGACATATACATGAATGCACCTCTTGATTGGGGAACGCTTTGAACTTTTAGCAAACATTGATTATGGAATGTTGTCAGCAACACACATACGTCTTTCATCTGATCTAGGTGTTGTATAAAGTGTTGTAAATGATATTGGACAGTGCTTAAACATGGCACTTTTTAAAACATGTAAACTCCATGGGAGATACATGTACGAGACGACAATCACCCAAGGATCAGAAATGAAGCATAAGGGCTGCTTTATTATGTTCGAAATCAGAAAAGTGGAAAGTATTTAAATAGCAATTACTATAGTAACTAAAAATGAAATTCATTCAAAAGATAAGGTAAATTATATAACTCTTATCTAAAGGTATTTAATCTGTCATGTCGCGTTAAGTGATTCAGTAATGTTGATTGAGTTTAATAGTAAAACAAACATTAAAACGGGAAAAGAGGGGTAAAAATTCTCACTCGAGAATATAATTTTCAAACACGATCAAAAAGAATATTTCTGTAGGGGATTTGTAACTCAACGCCACTGGCATTCTGCAGGTAATGGCTGATAAGCTATGGGAAGATAAATGTATTTTTTCACATTATTACATAATTGTACACACAGGCAAGCTGGGTGGTATTTTTCCGTATTCGTTAATGATAACTAACATATTTTATTTATAACGTACGAAGGGGAATTGACTAAATTTTTAGATTATTGAAAACATATTTAATATGTTTAGAAAAAAATTAAAGACAAGGGAATGAACAAATTCAGCTGACTATTTGTAGCCAGAAAAATTGCTCTTTTAGGGATACAATTTGATAATTTTAGAATTATATGCGGTAGGACATAATTTTTTGCATCATTGCAAGCAAAAATGTAAGCTGCATTTTTACAGCAAGAGGTTTATTTCAGCTTTATAACTTTTGCTTGATCTGAGTGTTATGTCTGTAATTTGATTTGTATCTTAAACCTATTTGCATATGTATAAAAATAATAAGACCAGACACCATTTGTTTTCTTATACTTTAAAGTCATTCACCTCTATCAAATGTCATTTACTTCTAATCAATTTATATAAATCAGACTTAATCAGTAAGTCTGACAAGGCATGCGAATTTCTAATATAAGAATACAATTCTTACTCATTGTATGTAACGTTTATATATTTTAGATGTACTTTCTGTGTAATTATGTTTTACATTCTAAAGTCGATAATTGATAATGTATGTAAGGATGATGCGATGATGGAAATCTCCCTAAAAACATTACATTACAAGAAACAAATTTAAAAAGAAACCGATTAACCAGATTTATTCCTTATCTCAAGAACGATCCGCCATTTACTTGTTGAGGTTTTCCTGAATCTTCCTGGCACACGACAACCTGTATGTCAAATGATAAAACAGAACAATGATGTGTCAATACTTACTAATCTATATAGGAGGATTAGCTTTAACATTGTCCTATGGTATGTATTATTTTCTATTATATTATTAATACCTCATCAAAGATTATGTAGTTATTGTTGTTTTTTAGATCAATACAAATCTATCTATCTATCTATCTATCTATCTATCTATCTATCTATCTATCTATCTATCTATCTATCTATCTATCTATCTATCTATCTATCTATCTATCTATCAGATGATTTATCCTTCAATAAAGTCGCCACCCAATCCCAATCACATACTGACAAAGGAGAAGGTTATTCTGCACACAATGCAGTTGATGGAAACACAAGTACCTGTATGAGGACACGTGATATAGGGACAACCTCGAAACACAAGACTGTGTGGTGGAAAGTGGATCTTGGTGGAGTGTACAGCATTAACAGTGTTACCGTTTTGTTTAAGAACTATGGCAGTTACGGTATGTTATTGTTTATACGGCGTTTAACGCGTGTTTTTCAGTCTGAAGCTGATGCAACATATTTCTTTCTTAAAGCTGAACACCGCTCTTAAATAGGCACTGTCCTCCATATTTCTCTTTGATCACCGCTATCCCTTCAACCCCTATATAAACCGCAGAACTCTTAGCAGTTTGTAGTACTCGTTGTAGAAGTCTCACCTGTGTGGACGTACATCTGACCTCGCCGTTACTCGGTCGTGATGAATTTATGAAATGTTACGCACTTTTTCAAGTCAGGAGAATATAAACATCAAATAAACAGATCAATGCATTATTTACAAACAAAATATGCACATAAAATAAGACATAGATGCATAAAATCCAAAGACCACGAAGATATACTACACATCAGACACGAGTTTTAAGTGTGCTATCAGGTATAACGAAATCGAAGGGTCTACATAGCTGTGTGACGGTGCCTATTTACGAGCGGTGTTCAGCTTTCAACCTATAAATAACATTTTCGCTTGAAGAATCAAAAGAACAAGTTCTATTTGTGAGTTAAAAGAAACCGTTTAAACGTTACCCAGAAGTTCTTGAATGTTTTATGAATGTTTTGTTTATAACATAATTGATAAATAATGATTTTTAAAAACGATTTGCTTCGTGATAAAATGTATGAATGAATGTTCCAAAGACGGTCAAAGATACCCCTTCCCCCAAATTATTTTTGATGACATTTTGGTAGCTCAATCATATACACGTTTTACTGCATCCGAGTTTGTCTTTTATCATGCAATGGAATATATGCCTTTTTTCTTATGATTAATTAAAAAAGCAAAACAGTGTCGATGATAAAATAACAGTTCTTTTTAGTGTGAGTGCACTCAGTATTTCGAAACATTTCCTTATTGACTTCTAGCTTTTACAAGGTTAATGGCTCCTGTTAGTGGATTAAATTTAATGTAGTTGTATATCATCTATATTTACCAACAAATAATTGGATCAAGTTCGGATAAAAACATTGTTTTGAATATATGGAGGGTAAATAATTATCATTAAGACCTATATGTCAGAACATATTGTGGGTTTTACATGTAATCTGAAGAATTTTCAATTATCTGGCTAGATTTGTTGATTTTACTATGTGTCTTTTCAGTTGTATTTTACCATTATTCGTTAGTCCTCTTACGAATTCATAATTTTTAGCTTTTATAGGTAACTCTCGATAGCTCGAAGTCCATGGGACAGAGGAAAAACTTCGAGTTATCAAGAGTTCGAGTTTTCAAGAGATCGGAATTTGATCGGATCGGGTTGACCGACGGGTTTTAAAATTAGTCTTACCGAATGTTATGATAAAGCCATTAATTTAGTGCTAACCTTACGCACGTGCTTAAACAACGTTTTCTTTTCAGTTAAATATACAGACCTGGATATTTTTAAAACTCAATAGAAACAAATATTGAATAAATTCATGATACACTGTAATTATTAATTTCATGCATCATATTATTATCCGATTGCTCAGTACTACTTGACTGCGAGACGACGTCGTACATGGTGTAAATTAGATAAATCCGTACTCCATGATCACCCATTGTTCCCACTGTACGGGTCCTTCACCAGCTGTAAGACCTTGTTCAGCAATAATCATTATAATGCCAATGATGCCGATAAGCATAATTTCTACAGTGTTATAATTATAAAATTTTCTACACAATTGATTTCTCATTTTCACTGCGTCTCCAAATTATCGTAAAACGATCGGTGTTAATTATAGATTTATGTATCGATGTGGTCAATCATCAAACAATTATCACCCTGCAGGACAAGTGTCACCTAGATAAACAACCCGTGACACGGGTCCCGCGTCTAACGCCTGGAGCCATTTAAATGACCAAGAATGTATTAATTAGATAACGCTTGGATATACACAGCCTCTTCGAGGTATCGAGAGTAAAAAACTATGGATTATGAATAACGGGTGCAGTTTGACTTCGAGGGATCAAGGGTTTCGAGAGATCAAGAGTTCGAGAAATTAAGAGTAAATTTGCTTAGCTACATAGGGAAAAAAAATCGGAACCCTAGACTCACTTCGAGCGATCAAGAATTTCGAGCGATCGAAGTTCGAGCCATCAAGAATTACCTGTATTATGTTCGTAAACGTTTAATCATTAAATGCTTCATATTTGTTTTCTAAATTTCCTTACATAATAGTCCAACTGTTAATATCTCATTCAAAATTCTCAATATCTTTTGGCTATATATAATCACAACTCAAGCCGGTATTGCTAAGTTGGGAATGCTGAAAACGACATACTAGTAAAACATATTTTACACATATTTATGAAAGACGAATAATGTTCAATGTTTAAATGTTACATATCTAGATTTTGTTTAAACACAGTTACACTCCATATAGCTAATGACGTTTCTCTCTGAGTGAAATTTGCTTCGAAAGTTTTAGACAAAATAGTATAAATGTTGATGAAAAACATTTAAAATTTTGCTTTTAGTGCTTCGACAACGAGGCCGTTTTGCAGGATTCTCTATTTATATATCAAACACTGGTGATATACAAGGTTCAACGCTGTGCTACAAAGACGGAGCACAGTTACCTCCCCTGAACTTTACAACAACCTGCCCTGAATACGGACGATACGTCATCTTTTACAACGAAAGGCTTGATGACGTAAGCTATCCGAAAGGTTATGAACTTACAAATGCTTACACTGAATTGTGTGAAGTCATCGTACAAGGTATTTTTTTTCAATGTTAATACTATTTATAACAAACACCTCTGTCACCAATTGACCATCTGCAATCCGTTTAAGGATGGCGTTTACTCAGAATGAAAAAAAATATCCACTGATGATCTATTGTATGTTACAGACCTTTGATCATAGTGTTATTTTTCACTTTCAAAAAAGTAGGTCAATTACTTGATTTTTTAGTTAATGGTCATTTAATATTTTTTGAAAAATTATGAAAAATCCATTAAAATTTTACACCAGGATTGAGATTTTTTTACTTATGAAAATAATACAAATAATCAAACTCTTTCAAAAATAAAATACAGGAAATACAGCTTATGAATTGCAGTTGCACTAAATAGATAAAAGCATTAAGTTTTCAGTAACAACTTTTACAAATATTCCAGTCCGAATTTCCTCTATCAATTTCAAATCCCTACCCATTTTTGATTCAATTTTACAAAAAGCTGAATAATAATAACAACACTAAAACATTAATAGTATTAAACTACTTAAATTGACCTTTTTCTGCTGGCATTAAATTTATATGAGGTCAATGATCAAAACTTTTAGATATGGTGTCTTTTATCGTATTGAAGCATTTTTCAATATTTATGCGTTGCGTGTCATACGATTATCTTAATGAATAAGTGAAATAAAACTAACAGAAAATATGCAAAATTGTATGGAATAACACCGATTTTTTTTATTATTATAGTACTGCTTAAAATGTTTTAGTGGACAACAAAATCTGAAAAATTTGACCGAATTTCCTCTATTTTGCTATAAGTCTAATTTTGTTTGTCTAATTCCATAATATAGTAAAAATATTGAATGTATGTCAGAATAAGAAATTTATTTTTTAAATACTTTTTAGCTCACCTGAGCTGAAAGCTAAAGTGAGCATTTCTGATCACATTTTGTCGGCCGTCCGTCCGTCCGTCCGTCCGTCTGTCCGTTCGTCTGTAAACTTTTTACATTTTGAACTTCTTCTTCTAAAACCACTTAACCAATTTCAACCAAATTTGACACAAAGCATCCTTATGGGGAGGCAAATATAAATTGCAGAAATAAAAGGCCAGTTTTTATTCAAAGCGGAGAAAACCTCGTTACTGTTAAAAAGGGGTGTGCATTTTTTAAATTCTTCTTCTCAAGAAGTACTAAGTCAATTTCAACGTAATTTTGCATAATCATCCTTATGAAAGGGAAAATATAAATTGCAAAAATTAAGGCCTAATTCTGTTCCAAATTTGAGCTAATTACGAAAATAATAAGCAAGTTTCAATCAGTTTATAAGTTCGTGTTCGTTATTCTATATCCCGAAACCGAGCTTTGTTTGAAGCAGCCATTTTGGATGCATGTTAAAAGGGTCAATCTGACAGGATCAATTTGTTCGTTGTGCAAGAGTTAACGTGTGAAGATAATCTTTGAAACATGCAAGATAAATTGGTGCCGATTTTGTAAAGTAAATTGAGGTTAAATATTTGAATTGCGTTATCGTTTTCACTTGTGACGGTGGTTTAGCTTGTTTTGATATCGTTTCATTTTGCTTTTTATCTCGGGGGAACGGTCGCCTGTATTTTGGAATTTTTCCATATCGATTCAAACATAAACTTCGGTAAATCAGGCAGCTGATTGTTTACCTGCGCAAAATCTGATGCATTAATAACATACTTAAATACAATTCATTCTATTTGTAATTCGGTATGATATATGCGCTATGCCAATGGTTTATAATGCAATATGTTATGTTAAGATGTCAGCTCGAGTCTAATCAGTTTAAGAAGACATTGTTTTCGCTTATATATATATATATATATATATATATATATATATATATATATATATATATATATATATATATATATATGTTTAAATTGAGCTCTTTTTTGTTTTAGTGCATTTTCCTCTGTTTTTATTGTTTACAAATTTCTATTTACTAACCATATTTGAGTGTTATAGACACTCAAATATGGTAAGTTAATAGAAAAGGACCAACTAACTTAAGGAGCGACTTGAGCGAAATGATCGCTTTTTGATCGGGTAACTTCGCCGGAATTTCCTCCGAAAGAGAAGTTGAAGTCGAGAAGTGAGTTCATAATCGTGTGAATTAACCCAAAAGGCAGTAAAATGATGATAAAAACCATTTTCACAGCCTCAGTTAAACCCTGTTGTTATTAATAACTCGCGACTTTCTGATATTTAGAGGTTATAAATACGGGTGATGAAAATTACAAATGAAATTTATTACATTTTGTGTTAATATTACAATAGTTGGTAACTTGTAATTAGTTAATAACCCTGCCAAATTAATGATAAAATAATAATAAAACCGTGTTTGTTTACAGTTATCTTCAAAATTAAAAAGATTCTCTTCATTAGTACATAACGGTTGTAATTTGGTCATAGGGTTGAACTAATACCTCCAAAATACACAAAAGTACAGAGACCGATTTTATTTGTCATTAAGCTAATACATTTATAAAAGCATTTTATCTATAAAATGTATGAATACATTAAATAAATTAAATTTATCAAATTTGATAATTTTAAAATTCTTTTTAGCTCACCTGAGCTGAAAGTTTAGGATTTTTATATTGGAATATATAGAGAAAAATCTTTAAAAATCTTCTTCTCAAAATCCAATTGGGTAGAAAAGCTGTAACTTGTGTAAAAGCATTCTCAGGTAGTGTAGATTCAAGATTGTTCAAATCCCCAGGGGTAGGGTGGGGCCACAATGGGGAGAGGGGGTCGATTTTTACATAGGAAAATATAGAGAAAATCTTTATAAATCTTCTCAAAAACCAATTGACCAGAAAAGCTGTAACTTTTGAGAATGGCAATGCTCAATATGTGATATAACTTTAATATCATCGAGATACAAAAGGGGCTCAACATAAGAACATCTGTAGAAAAATTTGAAAATTATTTTAATACATGATCTATTTTACTTATTCATTGTCCCATTATATTGGATATGACTTCATAAAGTTAATTTTATTATGTCTAGTGTTGCTCAGGTGAGCGATGTGGCCCATGGACCTCTTGTTGTGTTAAGAATAAATGTTTCTCATGACATTGAACTTTATAACAATCCGAATTTGACAACTCAAACCCTGAGTAAACAACATCCTTAAGTCTGTCTTTAGTAAACCACTGACAATTTTCAAAATCTTTGATGATTTTTAGAAATGTTTTTTATTTGTCATGGCATCTTAAAGGTAAACTGGGTTAATCGTTATGATTAAAACCAATTAGATAGTTCATGGTGTTCTGTATTGACTAATTATGTTTTGAATTAAAACTTAATCTTTTTATGCGAGCAATTAGATGAATTGTTTAAAGACCATAACTAGTGGCTAAAAGAAATGTAGAAAAAAAACATTAAGTAAATACAACAAATAAATACGTTATTAAGCATTGACAGTTTTTTATGTATTCATAATGCCCTATGTTTTTGTTATTTATTTTATAAGGTTGTCAACATCGTAGTGTGTATGGCAGTAACTGTGACATTCCATGCCCTTTTAAATGTAGGGACATGTGTCACATACAACTTGGAAACTGTTTTGCATGTTCACCTGGATGGACGGGTGCGAATTGTACTACAAGTATGTCAATTAGATACTCTAAGCTTGATCTAATAATAAACCTAATTCATTAATTATTTAAGTACAGGGTATAATTGAAAATCCGTTTTATTTTTAAAGTTATTATTTTCGTTGCCGAATCATTTTATCTTCTGCCTAATAAGTACATAGTAACTTATCTCTAAAAGATATCGTCTAGTTTAAACGTTGTATCTTTATTGACATTATTTTGCTGAATTAATTCCTTAGAGTGTAGAATGTTTATATTACCTTCATTAATAAAAATCAGATAAAGAAGGGTTTTTGTATATTATATCTCACTGTTTTGACTCAAGTCTTTTCTTTCTGAAACTATAAGCTAAAGAAATGATCGTATACTTCTAGATAACTGCATTCTACCGAAAAAACTTTCTAATGGTTTTTATTATTACAATTCATTACAATTTTAAATTTAATACAAAAAAGGTTTGGGTTGTGTTGCTCATTATTAAAATAATGTGATGCGAGGATTGATAATTCATCAGGTTTAAAGGGAAAGTTTTTATTTGCTTTGTATTGATAGAATGTATAGAAGGATGGTACGGGAACAACTGCAGTCAACCTTGTGATTGGCAATGTAAAGATAATACAATATGTAACCACGTGACAGGTAATTGTGACGGAGGATGTGCAGATGGATGGTTTGGTAGACACTGCAGTCAGCCGTGTGTAGGATATTGTAGAGGTGGGGCAACTTGTAATCACGTGACAGGTCAATGTGACGTAGGGTGTGACGATGGATGGTATGGTATACACTGCAGTCACCCGTGTGAATGGCAATGTAAAGTTAGTACAATCTGTAATCACGTGACAGGTCATTGTGACGGAGGATGTGAAGATGGGTGGTATGGTATACACTGCAGTCAGCCGTGTGAATGGCAATGTAAAAAAAATACAACCTGTAATCACGTGACAAGTCATTGTGACGGAGGATGTGAAGATGGGTGGTATGGTATACACTGCAGTCAGCCGTGTGAAGGCCATTGTAGAGGTGGGGTAACTTGTAATCACATGACTGGTCTATGTGACGTAGGGTGTGCAGACGGATGGTACGGTGTAAACTGTACCCAACAATGTGAAGGACATTGTAGAGAAAACAAAGTCTGTAATCACGTGACTGGTCAGTGTGACAGAGGCTGTGATGCCGGATGGACAGGTTATTTATGTAACAAAGGTGAGTTTAGATCTGAAATGAAAGTTATTTTATTTTTCTTTGTATGAATTTTAATTGGAGATAAATAACACAATCGTAAACTTAAAAAAGTAAAAACATTGTGAACATTATTTTTAGGTTGATCTTGATTTAATTATTTTCACTAAATGCAATAAACACTAGTGGGTAATACTTTAACAGCAGTCTAAAAACTTAAAAATAAATACGTAAAAATAAGTTAATTTATTTGCAGGCTGATTGCTTCTGAGAAAAGGAGAGATTTATGAATGGTTGTAATGAAGTTTATGACTGTGTCTAAAAGGACACGTTTCTTTGTTTATTTTAGGAAATCAAACAATGTGTATTTTACACGGTAACTTTGCAAAAATATAATATTTTACAATTATTGTTTATCACAGAATGTGAAGTCGGGTATTATGGTTTTGACTGTGTCAGCACATGCAGTGGGCATTGTTTTGGTGATTCTCCATGTAGCAAACAGACTGGCCATTGCGAGAGGGGATGTATGGTTGGATACATTAACAGTGACTGTCGTACAAGTAAGTGATTGATACACTGTAGGCGGTTTAATTGTGTCATATACATACATGTATTAGAGTTTTTCACATTACCTTGGTTTTGTGAGGTCAAAGTAAATTGTTTGTGGGGGCTTTCTTTATTGAAGCAAAAACTTATATGACCTTTGATAATAGGATTACTAGTTGTATAATGTGTGTTTTGGACTATTTCACCTCATCAAACATAACTGTGTTAAATTTGAAAAAAAAATTTTCACACCAATGCCTGCAGATTGATTTCATAATTGTTATTCCATTGTCATTCTTTTTAATCTGTTATATTTAGAGTGTACTTATGGATATTTTGGAATGGATTGCAAAGAACGTTGTATTGGATATTGCACAGACAATGAAACCTGTGATCACGTCAGTGGACTATGTCCTAGTGGTTGTCATGACGGATATATTGGAAAATACTGTAACAATTGTGTGTAAAACATTGGAAATCACTCATCATATTTCAAAACATCTGCAAATCTATCAAATTTACATTGGTTTCAGTATGCTTAGTTCTTTTGTTAACTTTGTTAAAATGAACTTTTAATCTATTATCATATCTCAGCCTGTCAAGAAGGATATTATGGCAAAAATTGTTCCATGGTTTGCCATCCTAACTGCACGACTTGTCGAAACACGGACGGATTTTGCACTTGTGAAGCAGGTTGGATAGGTCCTAGCTGCTCTTTAGGTATGAAAATTAAAATCAGATGACGATGAATAAAGTATAAAAACTATATAATGCATGTGTTATGCTACAGTAGTAAATGTGATGTGATAGATCTTTATACAATTTGTCAATTTTTTTATGTCACAGGGTTAACAGTTGTGTGACTGTAAGTCAATATATCGTGTCTCAGTAGCTTAGTGTTTAGAGCGCTGGCACAGTACGCCAGAACCCATTAGTTCGAATTCCGGTTGCTAGTTGACTTTTCACCACCTGTTACACAAATATCATTGAAAATATTTCAGAATTTGTTTCAGACAATATGATCTATTACAGAATGTGTTTGGTCTTATGGCGGAAACTGTCAGTACCCGTGTAGTAGACACTGTATAAACCAGACATGTGACAGATTCAATGGAAGCTGTTTGCTTGGTTATAGTAATGAATACATGTATTGTGAATCAGGTAAATACATTACAAATGAATCATGAATTTCTCGCTTGTTGAGATTTTCATGAGAATGCAGTCAATCTTTAGTGTTTCATTTGTTCAAGTCATTCAATAAGTTTTTAAATTGATAGGTATTTTAGCACATTACCCAGTGATATGATTTTCTACCCTTTAACTTCGATATTATTTATGAAATAAATGATAAGATGTATTGAATGTATAATGATTTCTTCTTTGGTCTTTACTTTTTGCGAAATAAATTTATAAAAAATGAATTTTAAAAATACATTTCGAAAAAAATTCTCCTCCAAAAATGATTTGAAGCTAATAAAAACGATTTACATATCACAGCAGATAGTGAACAATCTCCACCGACTCTAACAATATCGATTGCTGGGTTTTCAGTATCACTGGTTATCAACATCAGTGTCATCAGTGTGCTCATGCTTCGGAGGCGGTAAATTATTTATCTTTTTATCGGCTTTTGAATGTAGAGTTAAAGTTTGTCACTTTTACAACAGTAATAGTACCTTTGTTTTCATTTTAATAATATACTAGAGAAAATTACAGAAAAAAATCGTTCAACCGGAATAATATCCAGGGTTGTTTGAGGTCCACGTCTAAAACTGACCAGAATACCATCGAAGACGACGGATCTCATTACCAGGAGCTCAAGGAAAGAAAGAATGAAAACAATTATCAGAATTTAACATAACTAACCTCTTTATTGTTATGTACAGGCAAATATATATGACATTATTAATCAATAATAAAACTGCAGCATATATTTGGTTTTAGATAGAAAAGGTATATAAAACTCTTCGTAAAGACAACATACTTTCTTTGTACAGATACAAAGACATTATCAAAATTGAAATGTACCATAGAAATATTAACATGTGCAAATAAAAATCACATAAGAAAAAAATCTAATGAATAAATCGACTAAATGTCTGGTATAGTCTAAAACAATGTTTCTTTCCTGTTGTTGGATTGTTAAGTCGCTAACAAAAATTATAGTATAATTGACAAGCTGCTGATAAGACCTATAGTTGAGAATTGAAAATATGTGTTTTATTTAAAATTAAAATTGGCAATGTAGTCGCTTAATATTTATATACAGGCCAATATTTCTAACGCCCCACTTTTATCTTTTTATTATTTTCAAAACTTTAACATCAGTTTTTAAGTCGTTGCCACTATCGACTGCTGTTTAATTGCTCAACTGTTCGTGTCAAAGAATTGTAATCGAGTAAGTAATAACTCGACCATGACCGTTTTTGTTGAAAAGCGTGGAACGCGTGTTCGATATGTTTCTCGGATGTGTTTTTCAAAAGGATTCGATTTGATCGATTCCCTATCTTTAACTGATTGTGAAAAAACATAAAAACAATTAAGAAAACTGCGGCGCATATCTGCCCAAGAACCTTCAAGATCAGTTGGCGTGGTCCAAGCAGAGTGCGGTTCACAATTGGTTTGTTTCCTTTCAAATTATTTGCTTTATTTACTTTTAAACTTTAAAAATGAAATCCTAAACAATAAAACAGCTTTTCCTAATTCATAATTTTCATTACAGATCGCTAGATTTTTTACAAACACCACTAAATCATTCTAAGGCTTGACCGGAAGTGTTGAAGACTCACAATGAAGGCCAAAACGTCATGTAACATAGACACCGTACAGCACTCGCAACTGTACAGCACAATTTAGACCACATCAATGCCGGGACGATATAAATCCAAGAGTGAAAAAGTTACTCAGCATCCGAATTTTGCAGAACTAGACCACATAAACAAATGAAATAACCTTCCACAAAGGTTTTTTATTCAATCATGGGATCTCTATGAGATGCTGTTATTAGCGCGAATGGGGAACGTATGAGGTATTAATGTTGTGATTTTTGTATTTTGGGGTACTTTGTTACAACGCACTTTGAAAAATTACTTACTGTGAAACATTTTTTCAAAGTGCGTTAAATGTGTGACCATCTTAACGCACTTTGAAAAAATAATTTATTTTTCAAAGTGCATAAATATCGACAATATCAACGCACTTTGAAATTTTTTTTGTCGATTTCTTGAACTTTCAGAAAAAATTGGTAATAAAATTTATTCCTATTATAACGTCCAAGTCATGAATAAATACATTATATATATATATATATATATATATATATATATATATATATATATATATATATATATATATATATATATATATATATATATGAATGGATATTTGCCATTTACCTACTGTGAAGATAATGTGACTCATGACTTAGTATTTAAGTATAGACATACGATTTGTTTTAAAGTTTAAAGCAGTAATTCTAAATCAAATTAATTCCTTTAAATTTCAACAAAGACATGGATGTCAATAAGGCATATCCTTCTTCGTTAATTCTTTTATGTGTATAAAGAGTACCTTTTTCGAAAAACAAATTACCCTCGCTCATATTACATGTAATTATAGATCCATATTTCAAAATCCCTGTCTATGCGATTCTTAGCCGAGTTTAAATTTTTCTTTTTGAATTGAAGGGGTATTTCAACAGAAGTAGCCGTCAAATTACTTAGTGTTAAATATTACATATTGTTATATTCAGTAGTATATTCTCACTAAATAACTCTATATAGACGAAGAGTCAATAATTGTAATGTTAGTTCGTCCAAAAAATATTGACCGGTCAATATTTTTTTAATGTTGACCGGCTAGGAATAATATCTAGAGAATATTCCCTCTATTTCAATTATTCGCCTCTGATTTGTTGATTCGTAAACGGTGACGTAAATAAACCTTCGCGACTCCAAAACAAGGTGACGTCACAATAGGCAATCAGTCAAGGCAAGCAAAACAACGGACGCGCAATGCGATGGTTTGTTATCATAACGGGAATATGGATTTGCGAATTATTGTGAAGTAAAATCAGGTAAAACATCTTTAGCCTAGTTCCTACAGACAGTGGAATATCACCAGTGACCTTTTGATGCCGACGATATTTTGGAAATGAACTTCGCGCAAAACTGAATTCGTGAACTCTATGTTGAGCCAAGAAAATTACGTCGATCTGTTTTCAAATCCTTTCTTGATTTTTGGTTTGTTTCTTCATATAACAAAACCAATGTTCACTGTGTTTTCGGGCAACATTGATTATATTAGCCCCCTTGGGACAAATATATTGCCCTCCGCTTCGCGTCGGGCAATATTTCGTCCCAAGGGGGCTAATATAATCAATGTTGCCCTCAACCCCAGTCAATATTTGTATAATATGTTTATAATTGGCTAAAATGTACATTCAGTATAAAGATTGTTAAAATAGGATTTCAAAAATGAATAAATTCTTTTAACTATCCATTTTATAATTTTGCTTTCATAATTTGATGCTAAAAGATCTTCTTTACTCCACATAAGAACTGAAATTTAAATAACGACTGAATTAAATTCGAAAGCTAGCGACCTTATACTTAGACATCATAAGCTGGGTTAGAACAACGTTTTTAACGTTTATTAATAAATTCTTAGTTTGTTTAAGAAAAAATGAATTTAAAACGCATTGTTTATACTTTTAGGCGGTGTTGAATTGATTTGAACAATCATCGCTTTATAACCCGCGAAGTTGGAAAGGGGAAGAAATATGAAATGTATATGTGCCCTATTGAATCTTTTTGTTTTTCTTTTCAATGGCCGCGAGAGGTGCAATAATCCCCTTCAAAGAATAATTATATTTTTATCATAATGTTGAGCATTTATATAGGTATTTGCCCAAATTGCACAACTCTTCGATATTCTTTGTTGAAAGTAATTTAATAAGTTTAAAGACAGAAGGCTTTTCGTAATAATATTTTTTGACATACAACTTTCTTATTTCTTTATAAAATGGACAGATTAAAATAAAATGAAACTCATCTTCAATCTGTGATAGTGAACATAGTTTACAAACTCTCTCATTTCTATGGATATTATCAAATCTGCCACGCTCAATCTCAAGTTGATGAGAGGATAAACGGTATTTACTTATAAATTGTACATATACAGTTGGTATTGTTTTTGTTAAATATTCTTGTAATTCAAAATTATTACATAAATGCTTATACATTATACATTTGGGTGAATTTTCAAAGTAGCCATGACCTTCTTGTATAAACATATCGGTCAATCTCTGCTTCACTTCAAGTAAGAATACATGTTCATTAAATTGTTCTTTACAGTTCCATATATATCCAAAACCTAAATTGTTAATCAACTGTTTTATGTACGAGAGCCAACAATTAGCTATATAGAGGCTAACTGTGTTTCACATTCGTTTACCATATATTGGTATATATTGCTTAAAATACAATTATCACTATTCTTTAATTTTATCCAATATTTCAACATTCTATACTTTCTATCGAACTGCAGTGGTTTACGCCCCAATTCAAAATATACCATCATTGATGTTACACTTTTCTTAACACATAATAATTTCTTACAAAAATCTAAATGTATATTTTCTAATTCACTTGCTGGGTGCTGTCCCCATAATTCGCAACCATAATGTGATATACTACCAATATATGTATCAAATAGTGACAATTTGGTATTTACGTTCAAATGTAATGGCTTCATTTTGGACAATAAACTGTACATAGCTTTTCTACTTTGTGATGCTAAAACACTTTGTGTTTTATGAAAACTGCCATTAAAATTCAAAGTTATACCAAGATAATTGAAGTTTTCAACAATATCAATAAATTGTAACCGCATTGATTTGTATTTTGTTGTATAGTTTATAAAGCCATTTAAGGGGAAACCGGCTTCTGTTTATTTAGATACATCTCTAATTGTCATGCAAATATGTTTAAGATACCCCCAGAAATGCGCTAATTTTAATCCAAGTAAAACTTTTCCGCTAAATAAAGATCGTATATGCATAATATATTGTGTTTACAGTATACTTGTAGTTAAAAGTAACCACCGCTACATGTACATGTAAATAAACGATCCATTGTAAAAAGCTGATAATTTGCTGCTCGCTGCGTTTATTAATGAATAAGGCTACGAGCAATAATGCAAACAAATTACCAGTGGCCCTTTTCACAAAAATTCTTACGACAAATATTTGACTTAAGTTCATTACAAGGTACAAGTACAGTAAAAGATCTACTTACAAGATCTATCATCAATCGTTGTGATTCAAACATACCTTAAAAAAGGACTGATTGAAATTTGAGTTTTTATTTTTTTTACCAACAGACTTATTCAAGTCCAATACATACCAAATATAAGCAAATTAGCGCTGAATCGTTTGGATTGAATTCCTTCTCTAGAGTTGCTTCCCTGTGTATGTTAGCTTTATTGTTTTATTATATAAGCTCTGTAAATGTCGCAAGCAGATATACAAGACAATCGTTAATAGATTGAGCTTTACATTATCGTCATTTCCGACGAACCAGAGATGATTTTATTCCAAATCAAAATTTTTACACCTCAAATTTATTTTCCCAGTTTTTTAGTTTTTAAACAGACTTTCTTTAGAATTTAGAAAAGTGCGCATAAGAAACATTGCTATGTTGTACAACACTTTTTTTTATTTATTGAGGTTTTGACAATATATATCAATAAGGGCATTGTGATAACAGCATTCTTGTGTATATCACAATTTATAGCATAAGCGTGCAAGTTTTTACAAATTTCTTTATTTATTGTATGAAGCTAGTTCTTTTAAACTTTATTAAAGACATTTTATAATTAATTTTAATTTCGAATAAAGCTTTGTCATCATTTTATAGGGTACTCCAAAAAAAAAGAAGAGAAATGAAGAACTAAATTATGAATGTCAACGAGTATTGAGTACCTGACTATCGCTCGATCAGTCCGATCATTTACTAAATTTCTTTTAGTTGTTATGAAGTTTAAAAAATTGAAAACATATGATATATTTCCTAGCCCATCAGAATTTGGCTACAATTAAAAATAACTGATTCCCTTTTTCGAAATAATTGGTCCAAAACTTATAGTTTGTTTCATGCAAAGGGGCGCTATGTGTGTTTCTTGAGCTGCTAATAATAAATTATCTTCTGAATTGTCGATTAAGTAGATCAACCAAGAAAAACCAGAGCAATTAGTAACGGATATTTAGATAGAATATATATTTTTAAAGTAAATTATAAAATAAAACACATTTAAAAAAGATATTTTTTATTAGTTAGTTATTAATAAGTTATTAAATATTTTTGATGCATGGATTGCGACAGTAGGACCACTCTATTTGAAATGGAAACAGTTTCAGATAAATCAACGAATAATCGACTATCGCTTAACTAAAGCACCCAATTAATGGACTTAGCTATCCGACTAATATTGACATCTCCTAAACTAAATATAATACAATTATCGCAAATCTCACTTGGGTGTACAAGCTGCGAGCGATGGACTGATGCGTTGAGTGACGACACTTTCTAGACGGTGTGTATTTCAATTGCGATTCGCAACAAAGATTCTGATTGGCGCATTTATATAGACCCGCTCATTTATCAAATGCATGTTGAGAACATGATGCTAACATGTGGAAAGAAATGCCGGAGAAAGAAAACTTATCATAAAGTTGTATTTGCAAGTTAAAAATTACATACAGAGTTTTTTTAAAAGAACAAACGGGGCGATGTTTACGTACATGTGTAAATAATGTTTGTGACCCCCACCCCCCGAAAAAGGGATCGGCGCATATAGATTAAAGTCACAGATTGTACTGCGCTTAATTCAGTTCATTGTTAAGAAATTCTTCAGAAACTGTTAAGTGAACAAATATATTTTACGTTACCGTTCATAATGTACCATATGTGGAAAATTGCATGAGTTGAACAGACTGTTTTTCCTCACAAAAAGCTTGTTGCAAAATGTAGTCCACGGGAAAATTCGGGTTGACACGCCCTGAAATCCATTAGACGTTTTACAGCATATGTCTTCACTTTTTTGTTTACAATAAATCAGTTAACTTTTTTCCCCAAAGTACTCTGTTATCAAATTGGATGATCTGTCAACAAAAAATAAAAAAAACATAAAACCTTTATTTTTTAAGGTGCGCTGTCACAAATCCTTCATGTGGCATTGCATTTGAGAAAAAAAGAATTAAGGATATAATACAACCAACTTGAATAATTAAATATAACACCTGCTTTAAAACGATTATCGCGAATTCGTCGTTGGAATACTATAATCCGTACAAACATTAATCGCCATATTGAGAATCCTCATTTATTCACGAGTAAACTGATTTCCTGCGACTAAAATTATTAAAACATTTTTTTTAATCCTTCCTAGGTTTGATGTTAAAGAAAAAAATTCTCAAGCGTTCAGACTTCGTTTCGATATAAAACGGCATATCACGCACAGATTAAAAAAATGGAAATATCAATCATGTAAAACGTTAACATTTATTGGATTACATTTTAATGTAAAATAAGGACACCAATTTTTTTTAATGTTTTGTCCAATTTATTATATTATCCCAAATTTTTGATGCACTATTAATAATAAAAATAAACTATAGAATGATTTTATCTGTGGGTTCAGCACTTTTTGTTATGTAAAAACGCTACAATCATAGACCACTTGAATGCCACAGAAAATATGTTATTGTATATAACTAACCTTTCACTGATCTTACTGCAATTATCTATATAAAGAGAGTAAAAGAATCACTTTTTATAGCGATCAAAATGCAACAAGGTAAAATAAACAACAACGTTTTCTACACAAGGGTCTAAATCTATAAATATAAGTCTGACGATCAGTTCGATCTTTCAATGTTGCTTAGTTTCGATCGAACACAGATTAATTAATACATAATCAGCTTTGAAAGTAATAAAAAACTAAGACACAATTTTAGAATTTACATTTCTTTTCATGATTTATCAATGAGATTGTGATTATTGCTAAAATATGTGTTTGAAGGCTATTAAGAAAAACTAAAATAAAGTGTATTTTCATACGCGACAAAACTATTGAAGCTAGTTATTTTTATATTGGTCAGTTGCTGTGTGAACACAATCTGTTTTCTTAAGAAACCAGCGTTTTTTAAATGCTGACTATCTCAAAGGGTCCCACTTTCTTAAATGATTTAAAGATGAAAATTAAATTGGGAACCATCTCAAAGGGTTCCACTTTCCTAAATGACGTAAAGATGAAAATTAAATTGGGAACTCAAATCTCAAAGGGTCCCACTTTCCTAAAGGACTTAAATATGAAAATGAAATGAGGGTTATCTCAAAGTGCACCCTGTCAAAAAGGACGTTCAAATGATCATAATTACTGAACATAATTTATCTAAAAAGCACTATCTTGATTTAGAATAAGAAAGATCTAACCAAAAGGAAAGCACCATTGTAATATGACAATGTTTTTACACAGATATATGCCATGACCTTGATCTAGAAACTTAACTACACATCCCCATCAACAGGCAGTCATTAGTAAGGTATAGACATTGTTGGGGAAAATTGAGAGAAATATTGTCTGGACAAGGGATTTTTTTTTTACAAAGATCTGCTAAAACTTTGAATTTACAATAGAAACTTGATAAAAGTAACTGAAAACCCCTTACATCCAGACAATCAGATATCAGTAAGATGTAGCCAGTTAAAGTGAATATGTGGCTTCTAACTGGATTTCAAAGTCACCTGCTATTGCATTTACCGTTGAACTAGAAAATTGATTCAATGTCACTCCATATCCTTCACCCACAAAATACTCTATGTGAATAATGAACGAGAATTAGCCAAGGGAAACAAATATATATTCAACAGAGGTTTGGTATGACTTTGACCTGAATTCTTTTTTCATTGCCACTGTATATCATTTCAAAAAGGTACACTGTGGATGAATTTTGAGCTTTACTGGGCAAATGAGAGGGAATAAATTTGGTTCTGACAAGGACCTAGCATTTTGGTACACCTGTTAACAAAAGACGCTCTGTAGATGAAGTATGAATCAAACTGGGCTAAGGAATACTAAAATATACTTCGAACAGACAGAGGGACGAACGGACACACTGATCACTATAAAACAAAAAAGGAAAAATCAGTAAATGTAAATATATTGCATGATCCATTATGTATTCAAATCTGTAAGGAAGTTAAGTAAGAAGTTAAAAATGCTATATAAAACTGGAATGGATGTCTCGGTACATATTTTCAAAGCAATATTTCTGAATTGTTTTAAATTTTCTTTTTTTAATGAAAAAAAAAACCCCTGTACAATATAGTATTCTTTATCTTGTTAACAAGTTATTATTCATTTAATATAAAGTCTCTGTCTGTCTGTCTGTCTGTCTGTCTGTCTGTCTGTCTGTCTGTTTGTCTCTCTCTCTTTCTCTCTCTCTCTCTGCTTTTCATGTATATGATCTTACAAATAAATAAATAAATAAATAAGGTTCATCAACGATAGATCGAATGAAGATAGACGATTGTATAACAAAGCTTTAACCAGAATCAAATTTTCCGATGAAAATAGAATATTACTGATATTTATTTTTTTTTATAAAAAAATCCATCTGGTTTATAGGCTTACCATTGAGTTTATGTATCATGTTCCAAAAATGATAAACAAAAGTGTAAATAATGCAAAATACGCAACCTAATAAAATCCTTAGGAATTGCTTACATAAGCCAAACAACGCATGAAGCTTTTTTTTAAAACGTTTAGTAGATTGATTGAAGACCTCATTAAATAATAATTCTTTCAAAGGACTTAAGTCAATTCCTGATTAAAAAAAAAACAAAGTAAGAAATAAAAGTTACGAATTTGACATCTTAAATAATTGAAGCCTTCAGATTACATTTTTGTCGATTAAATTATGTGATCAAAATTAGTTAGAAACATATAAATACAAAGCTTTATTTATCCCTTAAAAAAGAGCCGTCTATTTTGGAAAGAAATAGTCTAACTTGTGTAAATACATATAAGTACAACGTGCATGTATAATTTTAAAAAAATAATGTTTGGGTTAAATATGATCTATAAGACGTGTTTAAAACATGCTTTCATATACTTCAATGTAATTAGAAAAATAGAGGTATTTTAGACTTTTTCTGCGGATATTAATGTATAATATCCAAACCAATTCAATTCAAAAATTGGTTATTTACAATAGATGGAACATATATCAAAAAAAATTGTTGCTGCAAAAGTGTTACATACTTAGAGTAACCATATAAAGCATCACTGTCTTTTTTAAAATAAGAAACTATATGATAAAAAGTAATTCAATTTGTTTTGAGGCTGATTATCAATGAAAATTTATAGTTTCATATTAACTCGAAAGGACAACGTTTACAAGATGTGAATATCTAGGTAATTACGGTAACCTTGATTCTTGACAGATTTGATTGTAAAACCATGAATCGCACCACTGATTTTGAAGTTAAATAAAACACATTAAACAAAATTTGTTCTGTTTGATAATATTTGATAACAGCTTAATACAATCGCAAAGGCGGTCATGCAAAATATGTAGAACGCGTTTTTATGAGCGAGGATAATTTATGATAAACTGAATCAAATGGGTTGAACTTCATTAAACAGTAGGTTATGCTAAAGTTTCTGGTGTTCGCACTTAATGTTATTTCTACCTTTATGCCTAACAGTTCAGATTACCCATTGTAATTAATTGCATTCTGTATTTTATGTTATTTAAACTGGACAATGACAAAGGAAAAATAAAGAAAAATTATAAATTAAGCACATTTATATTAGGTTTTATGATTAAACAAATACCCTAATCATTTCTGTTTCAAAAATAAATAGATTAATAAATAAATTTATAAAAAAAGACAAAAAAGAGAACCCCCACCCCCCCAAAAAAAATAAAAACCCCAAAACCGCCACAAAACACACAATTAAACAACTGTAAATAAAGATATAAATTCAGTCAGTATTAGATTGATTGCATTTACGTTAATTTTTTGATCAAGAATTTAACTAAACAAAAAAGGTGCAATAACAGATTTCCAATATGAATACGCTAGTCCAAATTGAGATTAAAATATCAGTGTTTTGCAAAGATAATGTTATATTATTTTACATTTACAATATCATATAAAAAAACAGTTTTTAATAAACACACTGTTTCTAGTTCTGTATTGGCAGCGAACATATAATAGACATTCAATTCTTCATGGCTTTCATTTTTTCCCCGAAATGTGCTCTTTTATTGATGACAAAGCAAGATTCAAAAGATTTAAAAAAAGAAAAAAATTTACAGATCAAACTAGATCATGTTTACATGACATTTACACTTATTAGCCGATTTTGTCAGAATTGTAGTAGTGTGCATTATTTTACACGTCCACTTTGCATAATAAAGGTAAACTAACATATCTAGGAGTATATAAAGGAGGATGATTGATCCCCTGCTTCAGTTGTCCAGTAGTTGCTGATCTGTAAGGTAAGATCATACTTAGTGTACATAATAATTATATGTATTTGATAAAATCAAGAATATAAAGACTAATTCATTAATTTGAAAAAAAAAATATTTTTGTTACATTGCTTTATTTCTATACTACGCTGAAAGTATTTTGATTTTCACACAAACAATCAAAGCAATTTTTACACTTTTTTAATTTAAAAGTTAATGATTTATTAACGATCGGGTATTCTAAAAAAGAAATATTATACTTTTTCAACATTGTAACACATTTTTAATGACATATCAAATCTTGTGCATTAGGCATTAAACCAGATTTCAAACAGTGATTTATAATGTTTAAGCATAATAAGTTAAAGATAGAGTTATCATTATCAAATGGTATCTCGCCCGAAAATTGAACCTCATTGAAATAATAATATTTTTAAAGACAAATTTTTTTATTTGAAGCACATCATTTTAACTAATCTTCTGTGTTGATGATAATTGAAAAACTAAAAACAACAATTTCATAAGACTGTAACCTGTTTTTTTCTATATCCTGAATTTAATGAGGTCTTCATTTTACCAGAATACTTACGGTGGAATGCTACATCAAAACTGTATTTTATGAATCGTTAAAGTTTCATTCCTGAAACATAATTTTCGTTGTTCGAAGAAGGTAATATGCCCTTAATTATTTTATTAGAATTTTTTTTTATGAAAAAGTGAAAAATATGTTTTGGTTGCAAATAACACACTGTAAATTCAAAAATTTTGCGTGAATAAATACATAATATAAATATCTAACACATCATATCCAGTAATATCAAAACGACACTTTTCTTTTTTTTTAAAAAAAAGTCATGTTTGAAATTAAAAAAAACCCCCATATTTTGTTCATATTTTTCAAAGCTATGGATAAAATATTTTAAAGAGGCGTGTCTTATAGAGAAGAACTGTAAGCCAATCATTTTTTTTTTAAATTTAAGTTCTTTAATTAACTCTTTTTTTTCTTTTTTATACAGACTATATCCTAATCATGAATCTTCATCTTTGCTTGGGTTTATTGTGCGCCGTGCTTGTAGCACAGATTTCTGCCTCTGTTGTGTACAAATCAGGCTATGGCGGAAGGAAGAGCGGATATAGTAATGAAGGAAACGGTTATGGCGGAAATGGTGGAAACGGTTATGGGGAAAACGGTGGTAATGGTAAAAATGGAGAAAACGGGTATGGAAGTAATGGCGGAAATGGTGGATATGGTGAAAACGGTTACGAGGACAATGGTGGAAATGGAGGATACGGGAATAACGGAAATGGAAATAATGGCAAGAATGGTGAATATGGTGGAAACGGTTACGGGGACAATGGTGAAAATGGAGGAAATGGTTACAACGGGTATGGAGATAATGGTGAAAATGGTGGAAACGGCGAAAACGGCGGCAATGGTGAAAACGGTTACGGAAATGGATATGGCAAAAATGGTGGTAATGGTGGCAATGGTGGAAACGGGGAGGAATATGGAGTAGATGGTTATAACGGAAAAGGAGAAAACAACGGTGATAATGGAAAAGGATACAGCGAGGGATATGGCGTCGAAACGTCTTCCTACGATAAGAAATACTCATCGAACGGTGGAGAGTATGAAGGTGGATACAACAAATATAAGGGTCGAGGTGGAAAAGGAGGTAAACGCGTCGGAAAAGGCAGTGGAGGATATGGTGGAAAGGAAAAAAAGGGAGGCAAATATTACGGCTATAAAAACAAAAAATACGGTGTTGGATATTGAGAATATTACAACTTTAAAATAAAAAATACGATGGTGGATATTAAGAAAACGATGGACAAGATAACTACAGAAAAACAAGATGTGTTGGTAATATGTTAAAAACATGAAAAAAAATCGTACGCCGTAACATAATTTGGCTGAAGTAGATTTGGATATTATTAAACGTTATAAAAACCCAGGATTTTAGATGTCTCTTTGTTTTTCAAATATTGATGTTGGATAAAAAATCAATGACTGATTGTACTTTATATTTACAACTTGATAAAAGACCAAAATAAGCTGAACATGCGAAGCATTGCCGACATGCGTCAGATCAGAGCCAGAATGATTTTCTATAAACCAAAAAAACTCGGATATAAACTATTCAATATATAAAGCTATATGAAGTCAAAAGTCCATCATATATCTTTTATGTGAACAAAATCACCGCTGATGCATTTTTTTAACTTTATCAATTACATATTACTTGCAACTTAATTGATCAATTCAACTCAATGTATACTATAATGTGAATTATACTATTTGAAGACAATAATTGGATAGATTTAAAACTACTTTTTTAGCATTTGCATTGCAAAGAAAACGAAATATGCAATACTTTTAAGTGCTTTAAACTATTTGAATTTAATGGATTATATAAAAATCGGTTTTGTTGAAAACATATTTCAAGTTGCAAGGATAACCAGAAAACTATTACACTATAAATAATAAGCGGCCAATTGTCGGGTCCTTTAAAAAATATAATTATATTGAATAATTGTTGACAAGTTCTATAAATCATGTACATTTATTTCTATCAACTTATCTAAATAACTTTAAAATACATCCGTGGTTGTCAATGTAAACAATTCTAACATTTGATATTACAAAACCACAGAGATGTAGTTTAGGGGCTTGTAACTTTGCCTATCGGTTTGTGTATTTTATTTTAAATGCCCAACACACTGCAGGAATAATTTAAATACAAAGAGATTTCATCACAGAACGCCCAAAAATTTGATACAATAAAGAAGGAGAATGTTAGTCTTTTCACTCTCCAGCGAGCTTTGGGTTGATCTATAGCTATATTGTATCACTACCTTTGAAAAATTGAAATTTCAAAGTGACGATATATAAGTACATACATGTAGAGTGTCTCAGGTATATTATCTAGGTAAAATGAATGATGACATATGCATTATTTTTGTGATAATCCTTTATGAATTCATATTTAAAAATCATTTGAGAAATTATGAGATAAACAAAAAAATTTTGTGAGAAGGATTCTACCTTAAGATTGTCGATCAAGTTATTTGATTAAAATTATTCAAAGAAAAATATATTCTAGAGCTTTAAATCCCTATAACCCCTATAATCCATATTGTTTGTTACAAAGCACTTTGCAAATTAAGCACTTTGAAAAAAACTTTTTTAAAGTGCTTTAAAATTGAACCAAGTGAACGATTTTTGAGAAAAAGTGCATTGATACATGTTTGATCGATACTAACGTATTTTGAAACAAAAAAAAATGTGCTGGTACCAGTCGAAATTGCTAAGACCCTCTACTATGACGTTTCAACAATGGCCCCACTTGATTTCAAACTTGCGATGACTGATTCTCTGTAGTAATCGGACAATGCTTTGCCTTGCGTATAATCTTTTCCGAATTGGGATCTTCTGATATTTGTTGAAAAAATACTTATTGATGAAATAAATGTACAGTATTTTTCAATTTCTTTGCTGATACTTATTAAAACGTTTTTTGATCGCTTTAACTTATATAGCAAGTTAGAAACGCTAAGGTATATTGAAAATAGACTTTCTATATATACACAGCTTCAATCCAATGTTTTCTCAGACGTCCGCGTCAATTTGTCCACACCCATTTCAAATTTTTTGACTGTAACAGGTGAAATTGACTTGAGCTGTATATTTCCAATCTTGCCAGTTAACGTTCCGCGGTCTTATATAACTGTTTTAACTTAGTTTAGCTCGATGAGACATTGAAAAGAGAACCCATGAGACTTTTAGCTATCCTGAATAACAATTTCGCAATGAAAAGGTTTGTCGATTAGATCATATAGTTTTATAATTTACACATTAACAACAAAAGTTCAAGAGTAAATTGAGATTTGTATATGAAAATATCACATGAACTGCATAGTATACAAGTTGGATATTTTTTGAAAATGCAAAAAAGTGCATACTCAAATGCCTATTTCTTATTGGTTTAACGCTGTATATAAACTATTTCACAATATATATCAAATAAATTTATTTGGCTTGAATGTGAGAAGTGGATTTATGCTTAACAAATTGCAGATACTGTATACAGAGAAATTGTCGCCCCCGTTTTATTTTCGCCCCTTTCGCCCTCGTTGTCAGCGGGCGAATTTAAGACTGGGCGAATTCATATGGCTTAAACTATCTTTCTTTATTCACAACTTTGTCTGGGCAAATTCAAGACGGGGCGAAACTGTTTGCAATTGAAAGAGGACGAAAATAACACGTGGCAAAAATAACCATGTATACAGTTATAAAAATTATTGATATAATGTTTCGAAAGGAAATAAGCGGGTGAATTCTTCAAGTAATTAATATGAATAATTTAATGAAAATTGTACTGTATCTTTAGTTTTCACCTCCATGTTCCCAATGATGCAAGACCATATTAAACAGTGTTTACAAAGAAATATAAACACTTAATTTGACTAAACCGAAATGAGTTAAAAACGAAGTCCATGTCTTGGGATTTATACATATTTTTTTTCAAAGTGCGTCTTGATGGTAAAAAAATGTTGATGTACACTCATTCAACATTTTGAAAAAATTTCAGTGTCGACTTGGTCCCAAATTAAACGAACTTTGAATTTTTTTTTTTAAGGTGCGTTGATTTTGTCCCAAATTTAACGCACTTTGAATATTTTTTAAAGTGCGTAATTTTTTTTACAGTGCATTGCCACAACATACTCTTTTGGCTAGCTATACCATTATCTTGAAGAATTTGACGAACTTGTGTTAATACATTTAAGTACATTGTGCATGCGTAGTAAAATATACTTTTTGTGGATCAAAGGTGTTCTTTAAGGCAAGTTAAAGATATGCTTTTATAATCTTTAATGTAATTTAGAGAAGTAGACGCATTTTAGGATTGTGTATGTATGGAAATGAATAATATCCAAAACAATTCAATTTACAAATTGGTTTTTTTAATTTGATAAAGCACATACACAAAAACATCTGATGCTATAAAAGTATTACATACTTAGAGCAACCTTATAAAACATTATTATTTTTCTTAAAAATAGGGAACTGTGCGATAACAAGAAATTCAATATGTTTTTGATTCTGATTAAAAAAAATTATTTCATATTTAATCGAAAGGACAACGTTTACAGGATGTAAATAGATCCAGGTCATTATGATAACCTTGATTCTTGACAAAGTTGATTGTAAAACCATGAATCGTTACGCACCACTGATTTTGAAGTTAAATAAAACAAAGAAAGCAATGTTTTCTCCTTGAAAAATGTTTTATAACAGCTTTTACGTTTGCAAAGGCGGTCAGTTAGATACTGAAGACGTTTTGATGAGCGAGAATAATTTATGATAAATTGAATCAAATGGGTTGAACTTCATTAAAGAGTAGGTTATGCTAAAGTTTATGGTGGTCGCACATAATGTTATTTCTCGCTATATGCCTAACGTTTCAGATTACCCAATGTAATTAACTGCATTCTGTATTTTATGCTATTTTAACTGGACAATGACTAATAGAAATTAAAGGACAATGATAAATAAGGTACAATTAAATTAAGTAAACTAAATGGAAAGAATTCTATTAATTTTTTTCAAAGATAAATAGATAAATAAATAAATTAAAAAAAAAGACAAAAAAGGCAACCTTCCACCTCCCCCCTCCCCCAAAAAATAAACCCCCAACCCAACCCACCCCATCCCCCCCCAAAAAAATACACCAAAAACAAAAATCAAACAAAAAGGAAAGAAACAAAACGAACCAAACTTACGTCCTTAATTATAAATAAAGATGTAAATTTAGTCATTAAAAGATTGAATGCATTATAGATTAATTATTTGATCAAAGACTAAACTAAATGATTACAAAAGGTGTAATAACAGATTTACAATATGAATGAAAATATAGTTGATACGGTTGTCCATATTAAGATTAATATCAGTGTTTTGCAAAGATGATGTTATATTATTTTTTACATTTACAATATCATATTAAAAAGACCCCAATTCTTAAAAAAACCCCACAGTTTCTAGTTCTGTAATGGCAATAAACATATAATGGATACTTAATTCTTCATGAGTTTTATCCCCACCCCCAACTCACGATATAAACTTTTTTTTGATGACACAGCAAGATTCAACAGACTTAAAAAAAGAAGAAAAAATTAACAGATCAAACCAAATCATGTTTACATGACATTTACACTTATTAGCCGATTTCGACAGAAGCGCAGTAGGGCGCATTATTTTGCAAGTCAACTCTGCATAATGAAGGTAAATTAAATATTTAGAAGTATATAAAGGAGGATGACTGATCCCCTGCTTCAGTTGTCCAGTAGTTGCTGTTCTATAAGGTAAGATCATACTTATGTATTTGATAAAAACAAGAATATAAAGACTAATTCATTAAATTTAAAAAAAAAATGTTACAATGCTTAGTTTCTTAACAATGCCAACAGGTTTTTTTTACTGTCCCACACACAATTAAACTGAAAACATTGTTATTTAAAAAAGTTAATGTATACATTGTACTCTCAAACACTCCAATCAAATATCAAATGTATTCAAAAGAGAAACAAAAAATAAGAAAAAAGAAATATTATACTTTTCTGCATTGTAGCACAATTTCTATGACATATCAAATCTCGTACATACTGCATTGTGCATTTTACCACAATTCAAACAGCGAAAAATAATACTGTTAAGCATATTAAGTTAAAGATAGAGTTATGATAATTAAATGGTATCTCGCCAAAAATTGAAATGATGAATTTTCAAAATACAAGTTCACATCATCTTAATCTGAAACACATTATTTAACTAGTCTTTTGTGTTGATGATCATTAAAAAAACTATACACAACACTTTCATAAACCTGTAGCCCGTTTTTTCTTTAGCTTGACTTTAATGAGGTCTTTATCTCAAAGGAATACCTAAATAGAAGTGTGGCAAACTGAGCTTTACAAAGTTCTTAGCGCTATTTTGTGATGATCATTCTTTTTTATCTTGAATAAAAAGAGAAAAAAGGTTCTTTAAAATACATCTCATTGGTTCCTCTGAAAGAAGTAAAAGCTTAGTGCAAAGAAATCAAGTTCTTCGATACACTGTTTTCCTTTTTTATACAGACTATCTTCCAACCATGAATCGTTACCTTTGCTTGGGTTTATTGTGCGCCGTGCTTGTAGCACAAACATCTGCCTCTGTAGTGTACAGACCAGGCTATGGCGGAAAGAAAAGCGGATATGGTAATGAAGGAAACGGTTATGGCGGAAATGGTGGAAACGGTTATGGGGAAAATGGTGGAAACGGTTATGGAGATAACGGGTATGGAGATAATGGCGAAAATGGTGGATATGGTGAAAACGGTTACGGGGAAAACGGTGGAAATGGAGGATACGGGAATAACGGGTATGGAGATAATGGTAAAAATGGTGGAAACGGCGAAAACGGCGGCAATGGTGAAAACGGTTACGGAAATGGATATGGCGAAAATGGTGGTAATGGTGGCAATGGTGGAAACGGGGAGGAATATGGAGTAGATGGTTATAACGGAAAAGGAGAAAACAACGGTGATAATGGAAAAGGATACAGCGAGGGATATGGCGTCGAAACGTCTTCCTACGATAAGAACTACCAATCGAACGCTGGAGAGTATGACGATGGATACAACAAATATAAGGGTCGAGGTGGAAAAGGAGGTAAACGCGTCGGAAAAGGCAGTGGAGGATATGGTGGAAAGGGAAAAAAGGGACGCAAATACTACGGCTATAAAAACAAAAAATACGGTGTTGGATATTGAGAATATTACAACTATAAAAACAAAAAATACGATGGTGGATATTAAGAAAACGATGGACAAGATAACTACAGAAAAACAAGATGTGTTGGTAATATGTTAAAAACATGAAAAAAAATCGTACGCCGTAACATAATTTGGCTGAAGTAGATTTGGATATTATTAAACGTTATAAAAACCCAGGATTTTAGATGTCTTTTTGTTTTTTAATTATTGATGTTGGAAAAAATTGCGAAATGTTTTGTTACCAGTTCATAAATGTTTTTCAATTGAATTCAATTGAATTTTGAATACACGAGGAATAGACATTCACATAAAAAAATACTACTGGATTTCTACCAGTTTCGCAAAATTTGGTAGCTAATTAATGTTATGAAATCGTACACTGACTGTTAACCTAATCCCTCTAAAAATCTTTGAATGACATATACAAGCATAAATCTGTACTTTTATAACATTTTAAGAAAAGTTGGAAAAGTTAAATATACTCTAAGAGTGAAATTTGCTTCAATATTTCTCATAGAAGAAAACCACTTTGGTGTAGATGATCAAATCTAGAATGGATTAGATCCGTTTTTAACCATTATTAAATGGTCAAAAAAGCGCACAATCAAAACTATAAATCAACGTTTTTGCGGTCTATCAGAAATTGCTTTGGCAGAAAAGTAATTCGATTAGAATTTAATGATAAATCAATTTCCATTAAATCAATTTTTTCCGTTTTACCTGCAATGACCTAAAACAAGTGAAAAAAACATCAGTAAGTTATAAAAAAGTAATATAGCCGACGCAACTACAGAAGACAAGATATATTTGTGTATTTAAAATATGTTGTGTACTGTGAAACCTTAAGTCTCCTTTGCACATACATCAATTGGTTCAACAACTGAATTCATTTTTTTTTATTTCGGAAATCGAAGAGGAAATATTTGATGGATGGTGAAGATCATGCAAAATCAATGACTGATTGTACTTTATATTTACAACTTGATAAAAGACCACAATAAGCTGAACATGCGAAGCATTTCCGACATGCGTCAGATCAGAGCCAGAATGATTTTCTATAAACCAAAAAACTCGGATATAAACTATTCAATATATAAAGCTATATGAAGTCAAAAGTCCATCATATATCTTTTATGTGAACAAAATCACCGATGATGCATTTTTTTTTACTTTATCAATTGCATATTACTTGCAACTTAATTGATCAATTCAACTCAATGTATACTATAATGTGAATTGTACTATTTGAAGACAATAATTGGATAGATTTAAAACTACTTTTTTAGCATTTGCATTGCAAAGAAAACGAAATATGCAATACTTTTAAATGCTTTAAACTATTTGAATTTAATGGATTATATCAAAATCGGTTTTGATGAAAAAACATTTCAAGTTGAAAGGATAACCAGAAAACTATTACACTATAAATAATAAGCGGCCAATTGTCGGGTCCTTTAAAAAATATAATTATATTGAATAATTGTTGACAAGTTCTATAAATCATGTACATTTATTTCTATCAACTTATCTAAGTAACTTTAAATTACATCCGTGGTTGTCAATGTAAACAATTCTAACATTTGATATTACAAAACCACAGAGATGTAGTTTAGGGGCTTGTAACTTTGCCTATCGTTTTGTGTATTTAATTTTAATTGCCCAATACACTGCAGGAATACTTTAAATACAAAGACATTTCATCACAGAACGCCCAAAATTTTGATACAATAAAGAAGGAGAATGTTAGTCTTTTTCCTCTCGAGCGAGCTTTGGGTTGATCTATAACTATATTGTATCACTACCTTTGAAAAATTGAAATTTCAAAGTGACGATATGTAAGTACATACATGTCGAGTGTCTCAGGTATATTATCTAGGTAAAATTAATGATGACCTATGCATTATTTTTGTGATAATCCTTTATGAATTCATATTTAAAAATCATTTGAGAAATTATGATAAACAAAATAATTTGGTGAGAAGTATTCTACCTTAAGATTACATTATTGTCGATCAAGTTATTTGATTAAAATTATTCAAAGAAAAATATATTCATAAAGCTTTAAATCCCTTTAACAAGAACCGTTTGTTACAAAGCACTTTGCTTATTAAGCACTTTGAAAAAAACATTTTTAAAGTTTTTTAAAATGGAACCAAGTGAACGATTTTTGAGAAAAAGTGCATTGATACATGTTTGATCGATACTAAAGCATTTTGAAACAAAAAAAAATGTGCTGGTACCAGTCGAAATTGTTAAGATCCTCTACTTTGACGTTTCAACAATGGCCCCACTTGATTTCAAACTTGTGATGACTGATTCTCTGAAGTAATCGGACAATGCTTTGCCTTGCGTATCATCTTTCCCGAATTGGGATCTTCTGATATTTGTTGAAAAATTACTTACTAATGAAATACATGTACAGTATTTTTCAATGTCTTTGCTGATACTAATTAAAACGTTTTTTGATCGCTTTAACTTATATAGCAAGTTAGAAACGCTAAGGTGGATTGAAAATACACTTTCTATAACTACAGCTTCAATCCAATGTTTTCTCAGACGTCCGCGTCAATTTGTCCCCACCCATTTCAAATGTTTTGACTGTAACAGGTGAAATTGACTTGAGCTGTATATTTCCAATCTTGCCAGTTAATGTTCCGCGGTCTTATATAACTGTTTTAACTTAGTTTAGCTCGATGAGACATTGAAAAGAGAACCCATGAGACTTTTAGCTATCCTGAATAACAATTTCGCAATGAAAAGGTTTGTCGATTAGATCATATAGTTTTATAATTTACACATTAACAACAAAAGTTCAAGAGTAAATTGAGATTTGTATATGAAAATATCACATGAACTGCAAAGTATACAAGTATGATATTTTTGGAAAATGCAAAAAAGTGCATATTCAAATGCCTATTTCTTATTGCTTTAACGCTGTATATAAACTATTTTTTTTCGCCCCTTTCGCCCTCGGTGTCAGCGGGCGAATTTAAGACTGGGCGAATTCATATGTCTTAAACTATCTTTCTTTATTCACAACTTTGTCTGGGCAAATTCAAGACGGGGCGAAACTGTTTGCAACTGAAACAGGACGAAAATAACACGTGGCAAAAATAACCCTGTATACAGTTATAAAACTTATTAATATAATGTTTGGAAAGGAAATAAGCGGGTGAATCCTTCAAGTAATTAATATGAATAATTTAATGAAAATTGTACTGTATCTTTAGTTTTCACCTCCATGTTCCCAATGATGCAAGACCATATTAAACAGTGTTTACAAAGAAATATAAACACTTAATTTGACTAAACCGAAATGAGTTAAAAACGAAGTCCATATCTTGGGATTTATACATATTTTTTTTCAAAGTGCGTCTTGATGGTAAAAAAATGTTGATGTACACTCATTCAACATTTTGAAAAAATTTCAGTGTCGACTTGGTCCCAAATTAAACGAACTTTGAATTTTTTTTTAAGGTGCGTTGATTTTGTCCCAAATTTAACGCACTTTGAATATTTTTAAAGTGCGTAATTTTTTTTTACAGTGCATTGCCACAACAGACTCTTTTGGCTAGCTATACCATTATCTTGAAGAGTTTGACGAACTTGTGTTAATACATTTAAGTACATTGTGCATGCGTAGTAAAATATACTTTTTGTGGATCAAAGGTGTTCTTTAAGGCAAGTTAAAGATATGCTTTCATAATTTTTAATGTAATTTAGAGAAGTAGACGCATTTTAGGATTGTGTATGTATGGAAATGAATAATATCCAAAACAATTCAATTTACAAATTGGTTTTTTTAATTTGATAAAGCACATACACAAAAACATCTGATGCTCCAAAAGTATTACATACTTAGAGCAACCTTATAAAACATTATTATTTTTCTTAAAAATAGGGAACTGTGCGATAACAAGAAATTCAATATGTTTTTGATTCTGATTAAAAAAAATTATTTCATATTTAATCGAAAGGACAACGTTTACAGGATGTAAATAGATCCAGGTCATTATGATAACCTTGATTCTTGACAAAGTTAATTGTAAAACCATGAATCGTTACGCACCACTGATTTTGAAGTTAAATAAAACAAAGAAAGCAATGTTTTCTCCTTGAAAAATGTTTTATAACAGCTTTTACGTTTGCAAAGGCGGTCAGTTAGATACTGAAGACGTTTTGATGAGCGAGAATAATTTATGATAAATTGAATCAAATGGGTTGAACTTCATTAAAGAGTAGGTTATGCTAAAGTTTATGGTGGTCGCACATAATGTTATTTCTCGCTATATGCCTAACGTTTCAGATTACCCAATGTAATTAACTGCATTCTGTATTTTATGCTATTTTAACTGGACAATGACTAATGGAAAATAAAGGACAATGATAAATAAGGTACAATTAAATCAGTAAACTTAATGGAAAATTTTCTATTAATTTTTTTTCAAAGATAAATAGATAAATAAATAAATTTTTAAAAAAGACAAAAAAGACAACCTCCCACCTCCCCCCCCCCCAAAAAAAAATAAACCCCCAACCCAACCCACCCCATCCCCACCCCCAAAAAAAATACACCAAAAACAAAAAACAAACAAAAAGGAAACAAACAAAACGAAACAAACTTACGTCCTTAATTATAAATAAAGATGTAAATTTAGTCATTAAAAGATTGAATGCATTAGAGATTAATTATTTGATCAAAGACTAAACTAAATGATGACAAAAGTTGTAACAACAGATTTACAATATGAATGAAAATATAGTTGATACGGTTGTCCATATTAAGATTAATATCAGTGTTTTGCAAAGATGATGTTATATTATTTTTTACATTTACAATGTCATATCAAAAAGACCCCAGTTCTTATAAAAACCCCACAGTTTCTAGTTCTGTAATGGCAATAAACATATAATGGATACTTAATTCTTCATGAGTTTTATCCCCCCCCCCCTACTCACGATATAAACTTTTTTATTGATGACACACCAAGATTCAACAGACTTAAAAAAAGAAGAAAAAATTAACAGATCAAACCAAATCATGTTTACATGACATTTACACTTATTAGCCGATTTCGACAGAAGCGCAGTAGGGCGCATTATTTTGCAAGTCAACTCTGCATAATGAAGGTAAATTAAATATTTAGAAGTATATAAAGAAGGATGACTGATCCCCTGCTTCAGTTGTCCAGTAGTTGCTGTTCTATAAGGTAAGATCATACTTATGTATTTGATAAAAACAAGAATATAAAGACTAATTCATTAAATTTAAAAAAAAAATGTTACAATGCTTAGTTTCTAAACAATGCCAACAGGTTTTTTTTACTGTCCCACACACAATTAAACTGAAAACATTGTTATTTAAAAAATTTAATGTATACATTGTACTCTCAAACACTCCAATCAAATATCAAATGTATTCAAAAGAGAAACAAAAAATAAGAAAAAAGAAATATTATACTTTTTTGCATTGTAGCACATTTTCTATGACATATCAAATCTCGTACATACTGCATTGTGTATTTCACCACAATTCAAACAGCGAAAAATAATACTGTTTAGCATATTAAGTTAAAGTTAGAGTTATGATAATTAAATGGTATCTCGCCAAAAATTGAAATGATGAATTTTCAAAATACAAGTTCACATCATCTTAATCTGAAACACATTATTTAACTAGTCTTTTGTGTTGATGATCATTAAAAAAACTATACACAACACTTTCATAAACCTGTAGCCCGTTTTTTCTTTAGCTTGACTTTAATGAGGTCTTTATCTCAAAGGAATACCTAAATAGAAGTGCGGCAAACTGAGCTTTACAAAGTTCTTAGCGCTATTTTGTGATGATCATTCTTTTTTATCTTTAATAAAAAGAGAAAAAAGGTTCTTTAAAATACATCTCATTGGTTCCTCTGAAAGAAGTAAAAGCTTAGTGCAAAGAAATCAAGTTCTTCGATACACTGTTTTCCTTTTTTACATAGACTATCTTCCAACCATGAATCATTTCCTTTGCTTGGGTTTATTGTGCGCCGTGCTTGTAGCACAAACATCTGCCTCTGTAGTGTACAGACCAGGCTATGGCGGAAAGAAAAGCGGATATGGTAATGAAGGAAACGGTTATGGCGGAAATGGTGGAAACGGTTATGGGGAAAATGGTGGAAACGGTTATGGAGATAACGGGTAAGGAGATAATAGCGAAAATGGTGGATATGGTGAAAACGGTTACGGGGAAAACGGTGGAAATGGAGGATACGGGAATAACGGGTATGGAGATAATGGTAAAAATGGTGGAAACGGCGAAAACGGCGGCAATGGTGAAAACGGTTACGGAAATGGATATGGCGAAAATGGTGGTAAAGGTGGCAATGGTGGAAACGGGGAGGAATATGGAGTAGATGGTTATAACGGAAAAGGAGAAAACAACGGTGATAATGGAAAAGGATACAGCGAGGGATATGGCGTCGAAACGTCTTCCTACGATAAGAACTACCAATCGAACGGTGGAGAGTATGAAGGTGGATACAAAAAATATAAGGGTCGAGGTGGAAAAGGAGGTAAACGCATCGGAAAAGGCAGCGGAGGATATGGTGGAAAGGGAAGAAAGGGAGGCAAATATTACGGCTAAAAAACAAAAAATACGGTGATGGATATTGAGAATATTACAACTATAAAAACAAAAAATTCGATGGTGGATATTAAGAATACGATAGACAAGAAAACTTCAGAAAAACAAGATGTGTTGGCAATTTTTTAAGAACATGAACAAATGGTCTGCAGTGACATCAATGTGCTGCAGTAGATTTGGATATTATTGAACTTTATAAAAAAAACATGATTTTAGATGTCTTTTTGTTTTTTAAATTTTGATGTTGAATAAAATTGTAAAATGTTATGTTAACAGTTCAAAGAGTTTTTTTATTGATTTTTGAATACACAAAGAATGGCCATTCATATAAAAAATACTACAGGATTTATACATGTTTCGCAAAATTTGGTAGCTGATAAATTTTATGAAATCGTACACAGACTTTAAACTTTATCCTTCTAAAAAATCTTTAAAGTACATATACAAGTATAAATCTGTATTAAAATATGTCAAAAAATAAGAAAAGAGTGAAAAATACTCATTGAAGAGTGAAAATTGCTCCAATATTTCTCATATAAAAAATACTATGCTGTACATGATAAAATCTGGACTGGAGTAGATCCGTTTTGAGCCATGATAAAATGGTGAGAAAAGCTCACAATCAATAATATAAATTGACGTTTTTGTGGTCTATCAGAAGTTGGTTTGGCAGAAAATGAATTCGATTAAAATTTGGTCATAAATCAATTTTCATTAAATCATTTTTTTCCGATTTACATTCAATGACCTAGAACAAGTCAAAAACATCTGTAATATATAAAAACGCAATATCGGCCGACGCAACTACAGAAAAAAATTATTTATTTGTGTATTTAAAATATGTTATGGGTAATGAAACCATCAATTTGTTCAACAAATGAGTTCATTTTTTTTAATTCCGGATATTGAAGAGGAAATAATTTGAGCGGTATTGAAGATAATGAATGATTGTACTTGAAATTTGAAATTTGGTGAAAGACCAAAAAAGGCTGAACATGCGAAATATTGCCAAAATTCGTCAGATACCTAGCCAGAATGATTATCTGGAGACCAAGAAACTGGGATATCAAAACTATTCAATATATAAAGCTATATGAAGTCAAAAGTCCATCATATATCTTTTATGTGAACAAAACCACCGATGATAAATTTTTTTTTAGCTTTTTTAATTGCATCTTACTTGCAACTTAATTGATCAATTCATCTCAATTTATACTATTAAGCGAATTGTAATTTTTAAAGACAATAATTTATCGATTAAAATGTTTATTCTGCATTAACATTGTAAAAAAAAAACAAAAAAAAACAAAAACAAAAAAACCCCACGAAATATGCAATACTTTTAAATGCGGCCAATTGTCGGTCCTTTAAATAATATAATTACATTGGATAATTGTTGAAAAGTTCTATAAATCATGTTAAAAAATATATCTGCGGTTGTCAACGTAAACAATTCTTACTTTTAATATCACAAAACCACAGATTTCTCACAGTAGCCTATGTAGCTTAGGTTGTAGCTTAGTGGCTTGTAACTTTGCCATTCGGGTTGTGTATCATATTTTAATTGCCCAATAGACTGCAGGAATATTGTAAATACCAAGAGATTTCATCATAAAACGCCCAACAATTTGAAATAATAAAGAAGGAGAATGTTAGTTTTTTCCTTTTCGATCGAGCTTTAGGTTGATTTATATCTACATTGTTCACCACCTTTGGGAACTTGAAATTTCACTTTTGAAATATATGTTCATACATGTACAGTGTTTCCGGTATATTATCTAGGTGAAATGAATAATGACATATGCATTATTTTTGTGATAATCCTTTATGCATTAATATTTATAAATCAATTGAGAAATTGCGAGATAAAGCAAAAAATGTTGTGAGAAGGTCTCTACCCTAAGACTACATTATTTTCGATCAAATTTTTTGATTAAAATTATTCAAAGAAAAATATATTCTAAAAGCTTAATTAATCCCTGAAAGAAGAACCGTCTGTTATAAAGCACTTTGAAAGATTAAGGACTTTGAAAAACAATTTTAAAGTGTGTTAAAATGGAATTTAGTCAAAATGCTTTGAAAAAAGTGCGTTGATACATGTTGATCGCTATTAACCCTCTTTGAAAAAAAATGTGCTGGGTCCAGTCGAAGTTGTTAAGACCCTTTATTATGATAAAGGCTTTAACTTGTTTTTAACTTGTGTTTTAACTTAGTGTTTAGCTTGATGGGACATTGAAAAGAGAATCCATGAGATTTTTAGCTATCCTGAAGAGCAATTTCGCAATGAAAAGGCTTGTGTTTTAACTTAGTGTTTAGCTTGATGGGACATTGAAAAGAGAATCCATGAGATTTTTAGCTATCCTGAAGAGCAATTTCGCAATGAAAAGGCTTTTCGATAAGATCATTTATTTTAATAATTCATACATCAAGAACAGCAGTTCTAGAGTTAATTGAGATTTGTATATGAAAATATCACATGAACTGCATAGTATACTAGCATGATAGTTTTTGAAAATGCAAAAAAAGTGCATACTCAAATGCCCATTTTCGAGTTTCATATTGCTTTAACGTTGATCATGAACTACCTCACACTACAAATCAAACAAATTTATTATACTTAAATATAAGAAGTGGATTTATGCTTAACAAACTGGAGAAATATAAAAGTATTCAATATAATGTTTGGAAAGAAAATATGCGGGTGCATCCTTCAAGTAATTAATAGAAATAATTTAATGGTAATTGTGCTGTATCTTTAGTTTTCATCTCCCTGTTCCCGATGATTCAAGACCATATTAAACAGTGTTTACAAAGAAATATAAACACTTAATCTGACTAAACAAAATGAGTTTAGAACAAAGTTTATATCTTGGGATTTATACATATTTTTTCAAAGTGCGTCTTGATGGTAAAAAAATGTTGATGTACACTCATATCGCACTTAAAAATAATAATTCAAAGTTCGAAATTAAACGCGTTGGTTTTGTTGTAAACTTAAAGCACTTTAAATTTTTTTTATTCAAAGTGCGTTGGCAAATCAGTCTCTTTTGGCTAGCTATACCATCATCTTGAAAGAATTCGACGAACTTGTGTTAAAACATAAAAGTATAGTGCATGCGTAGTTAAAACTACTTTTTGGGGTTGTTGGTGTTTTTTACGACATTTTTAAGATATGCGGTTACATAATTTCATGTAATTTAGAGAAATAGACGCATTCAAGGATTGTGTGTGCATGGTAATGAATAATATCCAAAACAATTCAATTTACGAATTGATTATTTTAATTGTATAAAGCACAAACGGAAAAACATATGTTGCTCCAAAAGAATAACCTACTTAGAGTAACCTTTTAAAACATCATTATCTTCCTTAAAAATGGGGAATTGGGAATGAAAAAGTAATTGAATTTGTATTTTGATGCTGATTATAAATACCAATTAAATCGTTTCATAATAAATCGAAAGGACAACGTTTACAGGTTGTGCATATCTATGTTATTACGATAATTTTGATTTTTGACAGAGTTGATTATAAAACCATGAATCGTTACGCACCACAGATTTTGACGTTAAATAAAACATATAAAACAATTTTTGTTCTCCTTGAAAATGTTTGAAAACAGCTTAATACAGTCACAATAGCGGTCAGGTAAAATATGCTGAAGACGTTTTGCTGAGCGAGAATAATTTATGATAAATTGAATCAAATGGGTTAAACTTCATGAAACATTAGGTTATGCTAAGGCTTATGTTGTTCGCACTTAATGTTATTTCTCGCTATATGCCTAACGATTCAGATTACCCAATGTAATTAACTGCATTCTGTATTTTATGTGAATCTAACTGGACAACGACTAAGGGAAAATATAGAAAAATAATAAATTAAGTACATATATATTGTATATAATGAGTGAGCAAATGTTCTAATAACTTTTGTCAAAGATAAATAGATAAATAATTTTTTTTTAAAAAGAAGAAAAAGGCAAACCCTACTCCCCCCCCCAAAAAAAGAAATTAATACGCTAGTCCAAATTGAGATTAATATATCAGTGTTTTGCACAGCAAAGATGGTAGTATATTATTTTACATTTACAACATCATATAAAAAAACCCAGTTCTTAAAAACACAGATTTTAGTTCTTTATTGGCAATGAACATGTAATTGACATTTATTTCTTCATGACTTTCATTCCCCCCCCCCCCCCCGATATATACTTTTTTTATTGATGACACAGCAAGATTCAACAGACTTAAAAAAAGAAAAAAAAACTAACAGATCAACTAGATCATGTTTACATGACATTTACACTTTGTAGCCGTTTTCGACAGAAGCATAGTAGTGCGCATTATTTTGCAAGTCAACTCTGCATAATGAAGGTAAACTTAATATTTAGCAGTATAAAAAGGAGAATGACTGCTCCCCTGCTTCAGTTGTCCAGTAGTTGCTGTTCTATAAAGTAAGATCATAATTATGTATTTGATATAACAAAAATACAATGAATAATTCATTGAATTGAAAAAAAAGTTACACTGCTTAATTTCTAAACTATGCTAAAAGTTTTTTCATTGTCCCACACACAATAAAACTGAAAACAATGTTTACACTTTTCGTTATTTAAAAAAGGTAGTGTATACATTGTGCTCTCAAATACTCCAATCAATTATCAAATGTTTTAAAAAGAAAAAAAAAGAAAAAAAAGAAATATTATGCTTTTTAGCATTGTAACACATTTTCTATGACATATCAAATCTCGTACATAATGCATTATGCACCTAAACACATTTCAAACAGTGTAACGTAATACTGTTAAGCATATTAAGTTAAAGATAAAGTAATCATTATTAATTATTATACTTTCATGTTAAATGCTGAAATCTAATTGGATAAGACGCAGTTGATAATCCGTTTTATTACCCTCAGCGTTAGCAACACACTTGACATCGGGTAACACAACGAATTGTTAAATGCACGTAAAGTATGCGCATACGGTTCGCCGTAGAATTCCAGTAATTTCTAAATAAAAGCAGTAAAAGTTTCTTTAAAATTAAGACATTCAGTATAATAAAATAAATAGTGCCTGTTTGAGAGGGTAACAGTTGAATTTGACACCCCTCGAAAACCATTGTCAATTTCAACTGTTACCCCCCGAAAAAGGCACTTTTTATATAGTGGTATCTAGCCAAAAATTGAATTTCATTAAAATTATGAATTTTTTAAATACAAATTTACATCATTTTCATCTGAAACACCTTATTTAACTAGTCTTTTGTGTTGATGATCATTGAAAAAACTAAACACAACAATTTCATAAACCTGTAGCCCGTTTTTTCTATTGGTTGACTAATAAGTTCTTTATTCCATCGGAATACTTAAATAAAACTGAGCTTTACAAGATTCTAAACGCTATTTCGTTATGATTATTCTTTTTTATATTGAATGAAAAGAAAAAAAACAATCTTTGAAATACAACTCATTGGTTCCTCTGAAAGATATAAAAGCTTAGTGCAAAGAAATCAAATTCCTTGATACACTGTTTTTCCTTTTTATACAGACTATCTTCCAACCATGACTCGTTACCTTTGCTTGGGTTTATTGTGCTCCGTGCTTGTAGCACAAACATCTGCCTCTGTAGTGTACAGACCAGGCTATGGCGGAAAGAAAAGCGGATATGGTAATGAAGGAAACGGTTATGTCGGAAATGGTGGAAACGGTTATGAGGAAAATGGTGGAAACGGTTATAGAGATAACGGGTACGGAGATAATGGCGAAAATGATGGATATAATGGAAACGGTTACGGGGACAATGGTGGAAATGGAGGAAATGGTTACAACGGGTATGGAGATAATGGTAAAAATGGTGGAAACGGCGAAAACGGCGGCAATGGTGAAAACGGTTACGAAAATGGATATGGCAAAAATGGTGGTAATGGTGGCAATGGTGGAAACGGCGAGGAATATGGAGTAGATGGTTATAACGGAAAAGGAGAAAACAACGGTGATAATGGAAAAGGATACAGCGAGGGATATGGCGTCGAAACGTCTTCCTACGATAAGAACTACTCATCGAACGGTGGAGAGTATGAAGGTGGATACAACAAATATAAGGGTCGAGGTGGAAAAGGAGGTAAACGCGTCGGAAAAGACAGCGGAGGATATGGTGGAAAGGGAAGAAAGGGAGGCAAATATTACGGCTATAAAAACAAAAAATACGGTGGTGGATATTGAGAATAAGGTGGACAAGATTACTACAAAAAAAAACAAAAAAAAAAAAACCAAAAAACAAGATGTGTTGGTAATTTGTTAAGAACATTAAAGAAAAGGAGGCTGTAGCATACTTTGGCTTAAGTACATTTGGATATTTAATCTTGAGCGTTATAAAAACCAGGATTCTAGAGATGTATTTTTGTTTAACAACTATTGAGGTTGAATAAAATTGTGAAATTGTGTGAATATTTGATGAAATCTTACACAGACTTTTAACCTAATACCTCAAAAAAATCTTTAAAGAATATATAAAGTATAAATCTGTTCATGTCAAGAAAACTTGGAAAAGAGTTAAAACTATTCTAAAAAGAGAGATTTTTTCTCATAGAAAAAACCCACTATGGTGTACATGATAAACTCTGGAATGGATTATATCCGTTTTTAGCCATGATAAAATGGTAAAAAAAAGAACTGCGCAATCATATGTATTTGTAAGTAGTTTTGCCTTTTTTTAATACTGTAAACGTATTAAATTTTGCTGTATATTTTTAAGGGTATTTTGGCGGAAAGCCGCTAAATGCCATTTATGTATGTATTAGAATGATCAAATTAAGAAAAACGTCAAATTCAAATCCACGCTAAATTGTTGAAAAATCATTTCCCGCCAAATGCGATGGTTGTTAGAAAGGTTCGCGGACAAGTACGATTGTGAGCGGACTATTCACTTGATGCCAGTGAAACTTTTCAGATTTAATCTTGACGTATTTTCTAAGAAATATGTAAAGATTTGTTTGTTTTATATGTACCATAAAAATATAGAGCTTAATTATTCTGATAAGATATGCTTCACGGAGCATGTCAGTTTTTTAATTTTTTTATATTTTGTACGCATTTTTCCTTTTTAAGAAAATGTACCGTTTAAACACATAAAAATAAACAATATTTCATATGACATCACAATAACTTATGAAGGTCATTTTGTGAAATTGAAGAATTCCTGACCGTTTTATCGAGGAAATAGGACTAACAACGCTTGGAAAATGAGTAAAAAACGTTGACGTCAATGGATATCTTGGAGCAACGGGCCTTCATTTAATTTTATGTGCACGTTGGAAAATCTCTGATGGAGACCAACAGGCTCTTAGATGCTGCTATTTTTATAGGACAAAGGTTTACAATTAGAATCACGCAGGTTTAAAAATGGAAGAACTGATCTTTTTAGCTCTTGCAGCACCCAACCCCCATACATCCCGGATCTTGCACCTATAATTTCGCTTTTTTTCCTTATCTATAGTCGAAACTGCGTGGACAGAGTTTTTTATGGATCTAAATGATCTACGATATGCCACAGAAGACAATTTAGAGAAACTTGACAAATAATGGTATGAACGTGCATTTAAAAAATCTGTTAAATGACTTGAAAAGTTTGACTTTCAGTTGTTTGACGTCACCTGACGTCGTGGAAATATGAAATGGTGCTACGTAAATCTAATTCATGCAAAGTGAAAATCGCTGTATCTTTGAAAAATGTTTCAAATTCTTAGGATTTTTGGCATACTTATTTTCAATTGGTAGTCATTTAGTAAAACATACAGCATCCTACAAAGTACACAGTAATTTTGCCGTAAATTACTTTGTCCGCAAACTTCTCTAACAATCATCGTATAGTACTTGCTAAATATAATACGTTTACAGTTTACATTAACAACCACACTTAGAAAGGAGATCAGCAGGACATGTACAGGCCCCACCGTCACTAACTTTCCTCAAGTCATTGTATGCAGTTTTCCTTAAAGGATTTTAATTGAGGACTGAGTTGAATGATTTAAAAAAATATCTATTACTTGACTTTCTTTTGATATATATTTATCATTTCGCAGAGTTTTCAAACCAGGAAAACAAGGATAATAAATAAAAGAAGATATAAGAAACCAATATTTTCTGTGATTTTTGACATACAACTTCGCTAGTTTCTATACATGTTTGTTACGCGCTATTTCAATGGCTTAATCAGTAAGTTTATACTAGAATAAATTATAGTTATGAAGTCACAATGGCTTGTGCTAAAAAAACGTATCGATCCGCATGACGTTACGTTAAAATTTTCACAATTTGTAATAATTTATAAAACAAATTCGACTCAATTTCTGTTTTTGATGATTAACAATTAAATCGGGAGGGATTAGATTTTATTTTTAACTATTGGTACTTTCTTTTTTTAATTTTAAAACTGTGGTCATACAAGATGTAGATCGATATGAAGCAAAATTGCTGAGTATAAGAAGTTGTATTCCGATTGAAATCGAAATGTAAAAGGCGAATAAGTAGATTTGAACCGGTAGATATCTTATAACGATATTCATAAGGAAGACAAGTTCTGTGCCAAAACAACTCTTATTTAAGCAATTTAAAGCTTAAAATAAGTTTTTGAATGTTTTAAAAGAAAAAAATGTTTAGTGTTTTTTCATAAAGATGCATAAATAAGAAAATTTCTTCAAATTAAAAAGTATAACTAAAATGCATAAAAAAGTATTGAATATTATTTCAGTTATATATTTTTACATTCCGAACCCGACTGTAAACGCCTTAGCATTGCAATATTTATTATCCTAATCAGGTGATGTTTTATTCAGTATATGAACAAGAATTCGACACGAAAGCGTGGTTGGCATGCTGGTAGACGGCTAACGCACTCAGAGACAAAAGATAAAGAGACACGGCACGTTCTGAGTAGAGAGGTCCCCGAAAGAGGGGAAATTGACGTTCTATATTATTTGTTATCTGATTAAGTATGATAATGGTAGTCTTCATGTTTATTGATATTATTAACATTTATTCTTTCGTAAAAAGATATGAATATTTTTTTTTCAATGTCGAAAACGTAATTTTACTATTAATTGTGTGAACAAACTTAACTTGCTATCATGCCTCTTACTCCATTTGTTTCTCTTGGCCACTTTTTCCGCATCCATGATGTTTATGAATATGCATAAGAATAAAATATTTCTTTATATAAAATAACCGTATTGTTTAATTATTGAATAACAAGGCGCATTTGTCACAATGTTTTCTTTTATACAGGTACGGCCAAAATAGCGTTAAGTTAGTCGTATTGTTGTGTCTAGGTCCGTTTGCATTTGCGGTTAGTTTGCTCGCATTAAGTACCGGTGAGCAAAAAATGCTATCAAACTAATTACAAGGTACATGTATAGTGAAAGACGTATATGAACTATTATCAACTATTGGGAATCAAACATTTGTTTTAATAAAAGGACTGTATTAAAAAAATAATTTAATTTTCGAATATTCTACCATCCGACTTAATAAAGTCCAATGCATATAAAATGTAAGCGAAGTAATGCTGAATCGTTTGGATTGATATCCTAATCTTAAATTGCTTCCCTGGATATGTAAGCTGTGTTGTTTTATTTTTTGAATTATAAACTATCTTTTGAAAATGAAACACGAAAAGTCAAAACAATTAGTAATTTAGATAATAGAATAGATATAGATATATAAAATATAGATAAAACATTTCTTCAAAGTAAATTATGAAATAAAACACATTTCTAAAAGATAACTATTAATAGTTAGTTATTAATTAGTTATTAATTTTTTTCGATACGTGTAATGCGACAGTAACACCATTCTATTTGAAATTGACACACAGTTTCAGATAAATCGTTAAGTACTCGACTATCGCTCGATTAAGCACCTGATTAATCGACTAGGCTATCCGACTTAAATTGACATCCCTAACCTAAATATTTTGCAAATGATAAATATAGGAAATATATCAGGATGGAAAATCCTTAAGGTTTTATATGTGTAATTTTTTTTTTCACATTCTGATTCATATACAACGTACAAAATCATTATCAGAAAAAAATTATTATTTAAAAAGCTAAAAAAAAAATGAAAGCTTTGTGGCAACAAAATTAATGAAGTGTTAAATTTGTTTTCAAGTCATTGCACTTTGAACATATTTTCAAAGTACGATTAACTTGACACCAAATCAATGCATATAAGTAAAAAATGTTAATCATTAAATTTTATTAAATATACTTGATGCATTCGAAAATTAAGTGTATCACTTTTTTTCCCCAAAGAACGCTGTATTAAAATTTTATGAATTCCAATAGAAAAGAATGAAATAAAAGACCTTGATTTCTCAAAGTGCGTTGTCAAATATCCTACCTGTTGTATTGAAAAAAAAAACCCAAACAAGAATATAATACAACTGACTTCAAGAATTATAATTATATATAACATCTGCCTTAAAACGATCCATGTGAATTCGTCGTCGGAATCCCATACAAACATTAAGCGCCGTAATGGAATTTATTATTCATTCAAGATTAAACTAATTTGCTGTGAATAAAATCATCAGAACGGTTTTATAATCTTTCGTACGTTTAATGTTAAAGAAAAATAATTCAAGCATTCAGATTTTGTTCTGATAGAATACGGCATATCACGTACAGAAAAACAAAACATGGAAAATCTCCATCGTGTTAAACATTGACATTTATTTTATCTACATTTATCTTCAAAGCAAAATACGAACATTTTTTTTGACCGATTGACTATATTATCAAAAAATGATGCACCATTAAAAAGTAAATTATGAAATGTAGAATGTTTTTATCTGTAGGTTTTCTATATTTTTTATTCAATAATTAGATTGATAGCAAAAGAAAACATTTTTCTGTACGTTATCACCGATCTTGTTGCAATTATCCATATAAAGGGAGATAAAAGAGATAAAACCTCTAGCGATTAGTGTGCGGCAAGGTAAAACAAATATTCCTTTTAAAGGAATGATCAGCATGTGATATCAGTTGTCAGCTTGAAATGTTTTTATGTTATGCCAGACAAAAAAATCTGCATTTAATAAGATAAATCGCGCTGTTTTGTTGCTTTCTGAAATAGCAAGGAACGAAATAACTTTACGTTTAGTTGGCGAAGTGTACTTCCGAACGAAAACTTACGCATATAAAGAAAAAAAAAACCGTGATTTAAATTATTATGTAACTGAACAAATGTTAAAATCTCAAGTAAATACATCAAAATAATTAATAGTTAAAAAACTATAAAACTGTAAGTATATATTGAAAGAATTACATGAAGCTGTCACTGCATAGTTAACAAAATAGTGCGAAGCGTGATGTGTGCGCAAAAAGTGAAGTTTGCCGGATGCCTCATACGGCCACAACTGTGATCGGCCAAACACACAACAAATTTTTCACGACTTTCACCAACTAACACGAGGGTCGTATTCTACAACTATTTGGAAGTCTGACGATCAGCCGATCTTTTAATATTGATTAGTTTCGATCGAACACGGAATAAAAAAATATATAATCAACTAAAAAAGAAAAAAATAGGACTTCATTTCATAAATTACATGTTTTTCTTAGTCTATCACTGAGATGGTGATAACTGCCAAAATATGCGTCTGAATGCTATTTTTAAAAAAAACTTAAATGAAGTGTATTATCATACGCGGACAAATTTATTGACGTTAATTTGTTTGTGCTGCTGTGTGAACACAATTGGTTTCTTAAGATGGATATTAATTTGGGAACTCTCTCAAAGGGTCCCACTTTCCTAAATGTCTTAAAGATGAAAATGAATTGAGGATTATCTCGAAGGATACCCCTGTTATAAAGGACGCTAACATTATTATAATTATTATTATAATTACTGAACATAATTTATCCAACAAGCCCTATATGGATGTTGAATAAGAAAGATCTTACCAAAAGGAAAACAGCATTATAGTAAGACAATAAATGCCATGACCTTGATCTAGAAACTTGACTGCAAATTCCACCCAACAGACAGTCACTAGTAAGGTATAGACATTATTGGGCGGTGTTGAGATAAATATTGTCTGGAGAATGATTCTTTTTACAAAGATCTGCTAAAACTTTGAATTTACAATAGAAACTTTTGATAAGTCACTGAAAACCCCTTACATCCAGACATTCAGATATCAATAAGATGTAGTCAGTTAAAGTGAATATGTGGACTTTAACTGGATTTCAAAGCGACCTGCTATGACATTACATTGAACTAGAAAATTGGTTTAATGTCACTCCACATCCTTCACCCACAAACACACTCAATATGAATAATGAACGATAATTAGCCAAAGGAAAATGTTTAATTTATATTTTTATATTTATATATTTAACAGAGGTTTGATATGACGTTGACCTAAATTCTTTGTTTATTGTCACTGTACATCATTTTCAAAAAGGTACACTGTGGGTGAAGTTTGAGCTTTATTGGTCAAATGAGAGAGAATAGATTTGCTTCTGACAAGGATCTAGCATTTTGGTACACCTGTTAACAAAAGACGCTCTGTAGATGAAGTATGAATCAAACTGGGCTAAGGAATACTAAAATATACTTCAGACAGACAGAGGGACGAACGGACACACCTATCACTATAAGACAGAAATGGAAAAATCAGTAAATGTAAATATATTGCATGATCCATAGAAGTTGAGTAAGAAGTTAAAAATGCTATATAAAACTGGAATAGATGTCTCGGTACATATTTTCGAAGCAAGATTTCTGAATGGTTTTAAATTTTATTTTATTTTCAAATGAAAATAAACCCGTACAATACATTATTCTTTATCTAGTTAACAAGTTATTATTCATTTAATAATATGTTTTACGGTGCGACCGTTGGAGCGAGCGCAGCATGTGATCAAACAATGAATTATGATAAATCAATACAAATAAACTTAACAACGTAAATAAATTTGATTGCAAAATAAAATAAGACATACCTATTTTTTCCGTAAATTTTTATTATCCATAGTTTATAAGATTTCATATGTTATCAGATTTGATATTTATTTATTTATAAGTAGAACAATAGTTTAATCTCAGATACAATGTTGTTGAATAATGAAGATTTTTATATAAATGTTCATTGCACTGTATCTCCTCTTTTAAAGTGATTGTACCGTCAGTTCATCCCCTTTTTTTGCAGTCGACATTTTTCTTATTAATTTTTATTTTTTTTTTCAATTTACGCTTAAAAATATTTGCTTATCATATTAAAGGGACATGGAGTTGCCCCCCCCCCCCCACTTGGGATTGGGAGCATGTAATAACTGGAAGTGAAAATAAAGAAACCATTGAACTGCTAAAGAGCTGAAGGAATAGAATTTTCAGAATTTTGAGAATTATCTTTTTTTTTCTTTTTGCTTGTAAAGAGCTTTTTGATGAGGCTGTCATCCACCCCCCCCTAAAAAAACCCGATGCTACGTGTACGTTCCTGGAAATTACCGTAATTATAGTGAATAAAATAAATGTGAGCATTCATCCAAATGAGTGCAAGTTACAACTGTTTCCTATATCTGAAGAAATGTCCTCATTCTTTAGCTTTGCAAGATTTTGAGAGGATTTTGGTAATTTCAGCAGATTTACAATAACTTCAGTTAGAGTAATTTCCCCCTATTGTGACGTCAAAGTTCACGTTTAAGTGTCGTCTGACTCTTTAAAACTCCCCTGAGAAATAAAAGTAAGCTAAGTATACTGTTTTATTTACTTAAAAAGCATGATGTTCTTAAAATTACACATCTTATATGCTTCTCAAAAGTTTTACTTTGATTCTCGCGAGAACGTGAGGACTTGGAAACCATTGGTACTATGCATTGTGGGTCCGAAAAAATCTATCGGATCAATGTGCAAACCTTTGTGACGTCACTCGATTATTTTTTTTTTATTGAGAGTGTACTGAGGTGAACTTGGTAACATTGACTGTATGTCGTATACATCGTTATTGATTTGATTGTCTTGCTGATTCTCGTGAGAGTGTGAAGTGATAAAAATTGCCATGATTACAGGGAACTACTGGGACGATTAAAACAATGCATTACTGGTCCGATTTACTGACGCCAAAAAAATCCGTTGAATGAATGTGCAACTGGTCCGAATTTTCTATTCACACACGCCTTGCCGTTAGAGCTCGCTTCGCGCCCGGCGCTGCGCGCAGGCGAGCTGCGCTCGCTATAAAGTCTCTGTCCGTCTGTCTGTCTGTCTGTCTGTCTGTCTCTCTCTCTCTCTCTCTCTCTCTCTCTCTCTGTCTCTGTCTCTCGCTCTGCTTTTCATGTATATGATCTTACAAATAAATAAGATTCATAAAAGGTAGGTCGAATGAAGAGAGTCGATTGTATAACAAAGCTTTAACCAGAATCAAATTTTCCGATGAAAATAGAATTTTACTGATATTTAATGTTTTTAAATAAAAATAAATCCGGTTTATCGGCTCACCATTGAGTTTATGTATCGTGTTCCAAAACTGATAAACAAAAGTGTAAATAATGCAAAATGCGCAACCTAATCAAATCCTTAGGAATTCCTTACATAAGCAAAATTAGAATTCTGGTATTAACTATTGACAGACAAAACCTCAGATGTTCTATAACTCTGAAAGATTTGTTAATATATTAATTACACTAAACGACGCATGTAGCTTTTTTTAAAACGTTTAGTGACGTAGATTGATTGAATACCTCATTAAATAATAATTCTTTCAAAGGACTAAAGTTAATTCCTTATAAAAAACAAAGTGAGAGATAAAATTTACGAATTTGACATCTTAATTAAATGAAACCTTAAGATTACATTTTTGTCGATTAAATGTTGTGATTAAAATTAGTTAAAACATATAAATATAAAGCTTTATTTATCCCTTAAAAAGGAACCGTCTATTTTGGAAAGAAATAGTCGAACTTGTGTAAATACATATAAGTACAACGTGCATGTATAATTAAAAAAAATAATGTTTGGGTTAAATATGATCTATAAGAAGTGTTCAAAACATGCTTTCATATACTTCAATGTAATTAGAAAAATAGAGGCATTTTAGAAATTTGTGCAGATGATAATGTATAATATCCAAACCAATTCAATTCAAAAATTGGTTATTTATAATATATGGAACATATATCAAAAACATTTGTTGCTTCAAAAGTGTTACATACTTAGAGTAACCATATAAATCATCACTGTCTTTTTTAAATAGGAAACTATACAATAAAAAGTAATTCAATTTGTTTTTGAGGCTGATTATCAATGAAAATTTATAGTTTCATATTTAATCAAAAGGACAACGTTTACAAGATGTGAATTTCTAGGTAATTAAGGTAACCTTGATTCTTGACAGATTTGATTGTAAAACCATGAATCGTTACGCACCACTGATTTTGAAGTTAAATAAAACACATAAGACAAAATTTGCTCTGTTTGAAAATGTTTGATAAAAGCTTAATACATTCGCAAAGGCGGTCATGCAAAATATGTAGAACGCATTTTGATGAGCAAGGATAATTTATGATAAACTGAATCAAATGGGTTGAACTTCATTAAACAGTAGATTATGTTATAGTTTCTGGTGTTCGCACTTAATGTTATTTCTCCCTTTATGCCTAATGTTTCAGATTACCCATTGTAATTAATTGCATTCTGTATTTTATGTTATTTTAACTGGACAATAGATAAGGAAAAATAAAGAAAAAATATATAAATCAAGCACATTTATATTAGGTATAATAATTGAACAAATACCCTAATCATTTCTTTTCAAAAATAAATAGATTAATAAATAAATTTATAAAAAAAGACAAAAAAGAGAACCCCCCCCCCCAAAAAAAACCCCCCAAAACCTCCACAAAACAAACAAACAAACAAACAACTGTTAATAAAGATATAAATTCAGTCAGTGTTAGATTGGTTGCAATTACGTTAATTTTTTGATCAAGAATTTAACTAAACAAAAAAGGTGCAATAACAGATTTCCAATATGAATACGCTAGTCCAAATTGAGATTAAAATATCAGTGTTTTGCAAAGATAATGTTATATTATTTTACATTTACAATATCATATTAAAAAACCCACAGTTTCTAGTTCTGTATTGGCAGTGAACATATAATAGACATTCATTTCTTCATGGCTTTCTGTTTTTCCCCGAAATGTGCTCTATTATTGATGACAAAGCAAGATTCAAAAGACTGGAAAAAAGAAGAAAAAAATTACAGATCAAACTAGATCATGTTTACATGACATTTACACTTATTAGCCGATATTGCCAGAAGTGTAGTAGTGTGCATTATTTTACAAGTCCACTTTGCATAATAAAGGTAAACTAACATATCTAGGAGTATATAAAGGAGGATGACTGATCCCCTGCTTCAGTTGTCCAGTAGTTGCTGATTTATAAGGTAAGATCATACTTAGTGTACATAATAATTATATATATTTGATAAAATCAAGAATATAAAGACTAATTCATTAATTTGAAAAAAAAAATATTTTTGTTACATTGCTTTATTTCTATACTACGCTGAAAGTATTTTGATTTTCACACAAACAATCAAAGCAATTTTTACACTTTTTTAATTTAAAAGTTAATGATTTATTAACGATCGGGTATTCTAAAAAAGAAATATTATACTTTTTCAACATTGTAACACATTTTTAATGACATATCAAATCTTGTACATAGGCAATAAACCAGATTTCAAACAGTGATTTATACTGTTTAAGCATAATAAGTTAAAGATAGAGTTATCATTATCAAATGGTATCTCGCCCGAAAATTGAACCTCATTGAAATAATAATATTTTTAAAGACAAATTTCTTTATTTGAAGCACATCATTTTAACAAATCTTCTGTGTTGATGATAATTGAAAAACTAAAAACAACAATTTCATAAGACTGTAACTTGTTTTTTTCTAAATCCTGAATTTAATGAGGTCTTCATTTTACCAGAATACTTACGGTGGAATGCTACATCAAAATTGTATTTTATGAATCGTTACAGTATCATTCCTGAAACATAATTTCGTTGTTCGAAGAAGGTAATATGCCCTTAATTATTTTAAAAGAATTTTTTTTTTATGAAAAAGTGAATAATCTGTTTTGGTTGCAAATAACACACTGTAGATTCAAAAATTTGGTGTGAATAAATACATAATATAAATATATAACACATCATGTCCAGTAATATCAAAACGACGCTTTTCTTTTTTTAAAAAAAGTCATGTATGAAAATAAAAAAAAACCCATATTTTGTTCATATTTTTCAAAGCTATGGATAAAATCTTTTAAAGGGGCGTGTCTTATAGAGAAGAACTGTAAGCCAATCATTTTTTTAAAATTTAAGTTCTTTAATTTACTCTTTTTTTTCTTTTTTATACAGACTATATCCTAATCATGAATCTTCATCTTTGCTTGGGTTTATTGTGCTGCGCCGTGCTTGTAGCACATATTTCTGCCTCTGTGGTGTACAAATCAGGCTATGGCGGAAGGAAGAGCGGATATAGTAATGAAGGAAACGGTTATGGCGGAAATGGTGGTAATGGTAAGAATGGAGAAAACGGGTATGGAAGTAATGGCGAAAATGGTGGATATGGTGAAAACGGTTACGGGGACAATGGTGTAAATGGAGGATACGGGAATAACGGAAATGGAAATAATGGCAAGAATGGTGAATATGGTGGAAACGGTTACGGGGACAATGGTGGAAATGGAGGAAATGGTTACAACGGGTATGGAGATAATGGTAAAAATGGTGAAAACGGCGAAAACGGCGGCAATGGTGAAAACGGTTACGGAAATGAAAATGGCAAAAATGGTGGTAATGGTGGCAATGGTGGAGACGGCGGGGAATATGGAGTAGATGGTTATAACGGAAAAGGAGAAAACAACGGTGATAATGAAAAAGGATACAGCGAGGGATATGGCGTCGAAACGTCTTCCTACGATAAGAACTACTCATCGAACGGTGGAGAGTATGAAGGTGGATACAACAAATATAAGGGTCGAGGTGGAAAAGGAGGTAAACGCGTCGGAAAAGGCAGTGGAGGATATGGTGGAAAGGGAAAAAAGGGAGGCAAATATTACGGCTATAAAAACAAAAAATACGGTGGTGGATATTGAGAATATTACAACTATAAAATCAAATAATACGATGGTGGATATTTGGAAAACGATGGACAAGATAATTACAGAAAAACAAGATGTGTTGGTAATATGTTAAAAACATGAAAAAAATCGTACGCCGTAACATAATTTGGCTGAAGTAGATTTGGATATTATTAAACGTTATAAAAACCCAGGATTTTAGATGTCTTTTTGTTTTTCAAATATTGATGTTGGATAAAATTGCGAAATGTTTTGTTACCAGTTCATAAATGTTTTTTAATTGAATTTTGAATACACGAGGAATGGTCATTCACATAAAAAATACTACTGGATATCTACCAGTATCGGTATTTGGTAGCTGATTAATGTTATGAAATCGTACACTGACTGTTAACCTAATCCCTCTAAAAAATTTTAAATGACATATACAAGCATAAATCTGTACTTTTAAAACATTTTAAGTTGGAAAAGTTAAATATACTCTATGAAGAGTGAAATTTGCTTCAATATATCTCATAGAAAAAAACTACTATGATGTAGATGATAAAATCTAGAATGGATTAGATCCGTTTTTAACCATTATTAAATGGTCAAAAAGCGCACAATCAAAACTATAAATCGACGTTTTTGCGGTCTATCAGAAATTGCTTTGGCAGAAAAGTAATTCGATTAAAATTTAATGATAAATCAATTTCCATTAAATCAATTTTTTCCGTTTTACATGCAATGACCTAAAACAAGTGAAAAAAACATCAGTAAGATATAAAAAAGTAATATAGCCGTCGCAACTACAGAAGACAAGATATATTTGTGTATTTAAAATATGTTGTGTAATGTGAAACCTTAAGTCTCCTTTGCACATACATCAATTGGTTCAACAACTGAATTCATTTTTTTTTATTTCGGAAATCGAAGAGGAAATAATTTGAGGGATGGTGAAGATCATGCAAAATCAATGACTGATTGTACTTTATATTTACAACTTGATAAAATACCACAATAAGCTGAACATGCGAAGCATTGCCGACATGCGTCAGATCAGAGCCAGAATGATTTTCTATAAACCAAAAAACTCGGATATAAACTATTCAATATATAAAGCTATATGAAGTCAAAAGTCCATCATATATCTTTTATGTGAACAAAATCACCGATGATGCATTTTTTTTTACTTTATCAATTGCATATTACTTGCAACTTAATTGATCAATTCAACTCAATGTATACTATAATGTGAATTGTAATATTTGAAGACAATAATTGGATAGATTTAAAACTACTTTTTTAGCATTTGCATTGCAAAGAAAACGAAATATGCAATACTTTTAAATGCTTTAAACTATTTGAATTTAATGGATTATATCAAAATCTGTTTTGTTGTAAACACATTTCAAGTTGAAAGGATAACCAGAAAACTATTACACTATAAATAATAAGCGGCCAATTGTCGGGTCCTTTAAAAAATAAAATTATATTGAATAATTGTTGACAGGTTCTATAAATCATGTACATTTATTTCTATCAACTTATCTAAGTAACTTTAAAATACATTTGTGGTTGTCAATGTAAACAATTCTAACATTTGATATTACAAAACCACAGAGATGTAGTTTAGGGGCTTGTAACTTTGCCTATCGGTTTGTGTATTTAATTTTAAATGCCCAACACACTGCAGGAATAATTTAAATACAAAGAGATTTCATCACAGAACGCCCAAAAATTTGATACAATAAAGAAGGAGAATGTTAGTCTTTTCCCTCTCGAGCGAGCTTTAGGGTTGATCTATAACTATATTGTATCACTACCTTTGAAAAATTGAAATTTCAAAGTGACGATATATAAGTACATACATGTAGAGTGTCTCAGGTATATTATCTAGGTAAAATTAATGATGACCTATGCATTATTTCTGTGATAATCCTTTATGAATTCATATTTAAAAATCATTTGAGAAATTACGAGAAAAACAAAAAACATTTGTGAGAAGGATTCTACCTTAAGATTGTCGATCAAGTTATTTGATTAAAATTATTCAAAGAAAAATATATTCATAAAGCTTTAAATCCCTATAACCCCTATAATCCATATTATTTGTTACAAAGCACTTTGCAAATTAAGCACTTTGAATAAAACTTTTTTAAAGTACTTTAAAATGGAACCAAGTGAACGATTTTTGAGAAAAAGTGCATTGATACATATTGATCGATATTAACGTATTTTGAAACAAAAAAAAAATGTGCTGGTACCAGTCGAAATTGTTAAGACCCTCTACTATGACGTTTCAATAGTGGCCCCACTTGATTTCAAACTTGTGATGACTGATTCTCTGAAGTAATCGGACAATGCTTTGCCTTGCGTATAATCTCTCCCGAATTGAGATTTCCTGATATTTGCTGATTAAATACGTATTGATTAAATACATGTACAATATTTTTCAATTGCTTTGCTGATACTAATTAAAACATTTTTTGATCGCTTTAACTTATATAGCAAGTTAGAAACGCTGATGTGAATTGAAAATACACTTTCTATAACTACAGCTTCAATCCAATGTTTTCTCAGACGTCCGCGTCAATTTATCCCCACCCATTTCAACTGTTTTGACTAACAGATGGAATTGACTTGAGCTGTATATTTCCAATCTTGCCAGTTAATGTTCCGCGGTCTTATATAACTGTTTGAACTTAGTTTAGCTCAATGAGACATTGAAAAGAGAACCCATGAGACTTTTAGCTATCCTGAATAACAATTTCGCAATGAAAAGGCTTGTCGATTAGATCATATAGTTTTATAATTTACACATTAACAAAAAAAGTTCAAGAGTAAATTGAGATTTGTATATGAAAATATCACATGAACTGCATAGTATACAAGAAGGATATTTTTTGAAAATGCAAAAAACTGCATACTCAAATGCCTATTTCTTAATTTCATATTGCTTTAACGCTGTATATAAACTATTTCACAATATATATATCAAATAAATTTATTTGGCTTGAATGTGAGAAGTGGATTTATGCTTAACGAATTGCAGATACTGTATACAGAGAAATAGTCGCCCCCGTTTTATTTTCGCCCCTTTCGCCCTAGTTGTCAGCGGGCGAATTTAAGACTGGGCGAATTCATATGTCTTAAACTATCCTTCTTTATCCACAACTTTGTCTGGACGAATTCAAGACGGGGCAAAACTGTTTGCAATTGAAAAAGGACGAAAATATCACGTGGCAAAAATAACCCTGTATACAGTTATAAAACTTATTAATATAATGTTTGGAAAGGAAATAAGCGGGTGAATCCTTCAAGTAATTAATATGAATAATTTAATGAAAATTGTACTGTATCTTTAGTTTTCACCTCCATGTTCCCAATGATGCAAGACCATATTAAACAGTGTTTACAAAGAAATATAAACACTTAATTTGACTAAACCGAAATGAGTTAAAAACGAAGTCCATATCTTGGGATTTATACATATTTTTTTCAAAGTGCGTCTTGATGGTAAAAAAAATGTTGATGTAATTTTTTTTTTTAAAGTGCGTTGATTTTGTCCCAAATTTAACGCACTTTGAATATTTTTTAAAGGGCGTAATTTTTTTTACAGTGCATTGCCACAACATACTCTTTTGGCTAGCTATACCATTATCTTGAAGAGTTTGACGAACTTGTGTTAATACATTTAAGTACATTGTGCATGCGTAGTAAAATATACTTTTTGTGGATCAAAGGTGTTCTTAAGGGCAGGTTAAAGATATGCTTTCATAATCTTTAATGTAATTAAATGAAAGAAGTAGACGCATTTTAGGATTGTGTACATGTATGTATGGAAATGAATAATATCCAAACAATTCAATTTACAAATTGGTTATTTTAATTTGATAAAGCACATACACAAAAACATCTGATGCTCCAAAAGTATTACATACTTAGAGCAACCTTATAAAACATTATTATTTTTCTTAAAAATAAGGAACTGTGCAATAACAAGAAATTCAATATGTTTTTGATTCTGATTAAAAAAAAAATTATTTCATATTTAATCGAAAGGACAACGTTTACAGAATGTAAATAGATCCAGGTCATTACGATAACCTTGATTCTTGACAAAGTTGATTGTAAAACCATGAATCGTTACGCACCACTGATTTTGAAGTTAAATAAAACAAAGAAAGCAATTTTTTCTCCTTGAAAAATGTTTTATAGCAGCTTTTACGTTTGCAAAGGCGGTAAGTTAGATATTGAAGACGTTTTGATGAGCGAGAATAATTTATGATAAATTGAATCAAATGGGTTGAACTTCATTAAACAGTAGGTTATGCTAAAGTTTATGGTGGTCGCACATAATGTTATTTCTCGCTATATATATGCCTAACGTTTCAGATTACCCAATGTAATTAACTGCATTCTGTATTTTATGCTATTTTAACTGGACAATGACTAATGGAAAATAAAGGACAATGTTAAATAAGGTACAATTAAATTAAGTAAACTAAATGGAAAGAATTCTATTTATTTTCTTCAAAGATAAATAGATAAATAAATTTAAAAAAAAGACAAAAAAGGCAACCTCCCACCTCCCCCCCCCCAAAAAAAAATAAACCCCCCCAACCCAACCTCCCCCCACCCCCCCCCAAAAAAATACACCAAAAACAAAAAACAAACAAAAAGGAAACAAACAAAACGAAACAAACTTACGTCCTTAATTATAAATAAAGATGTCAATTTAGTCATTAAAAGATTGAATGCATTAGAGATTAATTATTTGATCAAAGACTAAACTAAATGATGACAAAAGTTGTAACAACAGATTTACAATATGAATGAAAATATAGTTGATACGGTTGTCCATATTAAGATTAATATCAGTGTTTTGCAAAGATGATGTTATATTATTTTTTACATTTACAATGTCATATCAAAAAGACCCCAGTTCTTATAAAAACCCCACAGTTTCTAGTTCTGTAATGGCAATAAACATATAATGGATACTTAATTCTTCATGAGTTTTATTCCCCCCCCCCCAACTCACGATATATACTTTTTTATTGATGACACAGCAAGATTCAACAGACTTAAAAAAAGAAGAAAAAATTAACAGATCAAACCAAATCAACTTTACATGACATTTACACTTATTAGCCGATTTTGACAGAAGCTCAGTAGGGCGCATTATTTTGCAAGTCAACTCTGCATAATGAAGGTAAACTAAATATTTAGAAGTATATAAAGGAGGATGACTGATCCCCTGCTTCAGATGTCCAGTAGTTGCTGTTCTATAAGGTAAGATCATACTTATGTATTTGATAAAAACAAGAATATAAAGACTAATTCATTAAATTGAAAAAAAAATATGTTACAATGCTTAATTTCTAAATAATGCCAACAGTTTTTTTTACTGTCCCACACACAATTAAACTAAAAACATTGTTATTTAAAAAAAGTTAATGTATAGATTGTACTCTCAAACACTCCAATCAAATATCAAATGTATTCAAAAGAGAAACAAAAAATAAGAAAAAAGAAATATTATACTTTTCTGCATTGTAGCACATTTTCTATGACATTTCAAATCTCGTACATACTGCATTGTGCATTTTACCACAATTCAAACAGCGAAAAATAATACTGTTAAGCATATTAAGTTAAAGATAGAGTTATGATAATTAAATGGTACCTCGCCAAAAATTGAAATGATGAATTTTCAAAATACAAGTTCACATCATCTTAATCTGAAACACATTATTTAACTAGTCTTTCGTGTTGATGATCAGTAAAAAAACTATACACAACACTTTCATAAACATGTAGCCCGTTTTTTCTTTAGCATGACTTTAATGAGGTCTTTATCTCAAAGGAATACCTAAATAGAAGTGTGGCAAACTGAGCTTTACAAAGTTCTTAGCGCTATTTTGTGATGATCATTCTTTTTTATCTTGAATAAAAAGAGAAAAGGGTTCTTTAAAATACATCTCATTGGTTCCTCTGAAAGAAGTAAAAGCTTAGTGCAAAGAAATCAAGTTCTTCGATACACTGTTTTCCTTTTTTATACAGACTATCTTCCAACCATGAATCGTTACCTTTGCTTGGGTTTATTGTGCGCCGTGCTTGTAGCACAAACATCTGCCTCTGTAGTGTACAGACCAGGCTATGGCGGAAAGAAAAGCGGATATGGTAATGAAGGAAACGGTTATGGCGGAAATGGTGGAAACGGTTATGGGGAAAATGGTGGAAACGGTTATGGAGATAACGGGTATGGAGATAATGGCGAAAATGGTGGATATGGTGAAAACGGTTACGGGGAAAACGGTGGAAATGGAGGATACGGGAACAACGGGTATGGAAATAATGGTAAAAATGGTGGAAACGGCGAAAACGGCGGCAATGGTGAAAACGGTTACGGAAATGGATATGGCGAAAATGGTGGTAATGGTGGCAATGGTGGAAACGGCGGTGAATATGGAGTAGATGGTTATAACGGAAAAGGAGAAAACAACGGTGATAATGGAAAAGAATACAGCGAGGGATATGGCGTCGAAACGTCTTCCTACGATAAGAACTACCCATCGAACGGTGGAGAGTATGAAGGTGGATACAACAAATATAAGGGTCGAGGTGGAAAAGGAGGTAAACGCGTCGGAAAAGGCAGCGGAGGATATGGTGGAAAGGGAAGAAAGGGAGGCAAATATTACGGCTAAAAAACAAAAAATACGGTGATGGATGTTGAGAATATTACAACTATAAAAACAAAAAATACGATGGTGGATATTAAGAATACGATGGACAAGAAAACTTCAGAAAACAAGATGTGTTGGCAATTTTTTAAGAACATGAACAAATGGTATGCAGTAACATAAATGTGCTGCAATAGATTTGGATATTATTGAACTTTATAAAAAAACATGATTTTACATGTCTTTTTGTTTTTTAAATTTTGATGTTGAATAAAATTGTAAAATGTTATGTTAACAGTTAAAAGAGGTTTTTTTTTTATTGATTTTTGAATACACAAAGAATGGCCATACCTGTTTCGCAAAATTTGGTAGCTGATAAATTTTATGAAATCGTACACAGACTTTAAACTTAATCCTTCTAAAAAAATCTTTTAAGTACATATACAAGTATAAATCTGTATTAAAATATGTCCAAAAAAATAAGAAAAGAGTGAAAAATACTCTATGAAGAGTGAAAACTGCTCCAATATTTCTCATATAAAAAATACTATGCTGTACATGATAAAATCTGGACTGGAGTAGATCCATTTTGAGCCATGATAAAATGGTGGGAAAAGCTCACAATCAATAATATAAATTGACGTTTTTGTGGTCTATCAGAAATTGGTTTGGCAGAAAACGAATTCGATTAAAATTTGGTCATAAATCAATTTTCATTAAATCATTTTTTTCCGATTTACATTCAATGACCTAGAACAAGTCAAAAACATCTGTAATATATAAACACGCAATATCGGCCGACGCAACTACAGAAAAAAATTATTTATTTGTGTATTTAAAATATGTTATGGGTAATGAAACCATCAATTTGTTGAACAAATGAGTTCATTTTTCTTAATTCCGGATATTGAAGAGGAAATAATTTGAGCGGTATTGAAGATAATGAATGATTGTACTTGAAATTTGAAATTTGGTGAAAGACCAAAAAAGGCTGAACATGCGAAATATTGCCAAAATTCGTCAAATACCTAGCCAAAATGATTATCTGGAGACCAAGAAACTGGGATATCAAAACTATTCAATATATAAAGCTATATGAAGTCAAAAGTCCATCATATATCCTTTATGTGAACAAAACCACCGATGATACATTTTTTTTTAGCTTTATTTATTGCATCTTACTTGCAACTTAATTGATCAATTCATCTCAATTTATACTATTAAGCGAATTGTAATTTTTAAAGACAATAATTTATCGATTAAAATGATTTATTTTGCATTAACATTGTAAAAAAAACAAAAACAAAAACCCCCCACGAAATATGCAATACTTTTAAATGCGGCCAATTGTCGGTCCTTTAAATAATATAATTACATTGGATAATTGTTGAAAAGTTCTATAAATCATGTTTACTTATTTCTATCAACCTATCTAAGAAACTTAAAAATATATCTGCGGTTGTCATCGTAAACAATTCTAACTTTTAATATCACAAAACCACAGATTTCTCACCGTAGCTTATGCAGCTTAGGTTGTAGCTTAGTGGCTTTTAACTTTGCCATTCGGGTTGTGTATCATATTTTAATTGCCCAATAGACTGCAGGAATATTGTAAATACCAAGAGATTTCATCATAGAACGCCCAACAATTTGAAATAATAAAGAAGGAGAATGTTAGTTTTTTCCTTCTCGATCGAGCTTTAGGTTGATTTATATCTACATTGTTCACCACCTTTGGGAACTTGAAATTTCAAAGTTTGATATATATGTTCATACATGTACAGTGTTTCCGGTATATTATCTAGGTGAAATGAATAATGACCTATGCATTATTTTTGTGATAATCCTTTATGCATTAATATTTATAAATCAATTGAGAAATTACGAGATAAAGCAAAAAATGTTGTGAGAAGGTCTCTACCCTAAGATTGCATTATTTTCGATCAAATTATTTGATTAAAATTATTCAAAGAAAAATATATTCTAAAAGCTTAATTAATCCCTGAAAGAAGAACCGTCTGTTACAAAGCACTTTGAAAGATTAAGGACTTTGAAGAACATTTTTAAAGTGTGTTAAAATGGAATTTAGTCAACATGCTTTGAAAAAAGTGCGTTGATACATGTTGATCGATATTAACCCTCTTTGAAAAAAAATGTGCTGGGTCCAGTCGAAGTTGTTAAGACCCTCTATTATGATAAAGGCTTTAACTTGTTTTTAACTTGTGTTTTAACTTAGTGTTTAGCTTGATGGGACATTGAAAAGAGAATCCATGAGATTTTTAGCTATCCTGAAGAGCAATTTCGCAATGAAAAGGCTTTTCGATAAGATCATTAAGGTTTTCCGCTCTCAGCGGAAAACCTTACTATTATTCTGAAAAATTTTCAAATTTCTTATTATTTTTTTTTTTCTTCTAGACGCCAACTTTGATCCTTAATATTTCGCTCGTTAGTTCACCGATTGTTTTGAAATTTTCAGGACTGATAACATGCCGCGTGATGTTGTCGTTGCATATTTTAGTTGAGGAAAATTCCTATCCGGTTTTGAGTTATTCCCCTTTTAGTAAAATTTAACGACTTCTTTTGTCCAGGGGGTTTAGCTTTAACGATGACTGGCAGAGTCTCAAAGATGGGCTGGTTTGGAAGCTAATACATTGAATTTGTGCGAGATATATTTTATTTATTATTTAAATGCAAATAAAAGGGGTGGTATAGATGTTGAAACAAAGGTAAGAAAAAAAATCAAAAAAATTCGCGTATTTTCCGTGTTAGTTTTCTACCTGATAAAAATTTGTTATAACATGTATTTTAAAAGTTCTTGGTCTTACCCAGACCTTTCATTCGGTATACCAAAAAAGGGGCTGGCCCTTATAATTAGGGAGTTAGAGGCGTCCAAAGTTTCTTGTCAATAACTTAAAATGGAATAAATATTTCTAATGCATTATTGAAGCAAAGTTGTAAAGAAATTAATTTTGAATCCTTCTATAGTATTCAATTTAATGTTTTCGTAATTTATAGTCAGTATTTGCAGAAACAATTGTTGTCAGTTCGGTCCATTTTTGTGGGGGTGCGCACGTTTATGAGGTTATGAAAGGGCTTCTTGTAATGCACTAACTGATACATGTAGCGCGCAAAAATAATTCCACATAAAATTCCCAAATGTTTTTATACAAATGTACATTTTCATTTCATATAGATAAACCTCTTTGACCTTATTTTTGTTGTTTGTTTCATAACTGTGCCCCTGTCTATATTTAGATGCATTACGAGACTCAGGTAACCGATCGATAGGAGAGTCGCTAGCTGTATTCAGGCCGTCGCCTAGACGACAGTGCATGTGCTTGTAGAGCTGGACGTACACGATTAACACCCCACTGTGTTACTGTAACAGAGACATTTTGAACTGTTTCAGTACTGGGAGATGTGTTAATAAAATGGTTCCAATGCATGGTAATTAAACTCAACTTTTCTACAATACGTATACACCGCCGTCATATAAAGCACAATGTGTATTACTGACATGACAATTTAAACGAACGCGGGATTGCTCCCGATAGAACAATTCTTTTAAAGCAAAAAAAAAAAATACTGATTTGCAATGGATATAATATAATTATCATCGTGGAGATGATTTTAAAAAGTGAACTTAATATTCGTATACGATAATATTTGAATCCAAAGCCGCTAGTTTTAAGTTACGGTTATTAGGGATATTAATTATGACTTGCCCTGCGTTTCAGGTTTTTTACTTGCAAAGCATCTACAAACGAAAATACCAAACAACCTTCAGCAGCAACTTATAAATTATTTATTCCATACACAATTCTAAAGAGGTAATTAAATAAATTTTATAAATGCTTTATACTTGTATTCGCTATCTTCCATGGAAAACAGTGGCATGGAAAAAATGTTGTTCATTGTTCATCAAATACGCTGTAGCCTTAGCAATAGAAAATAATTAACAAACTGTATATTGATAGATTGACATATCAACAAACATTCAGACCCGCATTGTGTTTTCTTACAAGTTCTATAAAACGTAGACTCAATGACTGAATTCTTTACCGTTTTCCGTCTGGGTTATTTTGAATCACGTGTGTACGTTATGTGTAGCCATATAGATGAACACTTTAAGTGTTTAAATTTTAAAAGAAATTGTGTACATGCAGAGCATTGCAATGCTAGGACAATAAAATTCCAACAATGTATATGATGAGGCCGGTCAGACTGATACTGGTTCTGCTTGTTCTACAAATAGCGAATGTAAGACGAAGTATTTGGGTGTTATATTTTAAACAAATGTAAGTATTGCTTTCTTAAAAGCTTGCATTACTCAACAAAGTATTTTATTGGGATCATTCTTAGTTACCTTAGCTGCATATATGTACCGCTCTGTCTGTATCCCGGAAAAATTGACTACCATCCGAAATTTTTCATACAAGGTCTACAGACTTGCAGCTAACATTACCTTTAAAAATACATTTTAGAATTTGCCGTTGTTTATAAATTCATTAAAAAGACGCGCAGAATCAAGTGGTTATATGGCGTTTGATATGGGATTTATGACGTCTATTTATATTGTTTTCATTAAAATTATTTCATTATTTCCAGCTTGTGGGTGGAATGAAATCAGTTTCACATGTTATATGACATAAAGATGTCCTCTCCCCACTTTTTCTCGAAGCAACTATTTTTATAAAATTTACATTAAAAAATTGAATTATCATGGAGTTGCCCCCCCCCCAACCCCATTTTGGTAGCATGTAAAAAAAATGGTATGAAAATCATGAAATTATGAGTGAATTTTTGAACATTTTGGAAAATTCAATTTTTTTTCTTTTTTTGCTTGTCAAGATTTGTTGGATGAGTTTGCCCCCCCCCCCCCCACTTTCAAAAACGATGCTACGTGCTTGGAAATTACTCATTTCTTTATTCCCCTCTTTAATAATCAAAACAAACTAACAAACATAACCGATCCAGATAAATATTATTACATGTATCAAAAATAAACTTAAACAACCAACTACACATTCATCCTTTACCCACAATATTGCCTTTTCGATATTTGTCATCGTTGTAGACCCGTGTAACAATCTGTTATGTAGGTGCTTGCACGAAAACGAACCCCTTGCTGATCTACATTTTCATTAACGCATACAAAGAAAAAATATATATTTTGATTTATTTTTGAATTTCTTTTGATGTAAAAAAAAAAGAGAAGGAATTGGTTCTCAGTCTCTCTTTATGCCTGTTTGTTAGCGGTTAATCCAAGTTCATTTTGAATATCCTTTTGTAATTTAAAAAATGCGATGTAAATTTTTTTCATGCAATATTTCGGATAAAGCAATGAAGAGTTGTTTCTTGAAATTTTATTAGACCATAAAATTGTAAAATGCTAACATTGAAAATTGTGCCCGATTTCTTTCTTTTTTTTAAGGTAAAACTTTATTGATTCTTTGAGACAAACAAATTGACATAATCAATAAGAGTTTGAAAATCTTTAACTGCAGGTCTGTAGCTTTTAGTCAGAAAAAGAATCGGATGGACGACCTAGGACACAGATCGTCCATCCGAATTTCTTGAAAATTGCCATTATTTTCGTACGCGGACGCAATACTCACCGAGACTAAATGGTTCGTATCTTAAGTTTTAAGTTTTAACTGCTTTGAAAGGTAATATTGGTTTTCTGATAATTATGAACATGAATAATTAAATAAAAATGGTTAAAATAACAGTAAAATTACCGGCATCGGTCTTCTCCGTGCGCGGATCTAGAAGGGGAAGGGTTCCAGACCCCCCCCCCCCCCAGCGAAATTTCTTTCAATTACGTGTACATTATAAACTTACCAAATATGCCTCGGACATCCCTTGGCAAACTCAAATAACCGTCTGACTTTTCAACCCCCACCCCGGAAAAATTTTCTGATCCGCGCATGTTCCCCCTCCTCGAAATACAAAATTATTCTTCAAAACCCCTTGTAAAATTTCCAGGATCTCCGCATATATACTGATAGATTCATTGGCGCTTGCGTTCGATAAAAATGCGTGTAAAACGTTTGCCAGTGGTCTTTTTACCATCGTACCGGGCATAACCACAGTCCTACTCTGTGAATAAAATGCGGCGAATCAAACTAGAGACAACGTGTTAAGATCTGTATTTGCTTATAAACATGTAGTATCATCGTGCAAAATGCACTGTTCAATTATAATTTTTTTTTTTACTTTACTTGTAAAATTCAACATCTGTTTCGTAATTTTTTCTCACAGTTTATTTCTTACATAGTTACTTTTGTTTATTTAGTGATTGACACTTATTAGACTTTATAGAGACAGAGTGTCATGTCTCAAGGACTGTTAATCTCTTAAAACAACATTGTGCAATTATCAGATTTTCATTTCTTGGACATCAAAGACTCATTGAGTTTATTTAATTATTTTATATCTGTGAACCTTTCACTCAGCTTACTTATATCATTACCTGTTAATTGCAATTTATTCTCATTGTTAAAATTCTTATAAATAGTTATGTACAATTGTCAATGCGCAGTCTGGAATACGGCGGCCAGCCCCGCCACGTCCGACTCTCCCAGAGTCTTGAGTCCAGAGGCCACTTCTGGCCATATCCGACTTGTTTGTAACATGTCTGTCTGTTAAATTGTTATAATGTTGCCATCGTTGAGTCTCGTCCAATAATGTGGAATCCTGCATCAATTGCCTGTTTATTTCTCTGGAACTGTATACTGGTGGACCTTCGGGAATACGGCAAACCCACCCTTCGTTTTAGCTTACGGCCCACAGCGCGCCCCAACCTTATACCTTATACACTTTACGCCAACATTCCCTCACCCGGTTCGTACTGCACACGACCGATGCAGATCCAGACGAATTCTCTATCACCGTAAAATCTACACGGTCACAGAAATGTAATACTTTGTTTTTCAGTGTTAACACATCTAATATTGTACGATGGTCAGCTATCAATTTTTTGTAATGCGTCACAAGTATGACGCAGCTACGAGGGAAAACCTAATCGTTGCTTGCAACGAGCTCGTCTCTAGTTTATTTTAATAATTCATACATAAGGAACAGCAGTTCTAGAGTTAATTGAGATTTGTATATGAAAATATCACATGAACTGCATAGTAAACTAGTATGATAGTTTTTGAAAATGCAAAAAAAGTGCATACTCAAATGCCCATTTTCGAGTTTCATATTGCTTTAACGTTGATCATGAACTACCTCACACTACAAATCAAACAAATTTATTATACTTAAATATCAGAAGTGGATTTATGCTTAACAAACTGGAGAAATATAAAAGTATTTAATATAATGTTTGGAAAGAAAATATGCCGGTGCATCCTTCAAGTAATTAATAGAAATAATTTAATGGTAATTGTGCTGTATCTTTAGTTTTCATCTCCCTGTTCCCGATGATTCAAGACCATATTAAACAGTGTTTACAAAGAAATATAAACACTTAATCTGACTAAACAAAATGAGTTTAGAACAAAGTTTATATCTTGGGATTTATACATATTTTTTCAAAGTGCGTCTTGATGGTAAAAAAATGTTGATGTACACTCATATCGCACTTAAAAATAATAATTCAAAGTTCGAAATTAAACGCGTTGGTTTTGTTGTAAACTTAAAGCACTTTAAATTTTTTTTTTCAAAGTGCGTTGGCAAATCTTTTGTCTAGCTATACCATCATCTTGAAAGAATTCGACGAACTTGTGTTAAAACATAAAAGTATAGTGCATGCGTAGTTAAAACTACTTTTTGGGGTTATTGGTGTTGTTTACGACATTTTTAAGATATGCGGTTACATAATTTCATGTAATTTAGAGAAATAGACGTATTCAAGGATTGTGTGTGCATGGTAATGAATAATATCCAAAACAATTCAATTTACGAATTGATTATTTTAATTGTATAAAGCACAAACGGAAAAACATATGTTGCTCCAAAAGAATAACCTACTTAGTGTAACCTTTTAAAACATCATTATCTTCCTTAAAAATGGGGAATTGGGAATGAAAAAGTAATTGAATTTGTTTTTTGATGCTGATTATAAATACCAATTAAATCGTTTCATAATAAATCGAAAGGACAACGTTTACAGGTTGTGAATATCTATGTTATTACGATAATTTTGATTTTTGACAGAGTTGATTATAAAACCATGAATCGTTACGCACCACAGATTTTGACGTTAAATAAAACATATAAAACAATTTTTGTTCTCCTTGAAAATGTTTGAAAACAGCTTAATACAGTCACAATAGCGGTCAGGTAAAATATGCTGAAGACGTTTTGCTGAGCGAGAATAATTTATGATAAATTGAATCAAATGGGTTAAACTTCATGAAACATTAGGTTATGCTAAGGCTTATGTTGTTCGCACTTAATGTTATTTCTCGCTATATGCCTAACGATTCAGATTACCCAGTGTAATTAACTGCATTCTGTATTTTATGTGAATCTAACTGGACAACGACTAAGGGAAAATATAGAAAAATAATAAATTAAGTACATATAAATTGTATATAATGAGTGAGCACATGTTCTAAAAACTTTTGTCAAAGATAAATAGATAAATAAGTAATTTTTTTTTAAAAAGAAGAAAAAGGCAAACCCTACTCCCCCTCCCCCCCAAAAAAATTAATACGCTAGTCCAAATTGAGATTAATATATCAGTGTTTTGCAAAGCAAAGATGGTAGTATATTATTTTACATTTATAACATCATATAAAAAACCCAGTTCTTAAAAACACAGATTTTAGTTCTTTATTGGCAATGAACATGTAATTGACATTTATTTCTTCATGACTTTCATTCCCCCCCCCCCCCGAATATATACTTTTTTTATTGATGACACAGCAAGATTCAACAGACTTAAAAAGAAAAAACTAACAGGTCAAACTAGATCATGTTTACATGACATTTACACTTTGTAGCCGATTTCGACAGAAGCGTAGTAGTGCGCATTATTTTGCAAGTCAACTCTGCATAATGCAGGTAAACTTAATATTTAAAAGTAAATAAAGGAGAATGACTGATCCCCTGCTTCAGTTGTCCAGTAGTTGCTGTTATATAAGGTAGGATCATACTTATGTAGTCGATAAAAAAAGCTACAATGCTTAATTTCTAAACTATGCTTAAAGTTTTTTCATTGTCCAGCACACAATAAAACTGAAAACAATGTTTACACTTTTCGTTATTTAAAAAAGGTAGTGTGTACATTGTGCTCTCAAATACTCCAATCAATTATCAAATGTTTTAAAAAGAAAAAAAAAAGAAAAAAGAAATATTATGCTTTTTAGCATTGTAACACATTTTCTATGACATATCAAATCTCGTACATAATGCATTATGCACCTGAACACATTTCAAACAGTGAAACGTAATACTGTTAAGCATATTAAGTTAAAGATAAAGTAATCATTATTAATTATTATACTTTCATGTTAAATACTGAAATCTAATTGGATAAGACGCAGTTGATAATCCGTTTTATTACCCTCAGCGTTAGCAACACACTTGGCATCGGGTAACACAACGAATTGTTAAATGCGCGTAAAGTATGCGCGTACGGTTCGCCGTAGAATTCCAGTAATTTCTAAATAAAAGCAGTAAAATTTTCTTTAAAATTAAGACATTCAGTATAATAAAATAAATAGTGCCTGTTTGAGAGGGTAACAGTTGAATTTGACACCCCTCGATAACCATTGTCAATTTCAACTGTTACCCCCCGAAAAAGGCACTTTTTATATAGTGGTATCTAGCCAAAAATTGAATTTCATTGAAATTATGAATTTTTTAAATACAAATTTACATCATTTTCATCTGAAACACCTTATTTAACTAGTCTTTTGTGTTGATGATCATTGAAAAAACTAAACACAACAATTTCATAAACCTGTAGCCCGTTTTTTCTATTGGTTGACTAATAAGTTCTTTATTCCATCGGAATACTTAAATAGAAGTGCGGCAAACTGAGCTTTACAAGATTCTAAACGCTATTTCGTTATGATTATTCTTTTTTATCTTGAATGAAAAGAAAAACAAGTTCTTTGAAATACAACTCATTGGTTCCTCTGAAAGATATAAAAGCTTAGTGCAAAGAAATCAAGTTCTTTGATACACTGTTTTTCCTTTTTATACAGACTATCTTCCAACCATGAATCGTTACCTTTGCTTGGGTTTATTGTGCTCCGTGCTTGTAGCACAAACATCTGCCTCGGTAGTGTACAGACCAGGCTATGGCGGAAAGAAAAGCGGATATGGTAATGAAGGAAACGGTTATGTCGGAAATAGTGGAAACGGTTATGAGGAAAATGGTGGAAACGGTTATAGAGATAACGGGTACGGAGATAATGGCGAAAATGATGGATATAATGGAAACGGTTACAGGGAAAACGGTGGAAATGGAGGATACGAGAATAACGGGTATGGAAATAATGGTAAAAATGGTGGAAACGGCGAAAACGGCAGCAATGGTGAAAACGGTTACGGAAATGGATATGGCGAAAATGGTGGTAATGGTGGCAATGGTGGAAAAGGAGAGGAATATGGAGTAGATGCTTATAACGGAAAAGGAGAAAACAACGGTGATAATGGAAAAGGATACAGCGAGGGATATGGCGTCGAAACGCCTTCCTACGATAAGAACTACCCATCGAACGGTGGAGAGTATGAAGGTGGATACAACAAATATAAGGGTCGAGGTGGAAAAGGAGGTAAACGCGTCGGAAAAGGCAGCGGAGGATATGGTGGAAAGGGAAGAAAGGGAGGCAAATATTACGGATATAAAAACAAAAAATACGGTGGTGGATATTGAGAATAAGGTGGACAAGATTACTACAAAAAAACCAAAACAAGATGTGTTGGTAATTTGTTAAGAACATTAAAAATAGGAGGCTGTAGCATACGTTGGCTTAAGTACATTTGGATATTTAATTTTTGAGCGTAATAAAAACCATGATTCTAGAGATGTCTTTTTGTTTAACAACTATTGAGGTTGAATAAAATTGTGAAATTGTGTGAATATTTGACGTTATAAAAACCAGGGTTCTAGTGATGTCTTTTTCTTTGACAACTATAGAGGTTGAATAAAATTGTGAAATTGTGTGAATATTTGATGAAATCTTACACAGACTTTTAACCTAATACCTCAAAAAATATCTTTAAAGAATATATAAAGTATAAATCTGTTTATGTTAAGAAAACTTAGAAAAGAGTTAAAACTATTCTATAAAGAGAGAATTTTTCTCATAGAAAAAACCCACTATGGTGTACATGATAAACATTGGAATGGATTATATCCGTTTTTAGCCATGATAAAATGGTGAGAAAAGTGCGTAATCATGTGTATTTGTAAGTAGTTTTGCCTATTTTTAATACTGTAAACGTATTAAATTTGGCTGTATATTTTTTAAGGGTATTTTGGCGGAAAGCCGCTTCCGCTAATTCAAGAACATCGCTAAATGCCATTTATGTATGTATTAAAATGATCAAATTAAGAAAAACGTCAATTCAAATCCACGTTAAATTGTTGAAAAATCATTTCCGGCCAAATACGATGGTTGTTAGAAAGGTTCGCGGACAAGTTCGATTGTGAGCGGACTATTCACATGATGCCAGCGAAACTTTTCAGATTTAATCTTGACGTATTTTCTAATTATATGTTAAGATTTGTTTGTTTTATATGCACCATAAAAATATACAGCTTAATTATTTTGATAAGATATGCTTCACTGACCATGTCCGTTTTTTAATCTTTTATATTTTGTACGCATTTTTCCTTTTTAAGGAAATGTACCGTTTATACGCATAAAAATAAACGGTTTTTCATATGACATCACAAAAACTTATGAAGGCCATTTTGTGAAAGTTTCAATAAAATTGAAGAATTCCTGACCGTTTTATCGAGGAATTTGGACTAACAACGCGTGAAAAATGAATCAAAAACGTTAACGTCAATGGATATCTTGGAGCAACGGGCTTTCATTTAATTTTGTGTGAACGTTGGAAAATCTCTGATAGAGACCAAAAGGCTCTTAGATGCTGCTATTTTTATTAGACAAAGGTTTACAATTAGAATCACGGAGGTTTTAAGATGGAAGAACTGATCTTTTTAGCTCTTGCAGCACCCAACCCCCATACATCCCGTATCTTGCACCTATAATTTTGCCTTTTTTACCTTATCTATAGTCGAAACTGCGTGGAAAGAGGTTTTTGGACCTAAATGATCTACCATATGCCACAGAAGACATTTTACAAAAACTTGACAAATAATGGTATGAACGTGCATTTTAAAAATCTGTTAAATGACTTGAAACGTTTGACTTTCAGTTGTTTGACGTCACCTGACGTCGTGGAAATATGAAATGGTGCTACGTAAATCTAATTCATGCAAAGTGAAAATCGATGTATCTTTTGAAAAATGTTTCAAATTCTTAGGATTTTTGGCATACTTATTTTCAATTGGTAGTCATTTAATAAAACATACACCATCTTAAAAAGTACACAGTCATTTTGCCGTAAATCACTTTGTCCGCAAACTTTTCTAACAACCATCGTATAGTACTTGCTAAATATAATATGTTACAGTTTACATTAACAACCACACTTAGACAGCAGATAAGCAGGACAGGCCCCACCGTCACCAACTTTCCTCAAGTCATTGTATGCACTTTTCCTTAAAGGATTTTAGTTGAGGACTAGGTTGAGTGATTTAAAAAAAAATATATATATTACTTTACTTTCTTTTGATATATAGTTATCATTTCGTAGAGTTTTCAAACCAGGAAAACAAGGATAATAAATAGAATAGGATATAAGAAACCAACATTTTCTGCGATTTTTTACATACAACTTCGCTAGTTTCTATACATGTTTGTTACGCGCTATTTCAATGGCTTGATCAGTAAGTTTACACTAGAATAAATTATAGTTATGAAGTCACAATGGCTTGTGCTAAAAACGTATCGATCCGCATGAGGTTACTTTTAAATTTTTACAGTTTGTAATAATTTATAAGCAAATTCGACTCAATTTTTGTTTTTGATGATTAATAATTAAATCGGGAAAGATTATATTTTATTTTTAACTATTGGTACTTTCTTTTTTTTTATTTTAAAACTGTGGTCATACAAGATTTAGATCGATATGAAGCAAAATTGCTGAGTATAAGTAGTTGTATTCCAATTGAAATGAAATGTAAAAGGCGAATAAGTAGATTTGAACCGGTAGATATCTTATAACGAGATTCATAAGGAAGACAAGTTCTGTGCCAAAACAACTCTTATTTAGGCAATTTAAAGCTTAAAGTACAGTTGTTGAATGTTTTAAAAGAAAAAAAAATGTTTAGTGTTTTTTCATAAAGGTGCATAAATAAGAAAATTTCATATTAACATTTTTCTGTACCGATCTTGTTGCAATTATCCATATAAAGAGAGTTAAAAGAGATAAATCCTCTAGCGATTAGTGTGCGGCAAGGTAAAACAAGTTTTCCTTTTAAAGGAATGATCCGCACGTGATATCAGTTGTCAGCATGAAATGTTTTATGTTATGCCAAACAATAAATCTGCATTTAATAGGATAAATAGCGCTCTTTTGTTGCTTTCTGAAATAGCGAGGAACGAAATAACTTTACGTTTAGTTGGCGAAGTGTACTTCCGAACGAAAACACATGTAAAGAAAAAACCCACCCGGTGATTAAAATTATTATGTAAATGTATTAATGTTGCAATCTCAAGTCAAAAACATCAAAATAATTAATAGTTATAAAACTACAAGTATTATTGAAAGAATTACATGAAGCTATCACTACATAGTCAACAAAGAAGTGCGAAGCGTAATGTGTGCGCAAATAATGAAGTTTGCTGGATGGCTCATACGGACACAACTGTGATCGGCCGAGGCCGATCACAAGAAACAGCCGACTTTTCTGCACGAGGGTTGTATTCTTCAACTATTTGGAAGTCTGACGATCAGTCCGATCTTTCAATATTGAATAGTTTCGATCGAACACAAAATAATAATATATAATCAACTTTAAAAGAAAAAATAGGAATTCATTTCATAAATTACAATTTTTTCGTAATCTATCACTGAGATATTGATTACTGCCAAAATATACGTCTGATACTATTTTAAAAAACTTAAATGAAGTTTATTATCATACGCGGACAAAATTATTGAAATTTATTTTTTCGTATTGGTCTGTTGCTGTTAAACACAATCGTTTTCATAAGAAGTCAGAGGTACTTTTGAAATGCTGACTATCTCAGAGGATCCCCGTTTCCTCAATGACTTAAAGATAAAAATGAAATGAGGATTATCTCAAAGCAATTCACTTTCCTAAATAAATTAAAGATGAAAATTAATTTGGAATTTATCCCAAAGGGTCCAACTTTCCTAAATGACTTAAAGATGAAAATGAATTGGGATTATCTCAAAGGGTCTCCCTGTTAATGGACACTAACATGATTATAATTACTGAACATTATTTATCCAACAAGTCCTATTATATAGATGTTGAATAAGAAGGATCTAGCCAAAAGGAAAATAGCATTGTAGTAAGACAATGATTTTATACAGATAAATGTCATGACCTTGATCTAGAAACTTGACTGCACATCCCATCCAACAGACAGTAATTAGTAAGGTATAGACATTGTCGCGCAAAGTTGAGAAAAATATTGTCTTAGCAATTTTTTTTTTACAAAGATCTGCTAAAACTATCAATTTACAATAGAAACTTGATAAAAGTAACTTAAACCCATTACATAGAGACATTTAGATAAAAGAAAGATGTACCCAATGAAATAAATATGTGGCCTTTAATTGAATTTCAAAGAAACCTGCTATGACATTTCCCGTTGAACTAGAAAATTGGTTCAATGTCACTCCACGTCCATCACCCACAAACACACTCAATATGAATAATAAACGATAAGGGAAAAGAATATTCATTCAAAAGAGCTTTAATATGACTTTGACCTAAATTCTTTGTTTATTGTCACTGTACATCATTTTTAACAAGGTACACTGTGGGTGAAGTTTGCGCTTTATTGGGCAAATGAGAGAGAATATATATTGTTCTGACAAGAACCTACTCAGTAGCATTTTGGTACACCTGTTAAAAAAGACGCTCTGTGGATGAAGGATGAATCAAACTGGGCTCAGAAATAATAAAATATACTTCAGACAGACAGAGGGACGAACGGACACACCGATCACTATAAGACAGAAAGGGAAAACTCAGTAAATGTAAACATATTGCATGATCAAAAATGTATTCACATTTGTAAAGTTTAGTAAGAAGTTAAAAAAAAACTATATAAAACTGGTGAGGATGTCTCGCTACATATTTCCCAAGCAAGATTTGTGAATTGTTTTAAATTTTTTTTTTCAAATGAAAAAAAAAACCGTACAATATATTATTCTTTCACTTGTTAACAAGTTATTATTCATTTAATATAAAGTCTCTGTCCGTCCGTCCGTCCGTCCGTCTGTCTCTCTCTCTTTCTCTCTCTCTCTTTCTCTCTCTCTCTCTCTCTCTCTTTCTCTCTCTCTGCTTTTCATTTATATGATCTTACAAATAAATAAATAAATGAATAAATAAGGTTCATCAAAAAGATAGGTCGAATGAAGAGAGACGATTGTATAACAAAGCTTTAACCAGAATCATATTTTACGATGAAAATAGAATATTACTGAAATTTAATTTTTTTTTAATAAAAATCAATCCTGTTTATCGGCTTACCAGTGAGTTCATGTATCGTGTTCCAAAAATGATAAACAAAAGTGTAAATAATGCAAAATGCGCAACCTAATCAAATTCTTAAGAATTGTTTACATAAACCAAATTAGAATTCTGGTATTAACTATTGACAGACAAAACCTCAGATGTTCTATAACTCTGAAAGCTTGGTTAATATATTAATTACACTTAACAACGCATGTAGCGTTTTTTTTTAAACGTTTAGTGACGTACCTTGATTGAAGACCTCATTAAATAATTATTCTTTCAAAGGATTTAAGTCCATTCCTTTAAAAAAAAAAAACAAAGTGAGAGATGAAATTTACGAATTTGACATCTTAAATAATTGAAACCTTAAGATTACATTTTTGTCGATTAAATTATGTGATTAAAATTAGTTAAAAACATATAAATATAAAGCTTTATTAATCCCTTAAAAAAGAACCGTCTATTTTGGAAAGAAATAGTCGAACTTGTGTAAATACATATAAGTACAACGTGTATTTATAATTAAAAAAATAATGTTTGGGTTAAATATGATCTGACATATATTTAACACATTTGTTTTTGTAAAAGTGTTACTTACTTAGAGTGAATGATAAAACATCATTGTCTTTCTTTAATAGGAAACTATACGATAAAAAGTAATTCAATTTGTTTTTGAGGCTGATTATCAATGAAAATTTATAGTTTCATATTGAATCGAAAGGACAACGTTTACAAGATGTGAATACCTAGGTAATTACGGTAACCTTGATTCTTGACAGATTTGATTGTAAAACCATGAATCGTTACGCACCACTGATTTTGAAGTTAAATAAAACATCTAAAACAAAATTTGCTCTGTCTGATTATGTTTGATAACAGCTTTATACATTCGTAAAGGCGGTTATGTAAAATATTTTTTGAACGCGTTTTGATGAGCGAGGATAATTTATGATAAACTGAATCAAATGGGTTGAACTTCATTAAACAGTAGGTTATGCTAAAGTTTATGGTGTTCACACTTAATGTTATTTCTCGTTTTATGCATAACGTTTCAGATTACCCATTGTATTTAATTGCATTCTGTATTTTATGTTATTTTAACTGGACAATGAATAAGGAAAAATAAAGAAAAAAATATAAATCAAGCACATTTATATTAGGTATAATGATTGAACAAATGCCCTAATGGTTTTTTCCCCAAATAGATAGATAAATAAATAAATTTATAAACAACACAAAAGGCCACCCCCCCAAAAAAACCCCAAAATAATAAATTATTAAAAACCCCCACAAACAAACAAACAATTGTAAATAAAGATATGAATCAATCAGTATAAGATTGATTGCATTTATGTTAAATTTTTGATCCAATAGTTAACTAAATAAAAAAAGTGCAATAACAGATTTTCAAATGAATGAAAAAAAAATGAATATGCTAGTCCAAATTAAGTTTAACACAGGACGAAAAACCACCTTTAAGCAAGTCCTTAAAGGTGGCTTAAAGGTGACTTAAAGGAGCTTAAAGGCTATACGACCTTTAAGCCGCCTTTAAGTCACCTTTAAGCAAGTGCTTATAGGTCCTTAATGTCCAAACTTCTTTAAGCTACCTTTAAGCCACCTTTAAGCCACCTTTAAGCATCTTTAAGTGGCATTTACGCTCTCTTTACACTGCCTTTACACTGTCTTTAAGTGGCCTTTAAGTCAATATTGATCAAGCTGAACAATAAACACATATATTAAATGCAAAAGCTCTTTTATAGAGATTGAAGGGGGTCATCCGAGTGATAATATAATTTCCAAGGAAGGGGGGGGGGTGTTCCAGGCGGTTTTAATCGTCGCTCCATTAAACACAGATCGCTATCATCAGCACCGCTCCGATGGACACAGATTGCCGTTATAAAATTCTTTATAATTTTTTGGGGGTTTCAAAATTATTGTAGGGATGAGCGCAGTCTCTGTATCTTAATATGTGCATAAAACTTATTAAAGTATGTTTGTTTCCTATTATAAATTAATCGATGAAAAAAATCTCTCTCTCTCTCTCTCTCTCTCTCTCTCTCTCTCTCTCTCTCTCTCTCTCTCTCAGTTCATCCGGTTATTAAACAAAATAAAGATAATGAACCAAAAATGCATGATTTAATTTGTTAATCGGTTTAAGGTTTGTATTTTTTTTTCAATTTTCATTATTTCTAACTCTAGATCTGCTAGATACATGTTAAAGATGAAAAGACTCTCAACTGCCTTTGTTATATCGGGCAGGATATTACTGCTTTGTTTGTCTAGACATAGTTGTCTAGACATAGTTTTCTTCGTTTGTGTATATCTAATTAGAGTCTATTGTTTGTACAACTTAAAAAAAACCCTGGAACTAACACAGAATATACAAGATATACACAACAGTTGTGTCGTGTGCCCAGGTGCATGTTTGTGTATATCTAATTAAAGTCTATTGTTTGTCCAACTTAAGAAAACCCCTGGAACTAACACAGAATATACAAGATATACACAACAGGTGTGTCGTGTGCCCAGGTGCACGTCAGGGTTTCTAAAGGCGTTGAATTTTAGTATGTACGAGTATACGATAAGTCTAGTGAATAAAAGTTAATTTACATTTGTAATTCATTTTCAAAGTATTATTTCCTAGCTCTGGGTTTCAAAGATGTTACGTCTACAAATTAACGATACATGTATGTAAGAGTAAAATCTTGAGGCTAATTAATTAATGTACCGGTGATCATAAATAGGGGTTGATTATTTAAATATATGTATAAGGGTTAATATGTCAAATATACCCGGCCTGGCACATCATACAATTGTATGTACAAGTCATTTGCAATTGCCACATGCAGTAAATACGTCACCGGTAATTGGTAATTTTGTTTGTTATAGAATTGATAGTTTATAAATCATGTACATACAATTACATGTAAATATTTAAACATATTGGAACGGCGCCGCGATCATGAAAACCTGGAAATTGCGGGAAATTGAACAAATACCCTAATAGTATCAATGCATTTAATAAAAGAAATGATTTCATTTTCTTTCTTACATTTTTATAGCTATAAATAAGATGAACGTATATCTACTCGGTTTAAATTTATAAACTACATGTCAGAAAGCCTACTATAGTGAACATAACGGTTTCCATTTAGGTATAATATGTTTTTGTTCACTGAAGACCAAGTTCCGTATTTCATTCTAAATACATGCATGCATGAATGGTTTGTCAAAATCTTTTCAAGTAAACACATTCAATACAGTGATTCAATATCCACTGATATATAGGATATAAAAACGCATATATGTAAGTTGCCGTGGCGCAGAGGATGTGTGGTGATGCTAGTAAACTAAGGGTCCCGGGTTCAATTCTCGCCGTGGCCGGTTTTTTTTTTGTTTTTTTTTTTCATTTTTCTTTCTAGAACAAAAACCGTTTTAATACCTTTTCTTTCATAAAGTTAATACATTTTGTTGGAAATTAAGCACAACATTGAATTAAATTTTTTTTAATGGCTTAAAGGTGGCTTAAAGGTAGCTTAAAGGTGGCTTAAAGGTGGCTTAAAGAAGTTTGGACATTAAGGACCTATAAGTTGTCCTTAAAGGTGGCTTAAAGGTGACTTAAAGATAGTCTTTAAGCTGCCTTTAAGCCATCTTTACGCTTTCTTTAAGCCACCTTTAAGCAATACATATAGCTTAAAGGTAGCTTAAAGGTGGATTAAAGATCGTCTTTAAGCTACCTTTAAACACCTTTAAGCTATCTTTAAGGAGGACTTAAAGATGGTCATTCATCCTGTGTAAGATATAGGTGTTTTGCAAAGATGATGTTATATAATTTTACATTTACAATTATCTTATAAAAACAGTTCTAAATAAACACACAGTTTCTAGTTCTGTATTGGCGGTGAAGTTATAACAGACATGCAACTCTTCATGGCTTTCATTTTTTCCCGAAATGTTCTCTTTTATTTGATTACATAGCAAGACTCAAAAGACTTAAAAAGAAGAACAATATTTCACATCAAACTAAATCATGTTTTTATGACATTTTACACTTATTAGCCGATTTTGAAGGTAGTGCAGTAGTGCGCATTATTTTGCAAGTCAACTTAGCATAATGAAGGTAAACTAACATTTCTAAAAGTATATAAAGAAGGATGACTGATTCCATGCTTAAGTTGTCTAGTAGTTGCTGATCTATAAGGTAAGATCATATTTAATGTACATATCTATTTAATAAAAAACAAGAATATAAAAACTAATTGATTAAATTGAAAAAAAAATATCTTTTTGTTGCATTGCTATATTTCTATATTACACTACTAGTATTTTCTTTTTTTCACAAACAATCAAACTTAAAGCAATTTTTACACGTTTTTTTCATTAAAAAGTTAATTATTTATTAAAAATCGGGTATTCTATAAAAAAAAAATATCATTCTTTTTTAACATTGTAACACATTTTGATGACAAATCAAATCTTTTACATTAGGCATTTAAATAGATTTCAAGGAGTGAAAATTTATACTGTTAAAGCATAAGATAAGAGTTATCATTTTCAATTATTATACTTTCATGTTAAATACTGAAATCTGATTGACGCAGTTGATAATCTGTTCTATTACCCTCAGCGTTAGCAACATACGAGTAACACAGCAAATTGTTACATGCGCGTACGGTTGCCGTATAATTCAAGTCATTTCTATATAAAAGCAGTAAAATTTTCTCTAAAATTAAGACATTCGGCATGATAAAAAAAATGGTGCCTGTTTGGGAGGGTAACAGTTGAAATTGACATTCCGAGAAAATCATTGTCAAACGACGCGAAGCGGAGGTTGACAATGGTTTTCGAGAATTTCAAACAGGCACTATTTATATTATGGTATCTCGCCCAAATTTAAATTTCATTGAAATAATAATATTTTCAAACACAAATTTACAACGTCTTTATTTAAAACACATAGTGCGAACTAGTCTTTTGTGTTGATGATACATGTAATTGAAAAACTAAACTGAACAATTTTATTAACCTGGAGCCTGTTTTTCCTATAGCTTGACTATTATGAAGTCTTCATTTTACCAGAATACTTACGGTGGAATGCTACATCAAAATTGTATATTATGAATCTTTAAAGTATCATTTCTGAAACATAATTTCGTTGTTTAAAGAAGGTATTCTGCTCGTAATAATTTTAAATACTTTTTTCTATTTTATACAGACTATATCCTAATCATGAATCTTCATCTTTGCTTGGGTTTATTGTGCGCCGTGCTTGTAGCACAGATTTCTGCCTCTGTGGTGTACAAATCAGGCTATGGCGGAAGGAAGAGCGGATATGGTAATGAAGGAAACGGTTATGGCGGAAATGGTGGAAACGGTTATGGGGAAAATGGTGAAAATGGTGAAAATGGAGAAAACGGGTATGGAAATAATGGCGAAAATGGTGGAAATGGTGGAAACGGATACGGGGGAAACGGTGGGAATGGAGGATACGGGAATAACGGGTATGGAAATAATGGCAAGAATGGTGGATATGGTGGAAACGGTTACGGGGACAATGGTGGAAACGGAGGAAAAGGTTACAACGGGTATGGAGATAATGGTGAAAATGGTGGAAAACCCGAAAACGGCGGCAATGGTGAAAACGGTTACGGAAATGAATATGCCGAAAATGGTAGTAATGGTGACAATGGTGGAAACGGCGGGGAATATGGAGTAGATCCTTATAACGGAAATGGAGAAAACAACGGTGATAATGGAAAAGGATACAGCGAGGGATATGGCGTCGAAACGTCTTCCTACGATAAGAACTACGCATCGAACGGTGGAAAGTATGTCGGTGGATACACCAAATATAAGGGTCGAGGTGGAAAAGGAAGTAAACGAGTAGGAAAAGGCAATGGAGGATATGGTGGAAAGGGAGGCAGATATTACGGCTAAAAACAAAAAAATACAATGGTGGATATTGAGAATAAGGTGGACAAGATGACTACAGAAAATTAAGATATGTTGGTAATTTGTTAAAAGCACGAAAAAGTGGTATACTGTAGTTAATTTGGATCAAGTAAATTTGGATATTATTGAAAGTTATAAAAAAAACCCATGATTTTAGATGTCTTGTTTGTTTTACAAATATTGAGGTTAAATAAAATTGTGAAATGTTATGTAACCAGTTCAAAGAGTTTTTTAATTGAATTTTCAATACACGAAGAACGGTCATTCGTATAAAAAGTACTACCGGATTTATACCAGTTTTGCAAAGTTTGTTAGCAGATAAATTTTGATGAACTTGGAAAAGAAATTTTCTCGAAATTTTTTTTATACAAAAAAACCCACAATGGTGTACATGATAAAATCTAGAATGGATTATATCCGTTTTGAGCCATGATTAAATGGTGAGAAATGTGCGCAATCAATGAATTAAATCGACGTTTTTGCGGTCTATTAGAAATTGCTTTGGCAGGAAATGAATTCTATTAAAATTTGGTCATAAATCAATTTCCATTCAATCATTTTTTCCCGTTTTACATGCAATGATCTAAAACAAGTAAAAAACATCTGTAAGATATTAAAAAAAGGAAAAAAATCGACCGATGCAACTACAGAAGAAAAATTAAGATATATTTATATACTTAAAATAAGTAATGTACAATGAATCTGAAAGTCACCTTTGCACATATATCAATTGGTTCAACAATTGAATATTTTTTTTTTTATTTCGGAAATTGAAGAAGAAATATTTGAGACGTAGTGAATATTATGAAAAAACAATGACTGGTTGTACTTTATATCTACAATTTGGTAAAAGACCACAAAAGGCTGAACAAGCGAAATATTGCCGACATTTGTCAGATCTGAGCCAGAATGATTTTCTAAAAACCATGAAACTCGGATATAAAAATATTCAATATTTAAAGCTATATGAGGTCAAAAGTTCATCATCTATCTTTTAGGTGAATAAAATCACAGATGATATATTTTTTATACTTTATTCATTGCATCTTACTTGCAACTTACGTGATCAATTCATCTCAATTTCTGCGAATTGTACGTTTTGAAGACAATAATTGGATCGATAAAAAGGCTTTATTTTATATTTGTATTGCAACCCCCCAACTCCCAACCCCCCAACCCCCCGAAATATGCAATACTTTTAAATGCTTTAAAATATTTGAATTTAATGAATAATTTAAATACAAAGAGATTTCATCATAGAACGCCCAACAATTTAATATAATAAAGAAGGAGAATGTTAGTTTTTTTTTCCTCTCGAGCGAGCTTTTGGGTTGATATATAACTTTATTGTATCACTGCCATTGGAAAATTGAAATGTCAAAATAACGATATATATGTACATACATGTTTAGTGTCTCAGGCATATTATCTACGTGAAACAAATGATGACCTATGCATTATTTTTTTGATATTCCTTTATACATTAATATTTATAAATCTATTGAAAAATTATGAGATAAACCCAATAAAAGATTATTACACTTAAGGACATGCGATATTTGTGAGAAAAAAAACTTTTAAAAGAATAATTTTTCTTTCATTGCAGAAATGGTCAACATCTAAACTGCAACTTTACGTATTTGCGCTAAATAAAAGTATGTTGTTACCAAGTGCCAATTTGTTTTCATAGGCGGGGGTCATCACGATTTCTTAAATCTCCATACAATAATGAGGACGCCCACTTTTATATTGACTTCATACATAGTCTGCACATGTTTGTCTAGTTTTCTCCGTTTAACAGTAGTTGTATATTTGCATTATCAAAGTTATGTCAAAGGGAGATTAATAGACAAACATGTGCTCATGGTTTAAATGAGAAAAAAACTGCTTTTTCTTACTTTCGCTTTCCCTGTTGTAGCCAAGGGTTGGTGGATGTTGAATACATGTATTATAATTCACCACGTGATTTCTCACCTCAGGTAACTTTGTGAATACACAATTCTACCACGTGACGTGTAAGGTAGCATGTTATGTGGTAATTAGGACAATATTTTCGAACACGTTAAGTTGTCAAGCATTGATTTGAAGTCTTCTGTACTTACATGAACGTGGTCTAATTGTTGAAGCCATAGTAAATACCAGGTAGTATACTTGTACCATACATGTATAGAATAGATAGGGTTATGGTAAAAGAGTGATCACATCAATTTTTATACATGGCGTTGTTATTCATGGTAGACTAATTTTAGTACCATTCTGATAATGTCAGCTCCACCTCTGCAGATAAGCGAAAATTCTTCTTTTTTCGAAAGTTGTAAGGAGAAAAACATAGATTGAACTTATTGTATCACAGTCTAAAATCTTGATTCATGTTGGAAATTGACTAAACTCTTTAAAAAACTTAACAAAAGTTATATTAAGTTAAGAAATAAACGCAACAGAAACGACCGAAAAGGGCCCAAAAGCCGGCGCTAAGTGCAGTCATCCTTTGTGAGAAGTCCTCTTCTTAAGATTACTTAATTAAATTATTAAAAGAAAAATAAATTCATAAAGCTTAATAAATTCCTAAAAGAAGAACCATCTGTTACAAAGCAATTTGAAAAATTAATCACTTTGAAAATCTTTTTTTAAATTGGATCCAAGGCAACGCACCTTAAAAAAAGTGCGTTGATACATGTTTAATCAAAGTTAACACACTTTGGAAAAAAAGTGCATGGTCCAATCGAAGTTGTTTAGATTCTCTACTATGATAGAGGGTTTTAACTTGTTTTTAAAATGTTTAACTCGATAGGACATTGAAAAGGGAACCCATGAGAATTTTAGCTATCCCGAAGAACAATTTCGCAATGAAAAGGTTTATTGATAAGATCATTTAGTTTTATAATTAACACATGAAGAACAACAGTTCTAGAGTTAATTGGGATTTGTATATAAAAATATCACATGAACTGCATAGTATACTATTATGATATTTTTTGAAAACGCAAAACAGTGCATACTCAAATATCTATTTTTGCGCTTTAACGGCTGTACATGGCCTATCTTACATTATATATTATACAACTTTATTTGGTTTGAGTTTGAAAAGTGGATTCATGCTTAGCAACTTGCAGATATATAAAACTATGAGATTGATATAATGTTTGGAAAGGAAATATGCGTGTGCATCCTTTAAGTAATTGTTATAAATAATTTAATGGAAATTGTACGGTATCTTAGTTTTTACCCCCTTGTACCAAATGATACAAGACCATATTAAACAGTATTTACAAATACATATAAACAATCTAAAACGAAATCAGTTAAGAACGAAGTCCATATATTCGGATTGATACATTTTTTACAATGTGCATTTAGTGTGTTGATGGTAAAGAAAAATTGATGTACACTTATATCGCACTTTGAATTTTTTTTCTCAAAGTGAGTTGTTTTTGTCCCTTTAAGCCATTTTGCTTTTTTTAAAGTGCACTGATTTTGTCCCAAATTTAACGCACATTGAAATGTTTTTTACAAAGTCCGTTTCCACAACCGTCTCTTATTGATAGCTATATCATCATTTTGGAAAGAATTCGTCGAACTTGTCTTCATACATAAAAGTACGTGGTGCAAGCGTAGTGAACAAAAATTAGGTTTGATGTGTTCGTTAACACATGCTTAGGACAAGCTTTCATATTCGTTAATGTAATATAAAGAAATATACTCATTTTAAAATTTTGTGTTTGGTAATGTATAATATTCAAAACAATTCAATTTACCAATTGTTTATTTTATTAAATAAAGCACATGTGCAAAAAAAAAAGATATTTGCTGCACAAGTTTTACAAATTAGAATACAGGTAACATTAACAACATTATTATCTTCCTTAAAAAAGAGAACTGGTAACATAAAGTTACTATATTTGTTTTTGATGCTGACCTAAAATTACTTAATATAAGGACAACGTTTACACGAAGTGAATATCCATGTTGTTATGGTAACATTAATTCCTGACAAAGCTGACTGTAAAATCATGGATCGTTACGCACCACTTATTTTGAAGTTAAATAAAACACATAAAACATTTTTTTTCCTCCTTGAACATGTTTTAAACAACTTTTCACATTAGCAAAGGCGGTCAGGTAAAATATGCGGAAGACTTTTTGATGAGCGTACATAATTTATGGTAAATTAAATAAAAAAGTATGTTATGCTTAAGTTTATGGTTTTCGAAATAAATGTTCTCTCTCTCTCTCTCTCTCTCTCTCTCTCTGCTTAGCATTTGAGATTACCTATCAATTGTAACCAATAGAATTTCGTATTTTTTATGTGTATATAACTGGACAATGATTTAGGATAAAATAAAGAAAAATAATAAAAAAAAAGTACATTTATATATATATTGAAATGAGTAAGTAAACGTCTAAATTATTTTATTTCTCCCCTCCCCCGCCTCACCCGCCTCCCAAAAAAAAAATAAATAATAAATTTTCTAATGATTCAACTTTCATAGATTTCACGTTTTAAAAAGGGGAAAAAGAAAAAAATTAGAATTTATATGAATGAAATGCAGACTTCAATTTTTTCAGTTGAACTAATTTTAATTAATGTCTTTTTAGAATATTTGCTCTTTTCTTATTGTATTTTTATGTACATAAAATTAAATTGAAATTTTGATTAAGTTTATAAAATGAAAACAAGTTGAAGATTTGATATGATAAAACTAATAACATTAGTAAAACAAATTGCAGAATGCAGTGGAATTGATTTTATTAAAATATACGTTTCATTTTAAAGATATCTTTTGGCCTGCTATAGTTGATCTCAATGTGGTATTCTAATTCAAATCAAAAACAGTTTTTAAATAACAGTTTCTAGTTTTTTAAGGGGGGAAAGAAAATATAACGTAAATTCAATTTTTCATGACTTTCATTTTTTTGCCGCAATGAACCTTTTTATTGATGACAAAGCAAGGTTCAAACGACCTTAAAAATAAGGGAAATATTAAACATGAAACTATTTCATGTTTTTATGACATTTTACACTTTTTAGCCTATGTTGACAGAAGTGCAGTAGTACGCATTATTTTGCAAGTCAAATTTGCATAATAAAGGTAAAGTAACATATCTAGAAGTATATAAAGGAGAATGACTGATTCCCTGGTTTAGTTGTCCAGTAGTTGTTGATCTATAAGGTAAGATCATACATGTAACTAATGTTCATATATATTTGATAAAAACAAGAATATAAAGAATCATTCACTAATTTGAAAGAAAAAAAACAACATTGCTTTGTCAATACTATGCTATGTTTATATATTTACTATAATGCAAACAGTATTTTCATTGTCACACGCATGATAAAACTAACAGCAATGTTTAAACATTTTGTTAGTTAAAAAGTTAATTATTTATTCAAGATCGGGTATTCTAAAAAAAAAATATACTTTTCCAATACTGTAACACATCTATAATAAAATATCAATTATTGTACATTTCAAACAGTAAAACTTAATACTGTTATACATATTAAAGAGACAGTACGGTGCATCTTATCAAAATACCGACTTGAACAATTTTTCCGATCGGGTTCGGTATTTTTGTACTACTCATAAATGTATGAACTACAAATTTCTCCATGAAATAAATCTCACTAATTAATCAAAATTAATAATTACGAATATCCCATACATATTTATATTGCAACGTGCTACGGAGCCGTCTATATTATTACGAATGCATATTTACTGTAAACAAAACACATCCAGGGTTCGCGAAGATTCTCCTTGACATGTTTGTTGATAGAAATATGTCTTTTCTACTTCTCCCAGGTAATAATTGTTCAAAGTTTTTAAATTAACCACAATTATTATTTTGTAAGCATGTATTTTGCGTGTTTATCATAGGAGTTGCTGCAACCTAAATTCATATTTTGTAAGTAATGCCACTCGAGGGGTTATTTGACATATTTATGTCTGTTCATTTTCAAATGAACTGAAATTGGTAAACAATTAATAAATTACCGAGAAAGTGATGATGTGATCCGTTTAGAGAGGTCCTTTTACCTCGTATACCATGATGACCGTAGTCGGGCGAAGATCTTGAAGTTTTCAGCACGTGTCAATTACTGTCAATGAAAAACCACGTGGTACAAACAAACGATATAAGATTATTTCGGTTTGTACGACCCTTTAATTTCCGGAAGCTCATAATTACATTATTTCGGTATGTGAAAGAGATGTTTATGTTCGTCAACTATCACAATCAACGTTATTTCTTATTTCCTAACGATGCAAAGGGTAAATCTGAAGTTATTCACACATGTGTTTTCAGCTGTATTATCTCTCTAAGTTACAGATCAAGTTATTATTTTTTAAATGGTATCCCGCCAAATTTGAATTTCATTGAAAAAAAACCCACAAATTTACATCATTTTAATCTGAAAAATCTTATTGAACTAGTCTTTTGTGCTGAAAATCATTGAAAAAAACTAGACACATGAATATCATAAATCTGTATTCGGTTTTTAAAAAATATTTTTACTTAAATGATATCTTCATTGCAGAAAAATACTTAAACGGAAGTGTCGCAAACTGAGCTTTATAGAGTTATTTCCCGATGATAATTCTTTTTTATCTTGAATGAAAAGAAAAGTTCCTTGAGCAACAACTCATTGGTTCCTCTGAAAGATATAAAAGCTTAATGCACAAAGAACATTAATTTCTTTAATATCATTTTTTTTAATACAGACTATCTCCCAACAATGAATCTTCACCTATGCTTTGGTTATTGTGTGCCGTGCTTGTAGCACAAACTTCCGCCTCTGTGGTGTACAAATCAGGATATGGCGGAAGAAAAAGCGGATATGGTAATGAAGGAAACGGTTATGGCGGAAAGGGTGGAAACGGTTATGGGGAAAATGGTGGTAATAGGGGATATGGAGATAACGGCAATGGAAATGAAGGCGGAAATGGTGGATATGACGGAAACGGTTACGGGGAAAATGATGGAAGCGGAGGAAAAGGTTACAACGGGTATAGAGATAATGCTGAAAACGGTGGTTACGGCGAAAACGGTGGCAATGGTGATAACGGTTACGGAAATGGATATGGCGAAAATGGTGGCAATGGTGGAAATGGTGGAAATGGCGGGGAATATGGAGTAGATGCTTATAATGGAGAAGGAGAAAACAACGGTGATAATGGACAAGGATACAGCGAGGGATATGGCGTCGGAAAGTCTTCTAACGACCAGAACTACCAATATTTTGGTGGAAAGAATGACGGTGGATATCCACAAACATCTAACAAAAAAAAAAGGTCGAGATGGAAAAGGAGGATATGGTGGAAAGGGAAGAAAGGGAGGCAGATATTACAACTATAAAAACAAAAAGTACACTGGTGGATATTGAGAATACGGTAGACAAGATATCGACAGAAAAATGAGAAATGTTGGTGATTTGTTAAGAATATAAATAGTAATACGCTGTAGCAGAATTTGGCTAAAGTAGATTTGGATATTAATGGACGTTATAGAAAACCAAGATTTTAGATAAGTTTATTTTTTTGTATATTTTGTAAATATTGAGGTTGAATAAAATTGTGCAAATGTTATGTTTCCAATTTAAAGAGTTTTTAAAATTGAATTTTAAATACAGGAAGAATTAACATTCATATAAAAAATACTACTGTATTTAAACAAGTTTTACAAAATGTGATAGCTGATAAATTAAAGAAATCGTATAAAGACGTTTAACCCAATCCCTCTATAAAGATCTTTAAAGTATATATACAAGTATTAATATGTTCCTTAAAAACATGTCTAGAAAACTTGGAAAAGAGTTAAAAAATAAAATAAAATGCTCCAATATTTCTTATGGAAAGCAAACACTATGATGTACATGCTTGAAATATGTTATGTGTGAAATCGGGGTTTTCCCCAAACATCTTAAAAAGTAACTTTGCGATTGTACTAAAATTTTCAGAATGTTGTTTTTTTCCAAGTTTACTCCATTATATCAAACATTGACCAGTATTGGGGAGTAAGGAAAGTTGACTATAGAAAAATTTAAGTCATTATGTTTATAATAACGTTTTGATGTTAGGTTACCATCAATGTCTATTTCCAGCAAAATATACAACTATGAAAAAGATGACGCAGACTCTGTGGTATCTTTTATTTCAAGTTCACTGGAATATATCGAGTCTACGTAAGTATGGAAATAACAATTGTTAATTGATAATACGTCGTCGATATACCTGAATGTCGAGTTGAAGGCCACAGCGAGTGTTTTTTTTTACGTACAAGTTTTTGAATAAATTCTGCTTCATAATAATACAAAAATAGGTATGCTAACAATGGGGCACAATTGGTACATTTACCTATGTGAATCCAGCAGATTGTTGGAAGACTTGATTTCCAAAAACTTCATAGATGTTGTCTATCAGAAACCCAAGCATCTTTTTAATGTCTACTGCAGAGTACTTGTGTGTGCAATCAGCATGGTTTTTAACAAAATAATCTTTTAGATTTCCAATGACAAGATAAGCATTTTTTGAATGTCAACTTCAAAGTAAATAAAAAGTACAATCCGAATGGCTTTTATCAAAACAGTTTTGCAAATGACCGATGAAAAGGTAGGTAAATTTACGTGATCCATTTTTATTAAAAAAGCAGCTATCAATGATGTCAAAAAGACGGGATCTTAGGGATGGTTTATAAAGTATAGAAGAGTCGTAAGTTTTGGTGTTATTGATTTTGGTAAGTTTTGGGATTTCAAGTTTTCTAAAAGTTCCTTGGAATTCTTAAGTATCCACATCTGATTTACACCGCTTCTTGCATACATGTATAATGTTGCACAGTACTCTTTAAGTTTCTCCTTTACTGCTATTAATATTTTGAAAAGGAGTAAATTAAGAAGCTTGGTAGAACATTTACTGGAACCCCCATATATATCTTTGTTTGTAAGGATTTCTGAAGTTTAGTAATAAAGGTAAGGTAATTAGGTCTTTCCACCTTTCAGGGGAAAGACCTTTTGTATTTCTTCTGTTTTAAGCTCACCTGAACTGAAAGCTCATCGCATTTTGTCTGTCGTCCGTCTGTCTGTCCGTCTGTCTGTCTGTCTGTAAACTTTTTACATTTCCGACATCTTCTCAAGAACTACGGGGCCAATTTCAACCAAACTTGGCACAAAGCACCCTTAGCCAAAGGAGAATAAAAGTTGTGAAAATTAAGGACCACGGCCTGTCTCAAGGGGAGTTAATTAGGAATTATTGAAAATTTTGGAGAAATTTTCAAAAATCTTCTCAAAAATCATTTGGCCAGGAAAGATGAAACTTATGTGGAAGCATCCTCAGGTAGTGTAGATTCATAGTAGTGAAAATCATGACCCCGGGCTGTAGGGTGGGGCCACAATGGGGGGTTGAATTTTTACATAGGAATATATAGAGTAAATCTTTAAAAATCTTCTCAGAAACTAATCAGCCAGGAAAGCTGAAACTTGTGTGGAAACATACTCAGGTAGTGTAAATTCAAAGTTGTGAAAATCATGACCCCGGGGGTAGGGTGGGGCCACGATGGGGGTCGAATTTTTACATATGAATATATAGAGTAAATCTTTAAAATCTTCTTCTCAGAAACTAATTAGTATGAAAAGCTGAAACTTTTGTGGAAGCATTTGGTAGTGTAGATTAAAAGTTGTGAAAATCATGACCCCCCCCCCCCCCGGGGGGAAGGATGGGGCCACAATTGGGGGTTGAATATCTACATATCTACATAGGAATATATAGAGTACATCTTTAAAAACCTTCTTCTCAGAAACTAATCAGCCAGGTGATTCTTTAAATTGTTTAGACTTTGGCCCCTTGATGATTCTTGGGCCTCACAAGGAGTTCAGAGTTTGATGTAGTTTATATCCCATACATAAACAATTGTTTAGGATCTTTTTGAGAACTGCAATGCTCAAGATGTGTTATGACTATAAAACCAACCTGTTTGAAAAGGGACTAATGATAATAAAAATAAGAATATCCAGGGGGAAAAATTGATTTTCATTTATACAGGATTTACATTTATTATACTACATTGTCCAGATAGTTTGTATTATGTCTCCATTAAGCTGATTTCATCATACCTATTGTTCATCAGGTGAGCGATGCGGCCCATGGGCCTCTTGTTATTAGGTCTTTCCACCTTTCAAGTGAATTGTAATTACGGCCCATAGCGCGCCACACCTATGCCTCTTACCCTTTACATTAACATTTCCCCACCCCTTCGTACTGTACTGTACAAATGTAATTCCAGATGAATTCCTTAGTACAAATGTATGCGGTCACACAATGTTGGGCCAACTTTATCTGTTACAGTAGCCAAAAACTGGCAAATGCTTTTGACCCTATGTATTTATGTAACAGAAAAGTGTTTGCAGAATGTTTTCAGTGTTGTACTTGATTTATTATATTATCTATCCGTTATTGCCATGTGGCATCAACAGAACGTCCATCTCTGTCCAATGCCACAACCCTCGCCTCAACACAAGATCTCCATCCTCTTTCCTTTCTATCCTTCTCGATTGTTCTTCTCCATGTTGTTTTTGGTCTTCCTCTTTTTCTTCTGCCTTCAGGTGTCCAGGAAAGGGCTATGTTACACTCATTGTTGTGGTCTTTTCTGAGGATATGGCCTATTAATATCACACTTCTGTAGTTGATTTCTTGGCACAGTGGTCTCATGTTCGATACTCAGCTATGTAAAGGAAGGTATCAGAATTCTAGCACGTGTTTTTAAGGAAAATTTGCATATGCCCCACCCCTTATTCATGAGATTGTACGAAAAATTGTATTTCGGTAATTAACAAACATCTACCAAATGAATATGATTAATTAATGGGTTTGATTGTATTAAGAAAGGTGTACTGAAATAAAAACTTCAACTTTATATCTCGAGAAATTATGAAATTTCTAAGTCGTTTGATGACGTGTCGAGGTTGACTACGTCAAATTGGCGCTTGCAGCTGTGATCAGAATAAACATATGGACATCAGTGATATATCTGGGAATTTAACTCATTTACAACCAGCGTTGAGGGATATCGGTAGAGGATTCAACTGAACAAGGTAGGATTTATCTGTACTTCCCCTAGATATTGTTTTATATTATCTAATACTATAGGATGAAACAGAAACGAAGGGAAATTCCTCGGCTTCGATTTTATTTACTTGTTTACATTTGTTTTTCATCTAATATTGTGTTTAAACATCAGTTTGGTGACTTGATCAGGCAAAGCAAATGTTCTGCGATTCGTTAACTTTGATCATAAAGAGTATTGTGGCTCATTGTAGCTTTTTACTGGTCTCTTATATCGGAATACTATTAATTTGCATTCCCTCCGTGTTCAAAGAAAATGTAAACAATGTGCTAGCACTTCAAAGATTACTGTGGGGATCTGGATTGAATAAAGCAATATTGGATTGCTGTTAATGTTAATCAAAATGTGTTATTTCATTTAGCCATTTTTAAGGAAGATTACATGTATGAATAGACAAAATTAAAGTGTTGAACTGAATTTCTACACATTTTAAAGAATAAACATTTGATTATGCCTGCTGTTATACATATGATGCAATTAAAAAATATTGTTCTACAACCTCCTTTTTTGTGAGGGATTAATGTCCATACTATGAACTTCATGTTTTTGTCAACGAAAGAAAGGGAACTGATATAGTAATAAAACATTGTCATAATATGTACATTATTCCCGCATCATTGAATTGAAATGACCCTTAACGGAATTAAAAAAAAAGTCATATGCGAAAACAAAGAAAAATTAAACAATTGCAAATTTTATTAATGCAAATGCCTATTATTTTAACAAGGCAACAATCGCAACCGTATGAAAATAAATACAATCTTGATTTTAATAATATATTTTCTAAATTTACAACTACAATTTCTCACCAATTATAACCAATTCTACATAAGAAGTGAATCAAAGATATTTACAATAGTTTACATTTCTGTGGATTTACTGTTGTTCACAAGTGAAGTTTACTACTTATGGCCGCCGTATTTTTTATAGGAGGGCTTGTGATATTTGCCTTTTCCCATATATCCTCCTTGTCTTTTACCGTGGTTTCCATGGTACCCCTTTCCATATTTTCCATGGTGTCCTTTTCCATATTTTCCATGGTGCCCTTTTCCATACTTTCCATAGTGGCCCTTTCCATATTTACCATGGTGCCCCTTTCCATATTTTCCATAATGACCCTTTCCATATGTTTTGCCTCCATATCCCATACGTTTTCCTCCTTTCATAAAATATCGCCCACCTCTACCTTTTCCACCAAATTTGTATTTTGCAGCATAACCACCATTTTTGTAGTTCTTAGAATAGGTTTTGCCAACCCCGTATTCGCCACCTTTTCCTCCGTTATTTCCATTATTGGTATAAGAGTCGAGCCTATACTCTTTGTTTCCGCCATTTTCTCCGTTACCATTTCCGCTTTTTTCACCATTTCCATTTCCACCATTTCCACCCTCATAACCGGTTCCACCATTTTCACCCTCATAGCCTGTTCCTCCATTTCCACCTTCATAACCGGTTCCACCATTTCCACCCTCATAACCGTTTCCGCCATTTCCACCCTCATAACCAGTTCCACCATTTCCACCTTCATAACCATTTCCGCCATTCCCGCCCTCATAGACTGTTCCACCGTTTCCACCTTCATAACCATTTCCGCCATTTCCGCCCTCATAACCGGTTCCACCGTTTCCACCCTCATAACCGGTTTTACCGCTTCCACCTTCGTAACCTGGTTCTCCATTTCCACCCTCGTAACCGGTTCCGCCATTTCCAACTTCATAACCGGTTTCGCCGTTTCCACCATTTCCCTCGTAGCCCGTACCATTATCAACACCGTTTCCATCTTTTTTCTCATAGCCCATACCATTATCTACATAACCATTGTCGCCATTTCCCTCATACATTTGAGAGGAGGCTTGTGAAGCAATTGCCACAATCAGTAACCCGACGGCGAAATGGCGATACATGGCCGGACACCTGTCAGTAAAAACTATGAAATTTAAAGTAAAATGAGATATATCAAATCAATTTAAATGTACATACAATACCGTTAATTCAACCGAATGTTTATCAAGACAACAACATAGGTCAAAATATTCTTTTAAATTATCAGAAAAAAATCTTTGATATTGCATTAGTTTATGCGAAATTGTACTCAAAACATATTTTTGGTGATTTAGTTTTTCATTTCGTCTTTGAAAATGCTCATGAAATAAAAAAAATATATCAAGATCTAAAGACTTTATTTCGGTGGTTATTATCTTGTTATCGCAACCTTAGCTAATTTGGAGATTTATATTATTCACGAAATGAATGAGTATTGAAAACCACTATATTTTATCTCTATAGAAATTGCATAGAATTAGTTGGAAATTCAATATAAATGTTATTCGTTAAAAAATTAAGATAAGAGGAATTTATGTTTAAGTGCACATGCGTTTGGCAGAACAAGTCGATACATTAACAATTAAAAAAAAGTTTTGAAGAAATTTTACCTTTCTTTGTTCAGTGGAGAAGAGTAAAGTAATGTTTTTTTTAATGACAGTGCTGCTTTTATAGTCGTTAAAATTGCTAACAAACGCACACATAAGGTTAAGTAATGTTAACTTATTCGTTTATCTGGTCAGATGAAATCATCAAACAAATACCACATTAACATCAATCAACATTTACATTATCTAATTAAAGTAATCACGGGTTTTTGGTCAATTTTTTAAAAAAAGTCCATAATACATCAGGATTCTATTCCTTTCCGTGTTATGTCTTTATTAAATTATCATTCTATAGTTTTTTATCATTGTAATGGTGACTGGGTCAATCAAATACACACATTCCAGAAAAGGATAACTATCTATCCTTACTGTTTAAAAAAAAAAAAAAGTTTGAACACAGCATTTTGGTAGAATTTTTAACTTAGTACAAGATTAAACCCTTTAGAAAGAGGATTTTGAGAAACAATTCTTTAACTAGTGTCTTAACATTGCTAAATTGATAAAGTTTATTTAAAATGTTTTTGGCTATCATAAAGAAAGAAATCAGTAATCGGCGACAGACCAAATGATTGAAATACACACTTGCCGGAATTAATTGCTTACAACACAGAACGGTCAATCAATATATGCCCCCCCCCCCCAAAAAAAAGACCCCCCCCCCCTAAAAACCCCGATGATGCATTGTCACATTTTACTGAAGCTATATCTTTATACGATGCGTGTGCTATTGGTGTGTTGTCAATGACTTAGTTTAAAATGGTTAGTTTAAAAAAACAATCGCCGACTGTTAATGAGCCTTGTTGAGAATTAAAATGTTCCGAGTTTTCAGTTAATGAGCCTTGTTGAGAATTAAAATGCTCCGAGTTTTCAGTTTTAGTTGTACTTTTTTTATCATATGATGTGAACGCATTTTATGCTTTAAATAATAAACACTAACCATACTAGGTCTTGTCAAATTTCAAAGAACTATATTTTTTGTTGTTGATTCATTATTCAAACGAGGGATGAGGTCCACACAACCTTCGGAGTGAGACATCAAACAGGCACAATTATAATAAATATTTTTGTATGGTGAGGAAGTTGGTGGAGGAAAAATGTTATCTCTATCAAAACGACTGCTTACGCTGTCAAATTTTAGTATTTCTACTATAGTATTTCAAAGGTACAAATTTTACATGAAAGTAATTAATTCATTTAAATCAAACAAGAAAAGAACACACTCCTGAATGTTCATGATTTTGGGTGTAGGGTACAATTTTAGTGTATTATGACTTACAAGTTGTTACTCTTGTAAAATGTTTGGTACTGTAAAGTGCATTCTTAGCATTTTATATTAATTTTGGGATTTCACGCTTTTTGATGCATCTCAAATGAATAATAATAATAACTAGACACGATCTCGTTGCGAGCAACGAGGAGGTATTCCGTTCGATTTTTAGAAGGTGATATGACATCATCGACTTTGATTTTCAACAAAAAACATGATCTGAAAAAAGGAGTGGAGTACTAATGCTTTTCTGTATCGCTTTTTATAAGTTATCTTACGTAAATACTTGTATTTCTTCCAATTGAGATAGAAAAGATTAAGCTTTTAATCTCTGGCTCCTAAAACCCCTAATTAGGCAACGCATTAGTAAATCATTATTATAGGATATATAAACGTATTATACCTAATTTTGCTTTTATAACAGTTCACAAAATATCTCTCTGTAACCGGCTACAGATAAAATAATTTAAAGCCCTCTGGTCTTCTAATTTTAGGGACAAGCCCCCTTTTTATATCAAATGAAAGGTCATTTAATTCTAAACACTTTTTGTTCAAGTAGTGTTTGAAATTCGTTACCGTTTTTGAGATATATGGGAAATAACGTTTTAGGGGCCGATCCCTTATCTCCTTATAGGGGCCGTTTAACGAACTTATGAAGGGTGCATATTTTTGAGCATCTTTCCTTCTATACCATATTTCAAAATATTTTTCCTTTCTGAGATATTGGTGATCAAAATTTTGGTCTTTTGGCCCATAAAACCCCTAATTACGTAACACATGATAAAATTATTACATTTCTTGGATAAATAACTGCGAGATAAACATATTTGCTTATATAACATTTCACAAAATATCTTTCAGTAAAGGGCTACATAAAAAAAACTTTAGAGCCCTCTGGTCCCCTAATTTTATGGGCCAGCCCCTTTTACTTGATATCAAATGAAAGGTCCTTTAATTCTAAACACATTTTGTTCAGCACGTGTTTAGAAATTCGTTACCGTTCTTGAGATATATTGGAAAGAATGTTTTAGGGGCCGATCCCTTATCTCCTTATAGGAGCCGTTTAACGAAATTTTGAAAATTGCATATTGTTTATTACATCATTTTAAGCATCTTTCCTTCTATACTGCATTTCAAAATATCTTTCCTTTCTGGGATATTGGTGATCAAAACTTTGGACTTTGGCCCCAAAAAACCCTAATTACGTAACACATGATAAAATTATTACTTTTCTTGGATAAATAACTGCGAGATAAACATATTTGCTTATATAACAGTTCACAAAATATCTATCAGTAAAGGGCTACATATAAAAAACTATAGAGCCCTCTGGTCCCCTTAATTTAGGGGCCAGTCCCTTTTTCTTGATATCAAATGAAAGGTCCTTTAATTCTAAACACATTTTGTTCAACAAGTGTTTAGAAATTCGTTACCGTTCTTGAGATATATGGAAAAGAACGTTTTACGGGCCGATCCCTTATCTCCTTATAGGGGCCGTTTAACGAAATTTTGAAGATTGCATATTGTTTAGTACATCATTTTGAGCATCGTTACTTCTATACTGCATTTCAAAATATATTTCCTTTCTGAGATATGGGTGATCAAAATTTTGGACTTTTGGCCCCTTAAAACCCCTAATTACGTAACACATGATAAAATTATTACATTTCTTGGTTATATAACTGCGAGATAAACATATTTGCTTATATAACAGTTCACAAAATATCTATCAGTAAAGGGCTACAGATAAAAAACTTTAGAGCCCTCTGGTCCCCTAATTTTAGGGGCCAACCCCTTTTTCTTGAAATCAAATGAAAGGTCCTTTATTCTAAACACATTTTGTTCAACAAATGTTTAGAAAATCGTTACCGTTCTTAAGATAAATGGGAACAAACATTTTAGGGGCCGTCCCCTTATCTCCTTAAAAAGGCCGTTTAACGAAATTTTAAATGTTGCATATTGTTAAGTACATCATTTTGAGCATCTTTCCTTCTATACTGCATTTCAAAATATTTTTCCTTTCTGAGATATTGGTGATCAAAAGTTTGGACTTTTGGCCCCTAAAAACCCTTAATTATGTAACGCATGATAAAATCCTTACATTGCTTGGATAAATAACTGTGAGATAACCATATTTGCATCTATAACCTTTCACAAAATATCTATCAGTAAAGAGCTACAGATAAAAAAAATTAGAGCCCTCTGGTCCCCTAACTTTAGGGGCCAGCCCCTTTTTCTTGATATCAAATGAAAGGTCCTTTAATTCTAAACACATTTTGTTCAAAAAGTGTTTAGAAATTCGTTACCGTTCTTGAGATATCAGAGAAAGAAGGTTTTAGGGGCCGACCCCTTATCTCCTTATAGGGGCCGTTTAACGAACTTATGAAGGGTGCATATTTTTGAGCATCTTTCCTTCTATACCATATTTCAAAATATTTTTCCTTTCTGAGATATTGGTGATCAAAATTTTGGTCTTTTGGCCCATAAAACCCCTAATTACGTAACACATGATAAAATTATTACATTTCTTGGATAAATAACTGCGAGATAAACATATTTGCTTATATAACATTTCACAAAATATCTTTCAGTAAAGGGCTACATAAAAAAAACTTTAGAGCCCTCTGGTCCCCTTATTTTATGGGCCATCCCCTTTTACTTCATATCAAATGAAAGGTCCTTTAATTCTAAACACATTTTGTTCAGCACGTGTTTAGAAATTCGTTACCGTTCTTGAGATATATTGGAAAGAATGTTTTAGGGGCCGATCCCTTATCTCCTTATAGGAGCCGTTTAACGAAATTTTGAAAATTGCATATTGTTTATTACATCATTTTAAGCATCTTTCCTTCTATACTGCATTTCAAAATATCTTTCCTTTCTGGGATATTGGTGATCAAAACTTTGGACTTTGGCCCCAAAAAACCCTAATTACGTAACACATGATAAAATTATTACTTTTCTTGGATAAATAACTGCGAGATAAACATATTTGCTTACATAACAGTTCACAAAATATCTATCAGTAAAGGGCTACATATAAAAAACTATAGAGCCCTCTGGTCCCATTAATTTAGGGGCCAGTCCCTTTTTCTTGATATCAAATGAAAGGTCCTTTAATTCTAAACACATTTTGTTCAACAAGTGTTTAGAAATTCGTTACCGTTCTTGAGATATATGGAAAAGAACGTTTTACGGGCCGATCCCTTATCTCCTAATAGGGGCCGTTTAACGAAATTTTGAAGATTGCATATTGTTTAGTACATCATTTTGAGCATCGTTACTTCTATACTGCATTTCAAAATATATTTCCTTTCTGAGATATGGGTGATCAAAATTTTGGACTTTTGGCCCATAAAACCCCTAATTACGTAACACATGATAAAATTATTACATTTCTTGGTTAAATAACTGCGAGATAAACATATTTGCTTATATAACATTTCACAAAATATCTATCAGTAAAGGGCTACAGATAAAAAACTTTAGAGCCCTCTGGTCCCCTAATTTTAGGGGCCAACCCCTTTTTCTTGAAATCAAATGAAAGGTCCTTTATTCTAAACACATTTTGTTCAACAAATGTTTAGAAAATCGTTACCGTTCTTAAGATAAATGGGAACAAACATTTTAGGGGCCGTCCCCTTATCTCCTTAAAAAGGCCGTTTAACGAAATTTTAAATGTTGCATATTGTTAAGTACATCATTTTGAGCATCTTTCCTTCTATACTGCATTTCAAAATATTTTTCCTTTCTGAGATATTGATGATCAAAAGTTTGGACTGTTGGCCCCTAAAAACCCTTAATTATGTAACGCATGATAAAATCCTTACATTGCTTGGATAAATAACTGTGAGATAACCATATTTGCATCTATAACCTTTCACAAAATATCTATCAGTAAAGAGCTACAGATAAAAAAAATTAGAGCCCTCTGGTCCCCTAACTTTAGGGGCCAGCCCCTTTTTCTTGATATCAAATGAAAGGTCCTTTAATTCTAAACACATTTTGTTCAAAAAGTGTTTAGAAATTCGTTACCGTTCTTGAGATATCAGAGAAAGAAGGTTTTAGGGGCCGACCCCTTATCTCCTTATAGGGGCCGTTAAACGAAATTTTGATGGTTGCATACTGTTAAGTAGATCATTTTGAGCATCTTTTCCTCTATACAGCTTATCAAAATATTTTTCCTTTTTGAGATATAGGTGATCAATGTTTTGGACTTTTGGCCCCTAAAAACCCCTAATTACGTAACACATTAGAAAATTATTATATTGTAAGGCAACATAACTGTAAGATAAACATATTTGCTTATATAACTTATTACACAATATCTGTCTGTTAAGGGCTATAGATGAAATACTTTAGAGCCCTCTAGAACCCTAATTTTAGGGGTCAGCCCCTTTTTCTTGATATCAAACGAAAGATCTTGTAAATTCAAACTTTTTTTGCATTACATGTTTTAACAAAATATTTTCCAGAAAAGAGCACGGAAATTCACGACGCTTTTGTTATCTCAACTTTCGAGCCCTACCGAGCTTTGGCGCATTTAGAGCTAGACATATAAAACAACAACCATGCAAAACTTCAATCTTTCCTGTACCAACCGTAGAAATTTGAGCTCAATATCTTTTATAGTTTAGGAGAACGACTGCAGACAAAATACCCATATGAAAATTGGAAAAATCTCAATATCTCAAAAACGGATGTGACGTCATCAATGCAAAAAATTTGCTATCAGGTTCAGACCAATATATATCATATCTGAAAATTTGATGGAGATCGGCCAAGCCGTTTCTGAGAAATCGCGTGCACAAAAATCGGAAGAAAAAAAATATAATAATAATAGGGAAAAAGAAACCGAAGAATAATAGAAGGGTCTTCCGCTGAAGACGGAAGACCCTAATAATAATAATAATAATAATAATAATAATAATAATAAAAATAAAATTATTATTATATTCATTTTAAAGCATATGTTTGCTGTGTTTATAAAGTCATGAACAACAAGAAGGTCCGATTGAACTAGAATTATTAAATTCCTTTTCAAATACAAAAGTAACCTTTAACGACACGTTCTGACTTATTCCGTATCATTTTTCAATTCACAACAAGTGACCTTTTGCAAACGCCTTTTGAAGCAAATGTCAAAGAGTTTGTAAACTGGAAGAAAGGTGTAAATTATTGAAAACATGTTAAAATTTAGACAAGGTTAAACATCATTTGAATAGGTGAAGCAAACGCCATAACCGCTTACGACAGATTTTTCATAAATATAAGCTAATTTCCTTTCTTGTTTTTTTTTTAATTTTCCCAAATTAATTTTTCATCACTAGATTCTACTCTTTATTTACAAAATAAAATAATGTATTGGTTACATGAAAATTATACGCATTTGAGTATCATCTCTGTCCTTGAGTCAAATAAATTATACCGTTGCAAAAAAAAGAAGAAGAAAATAAATGCATTAAATGACATGTTTGGTATGTACGCATGTCATTTTATGTCAAATATCACACCGCAATTAATTCATTAGGAATATCATTATGTCAAAAGGGTTAACACACAGTAAGCCCAGAACTTCATTGAATGTAATAAAAATGCTTATGCACTTCTCTGCAGTTTACTTATGATATAATAAGAAAAATAAAACACGAATAACAGGACACAACTTTGTATTTTTTATGACCGTTTGCAGGTTGCACATAGATCAACAATCAGTATATATATATATATATATATATATATATATATATATATATATATATATATATATATATATATATATATATATATATATATATATGGAGTAGTATAACAGCGTATTTTCACCACTTTATTTAGAGTGCGTAATTTTTATTCGATTCATTGTATTAAAAAAATCAAAGTGATTCGGAAAAGAAACTAAATTTTGAATAACGAAATCAATCTTTTAAATGCACACAATCACTAACGATTTTTACAAATATGAAGTAAAACATTTACTAATAACATTACGTTTATAAGAAGATATTTTTATTTGATTTATGATAATGCGACCTTTTCCTCTGTGATTTACTCCGACTTTTTATTTGATAAATAAAGATTAGGCTAACATTATTAAGTATTAATTGATTTTCCCCAAAACAGGTATAAAAGACGAACCTTTGATTAAATATTTCAGTGAGCCTTCGTTCTCTGGAATATACAAGGTAAATTGAATTTTAGCAATAGATAAGAAAAAAATACCAATTGTGTTTAACGAAATTGTCACATTGTATTTCAAATAGTATTTCAAATGTCTTATCTTGGATTTTTTGTCTTGCTTTTGAAGAAATGCACAAACAGCAATCCAAATAGTTCTCTTAATTATATGATTTTATGATTGATTGAAAGAAATCATTTTTGTATCTAGAATTCTTTATATTTCAACATCAGTATGGTAGTTATATTCAAGCTTAGAATTTTGGCAAAAAAAATGATTTGCTCAGAGTCTTAACTTTAAAAAAAATGTATATTTTAAAAAATAATTATCTTTAGTAATTAAAATTTATTATTAAAAGATCTTTAATGAAATATTATAATGTTATAATTTAATTTTTGTTGTAACGCGCTTTCTAATTGGCTAAAAAATTATTTTATATCGTATAAAGAATGTTGCCTACGTCATAGTAAGACTAACGTCAAAAAAGTATCAATCCGCCTGACGTTACGTTTGAATTCATTACAATTTGATGTCATTTTAAGGGTCAAATAACCGTTTTTATCTACAGTTAATAGCAAAAATTAAATTTTAAGCAATGAATTCAATATTTATTAGTTTTATACGATATGAAATGGTTTGGGACAGTTTACGCTTTATAAACCGCGAAGCGGTTTATAAAGCGTAAATTGTCCCAAACCATTTCGCAATTTATAAAGCGTAAACTGTCCCAAACCATTTTATATCATATAAAACTAATAAATATTGAATTTATTCCTTAAATTTTTTTTTTATTTTTTTTTTTATTATTATTAGTTTTTCAATTTTGTTTTATACATGTATATTTGGTTTTCCATCATCAGTTACTAATTAAAACATACAAAATTTAAATTACTAACAAACCTTGTTTTATAGATATTTTTTTTCTTGTTTACATCGTAGATATTTTTTTCATGAACAATAAAAAAATATAATAGATCAAAATCGGAATGTCATCTTTATTACGAAATATGTAGATACATGTAAACATACTTAATAGAAATACGCAGACAATTTTTAAACACTGAAAATCGTTTTTTAACATATTTACTCTATGTCAAGACTATAAATATCATTAGCAAACAACTTTAATTTAACCTATTCGACCTATTAGACCTATATGCATTTACCTTGTTAAGAAAAAATAAATAAATAAATTTTGGACCGTTTAAATTACAGGTCATTCAGAATGCACGGTTTCGTGATATTATTGTTGGCACTCCTAGCTGTACAGAATGGGACAGCCCAAAAATTTGACACGAACAATTTTGAACCTTTCCAAGATAACGGGGGTTCCACTGGATCTGGTGGAAATTTTGACTTTGGCGGAACAGACACAGGTGTAAATGGTGATAATTTTAACGGCGGAAACGGCAACAGCGGGACTGGCGGAAATGGTGCCGATTTTAGTGACTTCGACTTTGGTGGAACGGGAGGTGGTACCGCAGGAAGCTTAGGTACTGGTGGAAGCAATGGTGGCTTTGATAATGGCGGAAGCAATGGTGGATTTGATAATGGCGGAAGCAATGGTGGCTTTGATAATGGCGGAAGCAATGGTGGTTTTGATAATGGTGGATTTGATAATGGCGGTTTCGATAATGGTGGAAGCAATGGCGGATTTGATAATGGTGGAAGCAATGGCGGATTTGATAATGGTGGAAGCAATGGCGGATTTGATAATGGCGGATTTGATAATGGCGGAAGCAATGGTGGTTTCGATAATGGTGGAAGCAATGGTGGATTTGATAATGGCGGAAGCAATGGTGGTTTCGATAATGGTGGAAGCAATGGTGGATTTGATAATGGCGGATTTGATAATGGCGGAAGCAATGGCGGTTTTGATAATGGTGGAAGCAATGGCGGATTTGATAATGGCGGGAGTAATGGTGGATTTGACAATGGTGGAAGCAATGGTGGATTTGATAATGGCGGTTTTAATAATGGCGGAAGCAATGGCGGTTTTAATGGTGGAAATAATGGCAATGAACAGCCGTACAACGACATGCAAGGAGGTAATGGTGGAGACGTCAATGGTAGTCCTGGTGGTAATATGTACGAAGACGGAAAAGGAACTAGAGGCAAAGAGTCGTATTTTGACGGTGAAATGGGCAACGGGCCATCAAATGGTATGGGTGGAAAAAATGACAAGGGACCAGCTAAACGTGGCTCAGGTTCTCATAATAGAAACCAAAGACGAAGAATGAAATACCACGGAATGAAGCCGTTTATGTATAAATACAGAAAAGGTCATATGATGGGAAGACAAATGTATTTACCTAAAATGTACATCATTAGAAATATGGGATACAGAAGAGGAAGATATATGCACTACGGAGGTGGACACTATGGCGGGGGATGGGGGAGAAGATACGGCGGATATAGGAGAGGTTATCTGTACAGAAACCGTTCACCATACGTTAGATTGATAAAGCCTATGTATTACAAGAGTAATTACATGCAGTCAAATTGGGGACCTAAGATGCATTGGTATGTCTGACCATAGATACCAAATCGTGTACCGACGTTGAATAGATCTTCTATATGTCTATCACAAAATAATTTTACTGAGAATGCTTGTTTTTATTATTTATTATATTCTGTGTTAGCAGATCTCTTTTATTTTATCTAATGTCTTCAATTGATAATAAAATGGTTATAACATGATAACTTTTTCATATTTTGTTGTGAAGCGAATGGCATGTCATGTTGAGTCATGTCATGTCATGTTGAGTGAATCTATCAAAGATAACCAAAATTCACAACTCATAGGTATGGTGAATAGTGTCTTGGTTTTGATTGATTATAAATACAACTACTCTTAAAATAATAAATATATCTCAGATGGTAAAACAAATTCTGAATATTGTCAATAGCGTTGTTAACGAATTACTGATTTGAAAAAAAAAATCTTAAAATGGAAATGTTTTTCTTGGTCGGTTTAAATTTAAATTGAAATTTAGATGCACCACTTTTTAGAGTGTCACCAGTGTATGATAAGGGGACTCTAATATATCCCTAATCGGGCGGTCACAGCAAACTGACAGTGAAAAAAAACCCATTTTCACGAACATTCGGAATAGTTGAAACTAATCAAAACAATAAACGCTGTTTGATTACCTCTTATTTTAAAAATATGTATATTGGTGCATAAATTACTAATGTCTGTCTGTCAGTAATTGAACCTACATTTAAACTCCGACACTGTGGTTACTATACGATGTCCCGAAATAGTCTCAAATCACAATTTGCTTAATTATTAAATGTTTGTAAATACCTTAGGGTTCAAGCAATATTCATTTAAGAATATTAAAAAAAAATCAAGATTTCTACTTTAAAACATATGTTCTAACTGTTGTAATACCTAGCTAAACATTGCAAATGCGATGGAAGTACTCGGATGATAAGTTAAAAAATTGTGCAAGGCGAGGTATCCCGAAAACTTCTAAATATGTGAACACTTCCAATCATTGATCTCCGTAAGAAAGAACCAGGTACAGTTTCAGTCATATTTTGCCATATTTTAGAGTGATTTTTAAAAATATCAAAGGAAATTGAAACGTAACGTTTATTTACACATGAATACCAATTAATTAAAAATCTATAAATAGTTACCTGATTAGACGTTCACAAGGTTAATTGTGACGTCACAAACAGTGCATTTTCCCGTAATTTTCATAAAAATGAGCAGAAGACACCAGTTTCTTAGTAGTTTTTTTAATAGAAAAATATGTCCGCAGCAGTCGCCCACGATGAAACTCACAAAATAACTTTATCATGTGATACCACATAAAATATATTAATTTCGTTGTGGGCGACGGCTGCGGACACATTTTCCTCTTCAAAAAAGTATGAGAAATGTGCCATTTTTCATCATTTTTGACAAAATCTTAGAAATGTGCCTAAATGTTGAAGTCATAATTATTTTTTGAAACAAGATTAAAGTATATAACTTGGTACTTTATATACAAACATGTTCAAGATGGCATATGTGTATTTTTATGAGATTTAAACAACTGTTAAATTTTAGGGCAAATATTGAAAAAAAAACTGTACCTGCTTCTTTGTTGATGCTTTTGTTAATTTCCTTGGGAGAAAAATTATAGAGTTTTAATGAGGAAATTTTGTATATGTCGCTTTGTATCCATGCAATTATCTACTTCTTTAACGTGTTTGTGTTTTTGCCTTAAAATTCGTCAAAACGTGAGAGAAACAGTAACTTGGGATAAACTTTAGTATAGTGAACGAGGTTAAAGAAAGCTGGTGGGTCTTAGTACAATATTAGACATACTTATATGGATTCCATTATATCATATTAAACTAGAATTGATATTTGGTAAAACATTCCATCAAATTGCCAAGTTACATAAGTTTGCTGACTTACCGCTCTTAAACCGTATTTTTAAATGGCATAGGACAATTTCCCTGATTATTAAAAACGTAACAGATCCGATAAGAGTTTTATAAAAAAGATTGACATGCATGTGCCGAGATTTCTCTAGTTTTCTGAACAAAATTGAATTGCTATCAAGACAAAGTTAAATGACAAAATAAATTACCAGTTTTAAATTCAAAGACAATGCATATTTTATTGACTCCTTTCTTTATTATGATAACAATGTAATCGAAAATATATACATGCTGGTATATATTCGTATAGAATTAATGTTAACTTGACGAATTATTTCACATCGTAACATAAATATGCGAAGATATAACTGGTTTTCTTAACAAAATTTAATTGCTATCAAGACAACGTTCATATTAAATGACCTGTTTTAATCCAATGACAATACATATTTTACTTTCTTTATGCTTTATGGTTTGTGATTGCTGGTATCTATTCGTATAGAATGTAATGTTTACTTGACGAACTATTTCCCTTCGTAAGATAGTATATCGCTAGCTCTTGGTGCAAATGAGTCAGACCAACAATCGGGAGTTTAAATGATTTATATAAGTTTAAATAATTTAAGCATTGGTGTTAACTAGTCACTTGTCGTTTGGTACAGTAGGTAGATGAGTCTTTTAGTTTTTAGTGAATCTGTTATTGGTCGATTTTCCAGGTACACTAGCTTTTATATGCCTATGCTATATCTAAGTAGGTTTAAATCGAAAAGACGTGATATTACGAGTGAATTTCGCAAATCATTGCCTTATTACGTATGTTTCATTATATTACTTTTAACATTTAAAAAAAATCAACTTCAATAAAACTATGTGTTGTCTGCCAATCTTATACCATGATGTATTATTTTCAAAACATTTGGTAACTAAAGGTTTGGTATTAAAATATTTCTTGAACAAATTTACGAGATACATGTTAACCCCCCTAAAAATGCATATTACTGCATATTGGATATTTAAACAATTTTTGTTTAAAATATCACAGGTAATATGGTTCTGAAATGTAGTTTTTCGTTATCAAAATATACCAATTTTAAATATAAATTATAATAATTTTTTCTAATAAAAAATCGATACTACTTATTATTGAAATTCGATACGATAACAGCATTGTATTCACCGAAACTTAAATAAAGAATTATACTATTTGTTTCTGTTACGAATGTCAAAACATACATTATTTATTTTATTTATTTGTTTAGAAGCACATATTTTCGTTGGGTCCAAATTTCGTTGTTTTTATAAATAAGATTTCGTGTGCATTTAATTTCGTCATATCGTAATCTCTTTCTCTTTTTTAATACTTGGGTTACAAATCTGTCATGGATTTAAATTCGTTGATTTATACTGCCAACGAAAATAACGAAATTATATCCTCAAGGAATATTTCTGCTTCTACAATAATGTATGTTTTGATATTCATAACAGAAAAATAGTATAACTGCAAATGGTACAATGTTCAACAACAAATACAAATCAGTTGAAAAGATCTACACATTTATTTCCCCTGGTTTAAAACAAAGGAAAAGAAAAAAATCATCAAAATTACAATTTTTAAATTGAGAATTCACAAGTACTGTTTTGCAACCCTAACTGAGTTGTTATATACCGTTAAAATTATGTTGTACATCGTGCATTTAAACTTTAATCAAAGCGACATACAATGGCTTAATTGTTCGACTATCAACGATTCAGCAGAGAGACCAAACAACGCATTTGCATATGAAACGGCTATGATACTTCACGTTTGCCATTTTTATCAGAACCTATGAATTTCATGTAACGGATTCAGGTTTTAATGTTGTTAAAATCTGCTGACACAGTTTATTTTGCTGTAATGACTTGTATTATATATATGCACATTTATATTAAACAAAAAACCAATAAACTGTATATAAAAAAAATAATTAAATTTACCCACCAGGAAGACAGAAATAAAAAAATGGGTTTTAGATGGTTTATTTACTCAGTTTGTAAAAACAAAACGTTTGCATTAAAAAAATCATACAGTATTACATTATTGTAAAATTTGAGACCTGTATTTAAAGGAACATAATTTATCAAACTTTTGCTATTTAAATGTTGAATTCAGTGTTCTATGCTTCGATATTTAGTAAATGAGTGAAAAAAAAAAAATTCTGACGCCCCCCCCCAAAAAAAAAGAATAAAAGGAAAAGGATATAATGTTTCAAACTGGCTCTGATTCATGTATATTCATATTGCACTGAATATAGTCTGAATATTGACGTTAAATAAAATTCTAATTTCAAAAAATAAAAAAAATAAAAAATATTTCCCATTACGACATCCTTAAAGTAAATCTATGCGTTGAATAGGTTTCGCTAAACGAGAAATATCTTTAATTTTAGGACAAATCTGATTAGAAAAGATTTTCTGTTCTCTGTTATCTGTTAATCGACCTTAACAAAACTCTAGTTTGATATGTAGTGCATCATTGTAATTAAAACTACACAGCAATTTTAATGATTGTTTCAAACAAAAATAAGAAAAAGTATGGAAAGAGTTCAGACAGAATCACAGGAAAACGGCGAAAATATATGCTAGTCCTCTGGTTTCACCAATGGGGGACTTTTTTATTTAAGACTGAGTGGGTTTATTTTAATTCTTTAACTATTATATCAGAAACACATGCGAAGAAACGCACATTATGCATAAATTATCATGAACATCGAATTTCGGTCGATCGTCAATATTCAGGAAAAAAACCATTGCATTAAGGTTACTCTCTTAAAATCTAGCCTTTACTACTGCGTAAACTATCTTCATTATTCCAAATGTGGCATTATAAATGTGATATACAAATGTTCCAAAAAATTGAACACCAGTTTATCAAACATCATTAATGTCTTTCTGCACTGTTTCATGGTAATGTGACATTTAATTCAAATCAGAAAATTTTGAAAAAAAATAATATATTGAATGCATAATTCATAATTAATAATAATTCAATCATAAGTATATAAGTAATTCTTTTTCTTTCAAACATTGCCCTAAAGTTGTTTGACCATACAGGTATGACTTTGTTTCTTTATGTTTTTCAATGTTTTTAAAACCAAGGAATGACGAAATATCTTTTATTCGCATCAGTAATATTTGGAATGTTCACAACGTTTAAGTTATATTAACACAACCATAAAACTTTTATAAGAATGTGTATCATATTATATATAAATTATTTAGGAAGCTCGATTGTGAACAAATAAGCCATGATATATGCTTTAAAGTTTTGATTTGTTTTTTCGGGTTATGAACTTATTTAGTTAAAAAAATATTATATTACCACTGTAAAATTTGAGTATTGTCCTATATCGTTATACCGACCTCTTTTTCTCTAAAGTCCAATAAAGTCAACAAATGGGAACGACCATCTAGCCTTTTTAAAAGTGGAAATTAAGTACGATATCTAACCATTTTGCATTTTTGACCAATTTTGTTGATAAATAAGGTGATTTTAAACCAAGTTGTTCTTGAACCGTTTGCTGGAATGAAATACTGTTACTTTATCATACACTTTGCATTTTAGAAGATTTACATGTACAATTGGGCGTTTTACATATTAAAAAAAAGGTTTGATAAAATCGGAGCTCAATGACGTAAAATTAGATTTTGCAAAATTAAAACAAAAATACAACTAATTCCTTGACATAGGCTTAATTTTTTTTTCCGATAAAAAAATTAAAACCCACTTGTTTGAATACATAAATACACTTTATTTTATTTTCTTGTAAAAAAAATAACAACTAAAACTGAAGATTGAAAGAATTTTATTTTCGTTTTTACTTTATTCTACTTTATTTCCAGAGGCTTATCAACATGGCTCGCATCGGGTATATCGGATTATTGTTAGCCTTTCTGGTCGTGCAGACACTAGCTTCTTATCGTCAATCGAGTTATCCAGCTGTTGGCAAACACGGTGGAAAAGATATAATGGGGGTAATAATGGTGGAATCAAAACAGATGTAGACGAATCTTATTACGAAGATACCGAGGAAAAATATGGTGACGGAAAGAAGAAAAATATTGGAAAAGGAAAAGGAAGGAAGGTTGAGCAAAATCTAGGTAGTTCTTATAAGATATTTAACAAAGGCGGTCCGTTCAAGAAATACTACAAACCACAATATCCAACGGGTCCTTCCTACACAGGAACGGGAAGAAGACATAAAAGATCTCTGGGTAAATTGTTGTGGAAGCTCAAGCAGAAATTTATAGCTAAGAAGGAAAAGGGAGGTAAAAGTAAAAAGGACAATGAGAAAAGGTCTCAACCTCCAGCTCCCAAATATCATTACCACTAAAAAAACCTCACAACCATGGATATGAACATTTACACCAGCCTAAACACAAAGGAAATTATATTGATTGAGTTTTAGATATGTATTTACATAGATGTCCATTTCTTCTGGTCGGTAATATATTTAGAATATTTATATATTGATTAAATAAATCAAGGTACTGAAAGTATTAACGAAATGTTATTTTTATTCAGAGGTGACTATTGTAAACGCACTTTATTCAACGTGTACGATATTTGGCAGAATATGATTTTTCAACAAGTTAGCGTGGATTTGATTTAGCCCATTTCTAACTGTAATTACATGAGTGTGCAATTATATATTTTACATTTTTTGGCGATGTACTTGATTTAGCGGACGCCGTTTTCCGTTAAAAACGCTAAATAGAATACACAGCCAAATGTAATACGTTTAGAGTATCTTCTGGTTCAAGCAATGGGTATTCATCTACTGTACCAACATTGTCACTCGTGGCTTAGGAGTAAAGGTATCTAAATAGTATTGAACAACTTCTTCAAATAAAGATTTGGTTTACTCTGCAAACTATTATAAAATAATATTGTAATACTTTATACATGTAGACAGGAATTTTATGTTTAGATGAATTCTTAAATTTTGAAGAAAGACATAAATGACAATAAGGCAACCTTTTCACTGTTAAAATTTGTTTGTGCACTAAGATTTGTTTTTAAGCTTGGAAATAAAATTATTCTTTAGTCGCATATGCTATTAAAACAATGAACTAGGAAAAGTTCCAATATACGTGCATTTTAACAGACAGCAAGTCTGACATAAACACAGGGTACTTGGAAAGAAGGTTCAAAATACAATAAACAATAAGAGGGGGAGGAGGTCGGTCAATATAATTTTAAGACTAAATTTATCTCTTTGAGAAGAAGATCTCTTCATAAAGATATAGGAAAGCATTCAACGTTTAAAGCAAAAACATTTGAATGTTTGTTTAATAAATGAAATTATTGGCTTAAAATATCATATCTAAAATTACAAGGTAGATCTGTTAGATAATTTATTGACAATCCAACCTCTTAAAAATAATCATATTTTAAGAACTGCATGTTTAAAACGTAAATCTTTTTAAAACTTATGCATACGTAGTTCCGACACAAAATATAACAATGGTTGATATACTACAGAATCAAACGAAGCTCTAATAGTGAACTATTATAAAACAGGACTTTTTTTCAATTTTGCACCTGACATCAAGAGGTCAAGAGGTCATTGCAAATATAAACAATATATCTGCAACATAGACCTTAACAATGAATGTTCTTTTATCCAAGATAATGCATTTATATCTCTAGAAATAGGAAACGGTGTCTTTAAATAGGTTGTGTAGAATTCCTAAAAAACAAGATAAAATCTCGCTAAAGAGCGATTATCCCTGTTTAAAGTAATAAAAACATCCCGATAAATGCGAGATTTTGACACATTTATCTGTTTATATCTTATTTTCTTTGAACAAAAGAATATCCGAGAGAATCTTGTTATACATTTTTTTATTTTATTATTTTATTAACAATAAGGTCTCACTTACTACATGTTTGATTCAAACTTTGATACATGTATTTACAGCTGCGTTTTAGTGCAATTCAATAGCAAACCAAATATATTCCGCAGATTTCTTACGGAAGCCTCTAGACGTAATAAATGATATCCTGGTGTACGCATGTAAGTCGTACATAGACTGTTCAATATTTTATTCATTTTATATTAAAATATACAAGGGTTGATCCAAAAGTAATGTCACACTATTCACCGCGTTTCACACTGGCCCTGTATTGTATAAAATGATACATCAAATGTTTCCTAATAAAAATTCTAATTTAAAGTAAAATTTTGATTAAATTTCGTTGGACACTTAACAAGATATTGATGTTTATAGCAGTATATGTCGTGTTAATAAATAAATTAGATTGACAGAAAATATACGCTCTGAAGGAAAGTTAAAACTAGGTTCTTGCGTCATGAGCTGTATCATTAAGCTACGTTCATGACTTCTTAAAAGACCTCGACAAACTGATCGCACATTAAATAATATCCAATATACAACCCCACCGATTAGAAACAGAGTAATAAGTTACTTTATAGTAAAATAAAAAAAATGTAAAATAGAGCATCGTGGCCAATTTTGATAGAGTACTAAATTACGAAATTCTTCCAGAACGCCAAAGATCTAGAAATGAAATCGCTAGCGTACGTCGATTATCCTTACCCCACTCTCTAATATTTATTAGAATATATTATCTTCAGAATTATTTATAATAATGTATTAAAATTTTCAGATTTGAATTGAAATAGGTAGATATCTCAAAGCACACGTTTTTGTTACTTTACGCGGATTTTTTACAATTGTATCGCATCTTTGACATTACTTTTGAATCAACCCTCGTGGTACAATAATTTTCTCCTATTATTTTTATATTATGCATTGACGCTTTTCTTTTAAGAACATAATTCTATTTTATGTTCTGAAATATATTAATTTACTATAGGAGTTAAAACTACTGCTGTACAAGCTTTCGTACTATTTTTGGTCTTGCCGATATCAATTATGAAAGTAAAAACAAACAATAATTTATGCATGTGATTTAAATTTCTCTTGCATGGTCCAACAATGTCATCAAAATGAATTCAAACTCTTATCAATTTTGGTTTTTTGAAGAAGAAAAAACCCATCATACTTTCAAAGGAAAATTGGCGTTCAGTGCAAAACTACTTACAACTTCAACAAAGTTCAAAGGCCAAATTAATATTATTTTCATGTGTAGTAGTTGATGATACAAAGGTCAGCCAGGTGGTGGAAAGGTCAATTAAGTTGCTTTTCTTACGCGGATTTATTTTTTAAAAACGGAAACCACCTTTGATTTATTTGAAACACATCTTTCTTTTAAAGAATTGTGCCCAACTTTTTAAAGTATTTAGAATTACATTGCTTCATTAGCTAATTTTCACAATTTTGCCCATTACAACACTATATGGAAATTCGATTAAAAAAAAAAACACGTTCTTTTCTTGAGGCCTTAACTTTCTTGATCATGCGTAGCATCTTTTATTTGTAGTTCCGATCAAAAGTAGCTGACCTTTAAAGTTGTTGCAGATTACCTTTTTGACATAACTCTCAATACTCTCAATACATTCTAATAAAATGTACTTATGAAATAAACTCATTTTTATATCGTTCAAAATTTATCAAAAAATCATTTGTATGACAAAATAAACACGTATAAACAATATATATATATATATATATATATATATATATATATATATATATATATATATATATAAAAGCACTAAAAATAACCAACGACACGAACAATAAAGAAAAATATTGTCAAATTTTCGGGACAACCCGTCCCTTCTTGAGGACAACAAAGTAAAAACTACATATGAAAGGAGAAAAACATCTACAAAACTAGCACTTAACTAAAAACTAAATAATATATAAAACACCGGATGGGAACGTGGCAACTACATCTTTGTATTAAAGATCATAAGCCCGAGAAAGAAAAATCCCGTCCGACGCAGCGGACGGTCTGTGTAGAAGTGCTGAGAGATAACCCGAACGAATTAATTAGCTAATTGGGGGTTGGTGTTAATTAAGTTGTACTAGTAAGATAATTCGTAATGAAGGTTTGTAGGGGAGACAGGTTCTGTAAATGACCACATAAATATACATTTATCTTTTCTCTCCGCATCTGTCCAGTCTGGGTTGTGATCAATAAACAAAACCATCATGTCCTCCCATTTGTGACCATCTAAGTTAAAATGTTCCCCGACGGGGAGCTTTTTGCTTATTGTTTATTTTTTTATCTCATTTTATAACCATGTATCTTTTGATCCGACACTATAGATAACGAGTGTTGTTGGTTTTTTTTAGTGCTTTATATATATATATATATATATATATATATATATATATATATATATATATATATATATATATATAATGTGTTGGAGATGCAATATAAATCAGAATGTATTGATCCTCAGTCGATTACCAAAATATGAGAATGGTGCAGAAATGAAATGGTCAAAGAAATATGCATTGTTTTGGTAGTCTTTGTTATATATTAAACAGGAAATAAGCACAGTTAAAGTTGATGAAAATTGGTGTCAAAAGTTTAAAATACAGGCCTAGGGTTACTAAGAAGGAGGTGCGGTTTCTTTTAATATTTGCCTTTGTCTCGCATTTGTTTCATCATCAAAAATGACATTAAAGAATGTAAAAACGTATCGTTTTGCTTTTGATTAGTGAGGGCAGCAAAACATTTTGAAATACAAAGAATATTTTTAAAAGATACATTCAAAAGTTGTTTAAAGCCATGAAAATACACATATATCATCTTAAACACGTGTGTATATAATATACCAAGTTCTACACTTTCATACTGCTTTCAAAAAAGAATGACATTTTGTCATATTTCTTAGGTGTAGTCAAAAGGTTGAAAATTGGCACATTTTGTCATAGATTTTTGAAAATGAAGGTGTGCCCGCAGCCGTCGCCTACAACGAAATTGTAAAATCTCATGATAAAGTTTTAATGGGAATTTTATTGTGGGCGACGGCTGCGGACACATTTTCTGTTGAAATATCACTGCAGAATGAGTGTCTTCTGCTAAATTTTAAGAAAAATACGGGGGAATGCACTGTTTATGACGTCACAATAAGTCTTATAATGGTCTACTACTCAGGTAACTATATATATAAATTATTACCTTTTAGGTATTCTTGTGTAAACAAATATTAACATTTCAATTTGTTTGTGTAGGTTTTAAAAACCACTATTAAACAGGGCAAAATATTACTAAAACTGTACTAGTTCTTTGGATCGTATACCCTTGTATTTTAAACATAACATACAGATGTATAATAAAACTTCAAAAAAGTTTTACCTTTACTAAAAAAATACAAACAAGATTTGTGAAAAATGTTATGTCATGGAATGCATCGTTCTTCTGATTAGCAATGCAATTGCAGTGTAGAAAATAATGTTATTTGCGTTTTTATCGTACTTTGATTTTGATTAATACGATATTTAAGTTTCTTAGATCCTCGGGATCTGATTCGTCCTTGACCAGACACCTGGCATTGCCTGTGCCACGTTATATAACCTTGAATTATCTCCTCCTCAACCTGGGGAGTTGCCTTTTCCTGTATAAAAAGAGGAGGCAAAAGACTGCTTCCAGTTGACTACTTTTTTTATTCAAAGCATTTCAATTATTTTTAATTATAAAACATTCCGAATAAAACAACACAATTTAAATACAATATAATGTATACTGTAATAAATAACAATAAGTATTGATTACAAGAAACTCTGAAAATAAAATATATTTATTTGAACCCTCTGAATCATTTATGTTAACTTTTATAAAATATGATCTTACCTGTATAAAAAGAGGAGGCCAAAGAAAGCTTCCAGTTGACAACTGGAGAGCTGCTTTCCCCGCACCTCCTTTTTATACGCACGGACACTGTATATGTACCTCAAATCCCCGAACCTTAAAAGTTCATGAGCTCAAGTCCATACTAATGTTCTGACACACCGTGATCAGCCATAGCTTCTGACCCGGCGCAGACAGGTTCATCACTGGACTTGATTACCCATTTCTCTATTAATATAAACAAGCATATGTTATCTGTATAACCAATGTACTTTAAGCAATTTCTGTAGTATTTCCGTTATGATATTTTCATGATTAAAACTTTAATTGAAATTTACTTTTTATTGAACTAAGGCCTAAACAGGTTTAAATTTTAGAATTTTAAACATACAATACAGAAATAAAGTGTTAAAAAACAAAATGGACATTTTGTATGTTTGTATGTTTGAGAACTTGAACTTTTATGACTCCAAAGTTCACATTTATCTTGTTCGATAACAATTGATATTTCTAAACAACAAACGCATTCTCTTCATGTAATGAAATTTGAAATCTGGCATTTGACTTTAAATATTTTAATACGATATAGTATTTGTTTGTAGTGTTTCGTAATTCAGAAATTAATCTCAATTTTGACATTACAACTCGATGAACTGTAGTAGGTTGTCAATATTTTAAATTTTTTTTTTCGTGCAAAGAAAAATTACCACTAGAACTAGATTTATTAATGAAAATGTAGCAAGTTGTCTTGCTTTGACTAGCAGGGAAATCTATTATATTTGATCTGTTCAACACATTACTCGCCTCAAAACTAACAATATACTCAAACAGGTAGGAGCAAATTAAGTTAAAGAAGTTACAATCTTCCACTGGGTGGCATGCTGACTGACGTTTTTCATACTAATTGTTAGACCATAATTAATCAGCTAATTCTCTACGAACTTTTCCAGTTTTTCTCCATTACGACAAAGAGCACACGGCGGGTGTGACCGGTCAGCAGAGGATGCTCACTTCTCCATGGCGCCTACCTCTAATTTTTTAGAGGTCCGTATTTGCTCTGCTCCTGTTTTGTAATTTTCCTTAAGACTTTTGAATTTGAACACTGTTCGTTATCACCACATGTCATTATAATTTCTGTAATTCTTAATTACATATGTTGAAGTTAAGTAATCTGCAATGTGCGTAATTGAGAATTGGCAGATTTTAATTGAAGAGTGTTGCATTCTAATAGATGGCCATGCGAAGTTTATTTAAATAAGACCCTTTGTACGTACGTGAAAGTGAGATGAAAGAATCGATTTGTGCATTAGAAAAATCATAACGCTTTCTTTTACATACATATGACACAATAAAATAAATTTCTACTTCCTACAACAATTATTCTAGTGAAACCTTCTGACTTTTAAAAAAAATTTTATTAAACAAATAACTTAAATTGATAGAAGTTGTTTGATATTATATTGATATTAGTTCAGTTAAGTTGTTTGTGTTCCTTAATTGTAAAAGGAAAATACCACAGGTCAAGAGGTATTAAATTTCATTATTAAGTGTTCAGATTTAATGTACATAAACTTCATTTTCATTAACTTCTTTTGGGATGTTGATTCCTTTTGAATAGTCCTTTCTTCATACAAGTGACTTAATTCCGACATTTATTGATAAGTACAAGGATATATGACCTGCATAGCAAATAGCAATTGTGAACATTGAATGTTAAAGATGTCGATATTGTTATCAAATATCGATTGATTCTCTACCCCCACTTTTTAAAAATTAACAATTTGATAAGCATACGAATATCGTTTCAGGTAGCTTTTAGGAAATAGGTGGTCAACAAACTAGAACTATAAGTTCTGTCTTATAAATTTTAAAATGATTTTTTTGGATATAAACTATTAATTGTATTAAGTAAGGACTAATCCAAATATTTCGCTTAAAATGAAGTTAATTATAGCCTAAACACAGCCATAACCATCAAGCCCTGTTAAATTAGCGACAGGTGCGATTATTGTGCTTACAAATCACCAATGTGTTAAAGACCTATTGCGGTTTGTCACACAGGCAGATCCTGTCAAAAGTGTAACCGCATTTGATTGATTACAAGTCTGTTTTACGTTCAGGTTAACACGAGAAAGCAGGTTAACATATATAATTTAAAGTTAAATCTTAAAAAATTGGAAGAAAAGTGAAACAAACCCCAAAACCTCGAACAGTTACTTAATTTTTTTTCTTCAAAAATCAGAATATCTTTTTTATCTCGAAACTGTCATATTCATTAAAATCAACTATATGCCATTTTTATATATTTCTTTCCATTTCAACGTATTTGGGAAAACAGTTAATTGTGATATGGAGAAAAGAGCAGTATTTTTACACTCAATTCAATAGCATAATAAATGGAAAGCAAATTGTATGTGTCATTCGTCCTGACAGGCATTATGGCACTTTACAAGTAAATTGTTGAAAGATTCATTGGAGTAATGCAGATTTAATTAATTAATAAATAGCAATATTATTTAAATGTTCACGGTCAGGACACCAGGATATGGCCACGTGATCAAATCCTGTCTAAGGGGCTTCTTTGAAGATTTGATCACATGACAAACCAAGTTTCATTGATAGACATTCATTGTAATATATTTACGTTGTCATAGCAAGACACAATAACAATGATAATTTATATATTTGAAAAATAATGGCTTCTAAGAATGTTATTGTTATCCTGATATCTTTTTATTGATCAGCTTTCAATGCTAATTTCTCTGAAAATAAAATTTTAAAATAAATAAACTGTCCGCCACTTCGATCAACATACATCATTTTTTTTTCAATTGTATTATTAAATTCAAAAATTGAAATATATCTGAATACATCAGTTAAATACTATCTTCCAAGACAAAAATTCTCGCTAAGCATATCTAATAAGTTTTAGACTCAATAACAGAGAGCATCATTTTAAATTCTAATATTTTAACGTCGCTAATAACATCTGAGAATGATTTTGCGATTTAGAGAAAAACGTCGCAAACAGCCATATTACTTTAACCTACAAAGATACAAAGACATTTTCAAATTGTTAAGCTACTCACATTATCCTATATCGTATGAAGATAACCAGCACAAGAAAATTACCATGATACGAAATCATTTAATTCTTGTTTAATTTCAAAAACAAATAATGATGATAAAATTTAAAAAAAACACATTAAAGCAACATTTGATTTATAAAAAAGACGACACATATTATAACAATAATTAAAATAAATTGAAAAAACCCTAATAAAAACAAATACTAAAAATAATCCTTACACCTGCAAAAAAATAAAATAAAGAGTAATTTTTGAAATATCATATGTATCATTTCGATGTATAAAAAATAATTTTCTTCAATCAATTTTCCCTGACGTAAATGGTTAAAACCACATGTATTATATTTCATTGTATACAAGTCGGAGATATCCGTAACATTGCATCCTGATCGCACGATATTTTCGAAGATTGATCACGTGACCGATTTTTACACCTACAATGGTGATTGATTTTTATGCAGGTTGCACAAATTCAGTTAATGAATTGGTGCAAATGCAAAGTTCATCAAGCGTTTGCATTAATTCTGTTTAAACAGGAGGACTACAATTTTCCCGATGATGTCTATCGTTTCTTATTGATTCTATATTGACGAATCTGCATGAAAATTCTCTCAATACAGAAAAAAAATAGCTTTACATTTATTATAATTGATTTTCAATTTAACTACTAACGTCACAGTATTAGGAACTAGATAGAGATAAATGCTGCTCAAACGAATAAAAAGGGTCATCACGAGAAGATAATGTAACGACGCAACAAACCAACACTTTTGTCTGAATATGAATATTTCTAAACAATATATGTTTATTAAAATCTAATTTTTCATTTATGGAAACAGAGCTTGATATGTGTACATGTACAAATATAATGTTCAAAGTTTTAATCACAATCAACTAACCTTATGCCCCTTTACAGTTGGTGCACGAACACTTCACAACATTTTGCGATCGGAATGTTTTAGCTTCGCACTAGCTCTCGCATATGTTGTACGATGTTTCGCATTCGTTGCATGAGTTGTAATCGTCGCATCAAGTTTCCTCAAAATAGTGGACATGCACACTATTTAGAAGCGACCAAATGCGAGCCAACTTATGGGAATGCAACGCACTAACATAAGTACAAACGTCTTACAACGTTGTGTGTACTCGCAAGAGTGTTACACGAATTTAAAAGATTGTAAAATGAATTGCAGTTGTCTATGCGTGTATTTTGAGATCATGAGACTGATGCTTAACGGGTCTCATTGAAATGTTACAACGTTTTACTATCATTGTACGATTTATATTATTAATAAATTATATATATATATATATATATATATATATATATATATATATATATATATATATATATATATATATATATATAATTTATTCAAACCGGTATAGTTACCCATCTGACTAGCACGGGCATGCGTACCATGGAACACACGATCGCGCGAGCGCCGCACGTCCAATAGCATAAGCGCAGGTTCAGTCGTCCTTTTACCCGATCACTCGCTATCCTGTCGCATTATCTTACAATACTTGCTTTTATGGTACAACAGTTGCATACAGACGCAAGATATATTGCAAGAGTAAATGCGATTGCATCGCTCAACGGTCGCTTCAGATCATGCTTCGCACGAATACTTTTTCATATGCGATTTTTTCGGCAACAGTTTATGATCCAAATTTAAATCATTAGGTCGCTCGAATATTGTGTTTCTTCTGCTCATGCGCCAAATGTAAAAGGGCCTTTAATAAAACGAATTTGAACAAAACAAAGTGATAAAAATTAAATTATCATCTTAAGCATCTCAAGCCATTAATAAATAACTACAAAATATGTTTACACTTTATAAAACATAGTATAATGTTTTCAAGAAATATGAACCCAATATAACAACATTTGCTTAACGTAGCACCCTAAATTTAAGAGCCATGGTTATTTCATGTGCAATATTTGTCTGGAGAAAATTCATTGAAAATTTTATTTTCAAGAAAAAACCGATTAGTGATAAAAATCGAGTCGTTTGAAATTGATTAATTTATCATCTGTGAGTGCATGTGGCTCCATTTGGGTAAATCGGCGCAACACAATCCCAATCAAAAATACGTTCTTTAGAACACTAATTTACCCCGATCGTAAATAAGAGTCATTTTACAAAATATACGTGAATACATGTTTATTAGAAAGTGACGAAAGTCAAACTTTATCTGAAGGGCATAATTATATTATGAAGCTACATAAGCAGGTTGAAATTAATTCGCCAAACTATGACAAAAACAGTCTGCAAAACAAAATTGGGACAGAATGAATGACAAACCGCAATAGAGGTTAATAGGCTTCATACTTACTGAGGAATTACAGAGCAAAATGAACAAAAAGAAAAAAAACCTGAGTTTACGTTTATAGAAAAAAATTATAATATATAACAAAGGCAGAAAAAATGAAAAGAAAAGTCATTATTATATTTTTTGTATTCATTACCAAGAGGTTTTAGACTTTATGCAAATAATTCTAAACTATATTTGTAGAGATCCTAGAAAAATATTTAAAAGCTGGAAGGGTTTTTTTTCATTTTTTCATTTCACATTTAAATAAATACAAAATTGAAATAGGATTTCAGAGTTTGCTTTAATACTAGTCTTTTATTAACATTATTTAAAAACTTATATCTCGTATCTTTGTGTGGTAAATCCACTTTTTAGGAAAATTGTTGACAACACATATCTGTTTAAGGACCATAACTGAATTTTCGCACCAAGCAAGGGTTGCTTAGTTACGATATACCTAGATCAACGTAAAGATATAGATAAATGTAAAAAAAAATCAAACATGGCACTGTTTCAATGTCTTGTTGCAAATAAAAAGACATGGAGTCAAAAATTAACATAAAGTAATCAACATATAGGCCTTTTGCACAGAAGTAGGTACATGTAAACCTGCTCTCCTTCTAACGTCATCGGCACGTGTTACTGTGCATATCAATCATATATTATCAGTTCAGTATTTTCCAAAGCAAGGTACAAAATGTTGACCTTTTTGAAAAATGCATACGGAGAATATCAAAGATTGCATAAGTTATGATAATAAGAAAGGAAATTGATGAATGTTGATAAAAACAACTTCAAGCATCATAAACTTCATTTAGTATTTGTCAGTTGGGAAAATTAATTGCTTTATATGAAACAAAAAATATACAGAGGGAAAGATTGTTCTATTTTTTAATAAGCTTTTATTTTATTTTATTTTATGCTTAATAAAACGTTCCTCTGTATAATTGAAATTTTTGTCTTTTTTTTAAACAGCAAAGTCAAGATTTGGGGACACAATCTATAAGCAATACGATTTTAATTTGGGAACGCAAACATAATTGCTATTATCATTCCAATATTGCGAGCAACTGTAGTAAGTATGTCTGACTGGATTAAAAGACTGTTCCCATAAATTATAATTAGTATCCTACCGCTTACATTTCACGAGATTTTTGCCTTAGTTTTGCATTAATTTTATGTTGACATTTTTTTTTTTAACAGTATCATACGAACCCGTTTATTTTACAATTTAACAATTTAAAAGGGACATGGAATATACTTGTATATGTGGTATATGCATACTGTTTAAGTTTAGGTAAAAATTTAAGGGTATTTTTCTTAATTCTTTGCCAATTTTCTCCTTTCACAAACTCAAGAAGGCTAAGCATATCATTGTTTATAGCAAATTTCTCAATTCACATTGTGTACATTATTCACCAAATATAACCTTATCTACTTCAAAATCAGATCGAATGTGTGACATGTTGCATGAAATCCATTGGTGTTTTGCTTAAATTGTTATATCAATCCAATTTTGTAAGTCAAATAATGAAAAGTGATATTTTAACATGTATACGTATATATATAGGACTTTTTGAAAACACAAAAACAAACAAACACAAACTCAATCTAATTCAATGCTGATATAAAGTGCGCAGAGATTGCAACCTGAATGAAAGGCAGATATATTTATTTAGTAGCAGAAAAAAGTTTTAACCTCATTTACAAAAAAAAGGAAGAAAAAATATAAAATACTTTCTATTCAAGAAATAAACAATATTAAAAGTAACTTTTTAAGGAAGCATTTAAGTAAGTAATTTGATCTTGATACATGACAGCACCCATATATCCGGATAGTTTTTCATTAAGATAGCAACAACTTTACAAAACGGTAAGGATAGTTTTGTCTTCACAAGTGTTGGAAGTTAACTGAAGCAACCAGAATTGTTTTACAAAGAAAAATCGTCCAGATATTTTTACACAACAGCAAGAATAAAAAATGAAGTTTAAAGAAGACCAAGATTTGAAAACCCTATCAAACCCTAAATTTGTTTTTATAAAGAACAATTCCTAAGTTGTTAAACCATTTTAGAATATAAAATAATTATGTCTTATGTAAGCAATATATTGATTGATCTTCGAAAAGCGTAACAAGATTTTCACGCTTTCGTTATGCATCCGAAACACTGTATATTTTATATCACCTTATTTTAAAAAGAATACTTAATGATAATACATATTTTGTACCAATGTTGATGTAAAGCATGTCTTAAGTATATTAAAAATCCATTCATTTTACATGGGAGCGATTCATTTAAAAATCAAACATGTTCCCAAATTTGAATACGTTTTCGATGCTGTTTTGATTTTTTAATTGATAGGTAATTTCATTTGATATAAAAGCTAACGGACTTTTATTTTTATATGTAAATAACAAAAATTTGGTTAGATTAGACATAAAAACAATTTTCAATTTGAAACAGTGGAATATACTTATATTTAACACTTTTGTAGTCTATTACAAAAGTCCCTTAACGCGATGTTTCTTTTTACATTTTTGATTGTTAATTCAAATCTATTACCAGGCATATGAAACATAATAATGTAAAATTGATGTGATTAATCTGCATTAAAAAAAAAAACGAAATTATAACCAATTAAAAAAAAAATATATTTCCAAAGGTGAAATTTATTAAAAGAAAAAGCATGGAATAATATATTCAACAATTTCTTCCAGAAACTCTTTAAATAATTTACAAGCACCATTTTTATGTTATCTCTTAGACTTGTTTGTCAATACTAGGCTTAATGCAATTCCCATGATTGTTTAGCTTTAAATCCTAGATGAAGATTATAAATTAAAGAAGCGGTCACTTTCAAATTCAATAATGCCCTTAAACTACAGCAAATACCTCTTCATAATCCTGTAGTCAAAAAAATATACTAAAATGATATGGGAGAAAGACATATATATATGACCCATTTTGTATAGTTCTTTTGATAAATTCAGACAAAATATAAATAATAAATGCATAATAATGTGCAACCTTTGTGGATGAATTTGCGGTTTTGGATCATTAGAATACATCTTTAATCACCCAGAATGTCAAAGTGACGTGCATCTTAGCAGTCAATTATTAACATTGCGTGCCCTGACAATTGATGCAAAAACTCCAAAGGTGACATTTCACGAAAAAGAAGATTGACCTTAAAACTAATAAACTGAGGGTGGGTAACATACACTTGAGGTTCAATTAACAGAGGGACCCCATAGGGGCATGCGATACAAATAACAGCACATATTTAAAAAAAATTTGACTACACGAATTGATATTAATTTCAATTGCATAAGTTAACACCTAAAACGTCAATGCTCTGTCATGTGGCCTTTTCTAAAAAAAAAAGAACAAAACGAAAAAAAAACCCATAATGTTAACCAGGTATGCCTTAATATATTTCCCCGTTATGATCCCCAAATTATAAAAACACCAGTTATTACGAAAAAGTAAAACCAGTGAACTATGCATTTTTTCTTGCAAATAGTTTAATAAGGGTTTTACAGGTATAAAAGAACGCAGTTCGCAAGGATCATCACAGACAAACACATCTCTTGAGTACCATCTGAGGAAACTTTCTATAGGTAAGATATATCTGGAATCTTTGCATCGTTGCTTTTTTTTAAATATTGCAACGACAACTAGCACCGCGCTTTAGTTTGTTATAATTATATTTCAGTATGAAATAACCAGTAAGTGCCTTTGATGCATATCATACCTTCATATTTGATTGCTAAAAGTGATTGGTTTTTCTAATGTTATGACAAACGAATCGTCGATTTAAAATTGAAAAGTTCATACTTGTGACCTGCTAAATAAATATTTATATTCGTAAAGAGTCTTCCCAATTTTGAGTCTCTACGAAATAGTTTAAAAGCTATTAACGTTAGGAATAAGATTGTAGAGCCTATTTATTGCATAGATCAAGAATAGTTTTATTTTTATCAAAAACGAATGATAGATAATCGTTTGTAATATTTCGAGATAAACTTGACACACTGGTAAATTCTAGAAAAAACTTCAACTCAACAGATTATAATGATTTAAAGAGTTCGATGGTCGTGGCCATTTCTAAACTGTATTGATCTCCTAAGAAAAAGAATAACTCTTTAAAAAATATAGAAAATACCCAGATTTAAAAGATAAAATTTATTTTTCTTTATTAAGTAATAGTTTTTAGGTAAACAAATCATATCTTAAAATTTAAGCTAGATCTCAGGGCTAATGAGTTTACCGACTTGCTTAGTTAATTTAAAAAAAAACATCAAGAAACCCTTGCGATTATACATGATACTTACATATACACATGATTTTTATTTTAATAGAAACGTGCCTCAGAAATGGCGACCTACTGTGTGTGTCTCCTTGTGTTTGTTGTTTGCATAGTGGATCTATCTTCTGCTAGCTATTATTGGAAAAAAGGCGGAAAAAAGGGAAGCTACTGGAAAACCCATGATGATTATAGCATCAAAGGGGGATACAAGGGCGGCTATTGGCATTTATACGACAGCAAGTTTACTTATAATCCCTTCGAAAAAAAATCTAGTAAAGGTATAGGATATGCTGACAAAGATGATTACGGCAAATCAAGTAAATATGAGCCTTACTACTTTGATGGGAAAGGCGATTCCTACATCGGCTCGTCTAAAGGATATGGTGATCAGTACGGAAATGGAGATAATGGTTACAATGACAAAAACGGAAACGGTGGATCAGACAGTTACAATGGCGGAAACGGACATGGCATGAATGGAAAGGGTTACAAAGATGATGGTGGAAACGGATATAACGATTACGACAATTACTTTGGCGATTCCGCTAAAAACGGTAATGGAAAAGATAATGGATATGGTGAATATAACGGCAAGGGGAAATCAAAGGGCAATGGCGGTTACAATGGAAACGGCTATACTGACGACAATAGTTATAATGGCGGCAACGGAAAGAGTAAATATGACGACTACGGTGGAACAAACAGTGGTTATAATGGCAATGGGGAATCAATTGGCAATGGTTACAATGGAGGTAGCGGAAACGATAAATACAACGGCAATGGAGGATCAAATGGCAATGGTTATAATGAAGGCAACGGGAACGGAAAATATGATGACTATAGTGGATCAAATGGCAATGGTTACAATGGAGGAAACGGAAACGGAAAATATGATGACTATAGTGGATCAAATGGCAATGGTTATAATGGAGGCAACGGAAAATATGATGACTATAGTGGATCAAATGGCAATGGTTATAAGGGAGGAGATGGAAATGGAGGATATAAAGGCAATGGAGGGCCAAATGGAAATAGTTACAATGGAGGCAACGGAAATGGAAAATATGATGACTATAGTGGATCAAATGGCAATGGCTATAAAGGAGGCAACGGGAACGGAAAATATGATGACTATAGTGGATCAAATGGCAATGGCTATAAAGGAGGCAACGGGAACGGAAAATATGATGACTATAGTGGATCAAATGGCAATGGTTATAATGGAGGCAATGGAAAATATGATGACTATAGTGGATCAAATGGCAATGGTTATAATGGAGGCAACGGAAAATATGATGACTATAGTGGATCAAATGGCAATGGCTATAAGGGAGGCAACGGGAACGGTAAATATGATGACTATAGTGGATCAAATGGCTATAATGGAGAAAATGGAAATGGAGGATATAACGGCAATGGAGGGCCAAATGGGAATGGTTACAATGGAGGCAACGGAAACGGAAAATATGATGACTATAGTGGATCAAATGGCAATGGCTATAAGGGAGGCAACGGGAACGGAAAATATGATGACTATAGTGGATCAAATGGCAATGGTTACAACGGTGGAAGTGGAAACGGTGGATATGATGACTACAGTAAATCGAATGGCAAAGGTTATAATGGAGGAAATGGAAACGGTGGATATGATGATTATGACGGGCCTAATAGTAATGGAGGATATAATGGCAATGGGGGGTCGAATGGAAAAGACGATTATTATAACGATGATGGAAAAAAAGGCTACAACGACTATGGTGGATCAAAAGATAATGGAGGATACGATAAAAAGAATGGAGACAAATACAATGGTGAGGGAAAATATGACAATGGTGGATATGAAGAAAATGAATATGGCGGCTACAAGGGATACAAAGAAAAAACATCCTGGAAACCCAGTAAAAACTATTACGGAAATGGCATTAGCACAGACTATGGCGTGGGGTCCTTCTATGGAGACGAAGACTACACATCGCCTTGGTACGGCGGACGAGGCGATTATAGTACAGGCTCTTGGTATCGAAAAGGCCACAGTAATTGGTATAAGAAAGGTGGTTCCTATTACACCTCTTATAAGCCATATTACCCATACAAACCATACAGTGGTGGATACTATACTTCATCCTACAAACCATGGTACCTAAAGAACAGTTATTATGGAAAGAAACCCTGGTACCATCTCAAACGACCGTATGGTAAATACCCGTACAAACCTTATTACTCTGGGGGATACTCAAGTTATCGACTGGCCGGGGACGATGACGGTGGATTTGTTTCCCTTGGTGGTGATTACGGTTCAGGGTACAAACAGTTGGGGTATGGTGGATACCTTGGCAAGACACACTACCCTTGGAAAAAGTTTACAGCGCATAACCTTTACAAAAAGAAATTCAAGTACAGTTACTAAAGAGGATGTTCAACTCTTTCGAGGTAAACTACAGATAACATTTATTTTAAGTTATAAAAATATTTTATATGTATTAAAATCCAGATTCTTATCAAAGTTTTTATTTATATTGTTGATATGGTTTGAATTAATTGTTTTAAACTTGTGTTTCTTTTTTTCTGTTTTTAGGTGTGGTTGTCTGTGTATTTGGGATATGTTCTAGGTTCTTTTTACGAATAAATTTTGTTATTATGTATTGTTGTTTATGTTCTGTTTACTACCTTTCTAAGTTTAATGCTAAATTAGATACAATTACAATTTTAAAGTTTATCAACGATGATCACGCTGAAATCTTAGTTCTCAATTATACATTGTTAGAAAAGACAAAGACCATATATAATGTGGAGCAAAAATTAAAGATAATGAAATGCATGTGGGTCTACCATCAGGTATCAATTATTAGTGAATCGCTTTATATGAAGACTGTATGCAGACTTACAAGACCACTAAACGATGAAGTCTTCTATAAAACAATTGTTGAGAGGGTAAGAATCATGATATAGAGACATAGACATAAATTTGCACCATCGCAGAAGACCGTTAGTTAGAGTTAGAGTTCACACGAATGGTTGGACATAAAGAAAAGTACACTTTAGCCTTAAAGGAGTTTATTCGTGTGATTTTACGTCGACATGAGCATAAATTGTTGACAATTAAAAGGGATAATACGTCGACACCATTTTTTTGGTTTTAAACCCTAAAACCCTTACAAATAGAGAGCTCTGTGTACAAATACCAAAATCTATTCATATAAGATCAGTTTTTTTTTCTAAAAGCTGTTGTTTTTATTGTTTACGAAAGAGTACTTTGTAGGTAAAAGGAATTTCGAATTTTAAGGCAGATTATTAAACTTGAAATAAATAGATAATCCATTTTTCTGCGATTATGTTCCAAAAAACTTTCTTTATTATTTATTAGGTAACAGGATTGTTTTTTTATAATAAAAAAACAAAAAAACAAAAACTTGACAGTTCAGTCTACATCGTCACAATTTTTGGTAGCACCTGTGTTAATTACAAACTAAATATTCATATATACAGGTAACAGACGAGGCGATTGTCAGCATGAGTTAACATAGACTAAAGGTGAAAAACAGTAGGCTTATACATCCTATCTCGTTTAACATCAAGTTAACATTTGCTGTGAGTCGCAACTAATAAATTCGCAAATAAATTCTACGAACGTTTCAACGACACTTTGAATAAATAAATAAAATATATAGACGATCAAATTATGAACGGAAAGTCAGATAGGACTTTGAGAAATATTTGACATCCATCTTAATGTTTGTCAATTCTTGTTGTATTGATATGTAATACTTGTATTATAAGATAAAATATATATTATGAAATTAATTCTATTCATGCACAATTCATTATCTTTCAAATTATTATGAAGAAACGATTAATCCTAAAATCCTAAATTTTGAAGGTAACAGTTAGGACACTTTAATAAAAAGAGAATGAAATTTTAAAAAAAATTGTACATGTCTGTTAAATTTGCCAGTATGATGTGTAACACTTGGTTGGCTGTTTTATTCGCTGAATGCACGGAATACGCAAACAAGAAACTGGAGATAATTTTATAAAAAGACTGCTCATAGCTTTAATATTTAGTACTTATATCTTAGATATTAATTTATACTTATACATCGAGGTGTTTTTGATTGTGAATATAAAGTATATCGTTAACGTCTTAGTGTAAAATACAGGTAGCCTTAATCTCTAATAAAATAAAAGACTACTTGAATCTTTTCCAGGTTACTGTTTTTGTCAATTTTGTACGAACTTTAACGAAGATACACATACCTGTCAATGAAGTAGAATTGAAATTGATGTAAGGGAACAAATCCAAGAAGTCTTCGTTGACACTTTATCTATTTTTACCCGGAGAAATTCACATGAACGAAAACAAATGTCTTACGGAGATTTATAATTGGAAATATTTTACATTTTCTCTCCTTTTGGAAATACTCACGACACCTCGCTCAAATTTTCAACGTTATTATTTGGGTACTTTCAATATTTGCAATGCAACATCTCCGTATACTTTCTATTTTGGGTTGTGTATTAAAGCCTGAAGCGGTAGCTATATAGAGGGAGCGTTTCAAAAAGAGAAAATCTGGACTTTTTTCGTTCTAGTAGATGAACACAGTTCTGGCACAACGATATTTATAAACACTGAGATATTTAGCAAAATGTGTTGGATGCAGAAAATTGCAGAAACAGCGTAACGTTACATGTACTAGTATACATTTTGAGATGAATAATAAAATTAAACCTATATTGTTACCCCACTCTTTGGTTAAGAAAACAATTTACTATGAAATTTATCATATTATTTTTTTCTTCATTTTCCATAGTAATAAATTCTTGTCAGTTCAGTCACTTTGAGTTTGACAAATAAAATGGAAAAGAACTTTAGGGAACTTTTTTTAGCTAATCTTTTATTTTAAATGAATATTTTTTTATAGATTGATTCTATTTATACAACAATGACTAAAAAAATCCAAGTTGTTTCGTGTACCCCAATGCTAGTTTTAAGATTTATTCTATAATTTATAATATCTTAAACTTTAGTGTTTGTTTTTTAAAATTGAATTCATGGAATCGTTCTTATCAATTCAGTCACCTTACATGTAACCAAGAAAATGCAATAAATCTTTATAAGAATTTCTATTTAGACAATTATATTCATTTTTTTTACTTTGCTTCTGTGAACACAACAATAACAAATAGTTTTTTGTATATTTCACATCACATTACACTTTATTAATATTATCAATATTATGCTACAAAACAATATATATTTGTTTGTTTTTGCCCAAAACTAGCTAATGCAGTTTAAAACGTATGTGTAATTGTTGATTTTCATAAGCTTCCATAACATTTACACACGGTACCATTTTTTCTATTTTCCTTGTGATAACCAATCAGAGACCGAATCGGCAGGATGTCGACCAACCAGATTAAGCAATTCATCATATGGCGAAAAGAAGACAAGCTTTTCCTGTTTTCAGTTGATTGCTTGTCAAAAACCTTGCATCTGTCAAAATGCAATTCCTACCTTGTTGTCTTTTTTGACACTTTATTTTTACACATATGAAACATTTTTTTTAATGGCAATTGGAGGAAAAATAGTAGAAAGTTTAATTTTTTTTAAAAAGTGTTTTCCTAATCATGTTGCGGAGCAGGAATAACAGTTGATTTAGATTAATTCATTTGATTTACAATTTGTGTCCTGAATAAACTGTTTGATGATTTTTGAAAAATGCGGTATTTTGCGCATATCATAAATACTCGAAACATTAATTAAATAGATTGATTAATAACACGGATTTAGTTTAATACTATATTCCCTTTAACAGGAAGTTTCGATGGGATGTGATTATCATTGATGAATAATTATGGGGCATTATTCAATATGTTTTTGTGTTCTTTGAAGAGGATTAATTATAATATAGAACGATAACAGCAAGGTCCGTTTATGTTCATCAGTAACAAGGATTTAAGGTCTAAGCCTTCAGAATTGCTATTTTTTTCTAATAAGGAAGTCTGTTGGGCAAACAAACGTTGTACCTATTAATTATATGTTCACTATATAAGAAACTCAAAACATGCAGTAGTTTTATTTAAACATAAATTCCTGTACACATAAGATGAAGACTTCTTCAGACATGATTGTAAGGCTCCAATGGATGTATTTTTTCGTTCTTATTGTAAGTAATACTTTGCGTGTTTTTGTTAACATCAATTCAGCTTTATAATACTATTTGTTCTAAAAAAAAATGAAGAAAAATCTAAATTAAAATTAAGAAAAAGTAGCCATTAAAAAAAAAGAATCATTGTAGTTTTGTAATTTTCAATTAAATTTAATTTGAGTAAGATTTGCATCATAACGTCAATTATACGAAAATTTAAAGTACATCATTATCGCTTATTAATGAGTTATTAAAGGAAAGTTATCCCTCTTTGTACTCTTGAATTTATTTTATATATAGGTCATTGTATCTGGTATAACTCCACGTAAGTTCTTATCTTTTTTCCCCCTTTTTTCTTGTTTTTACCTAACACACACATTTATATCTTGAGGTTCTTATAATTAAAACCATTTTATCCTATCTATCATATGTGCAAACAAAGAAAATTATAGTTTTAAATTAAATTGAACTGATATATTAATATTGTACTCTTATATGTATAGCTCGTTGTCGGTTACCGACAGACCAAGGCAGATGTAACCTTACCTTGATACGTTGGGGGTTCAACAAAGAGACATACAGCTGCGAAACTTTCGTTTATGGAGGGTGTGGGGGCACTCGCAATAACTTTCTTTCTCGACGTGATTGTCTCATCCAGTGCAATGGAGGTACATTTTCTGTATAGTAGTTTCGCTTTTTAACAATTTGTTATTTGATCGCATTTGTTTGACTTATTTTTGCATGCTGTGTATGTAGTAATGTAAATACAATTTTAATGAACAGACTTATGTCGATAAATCAACATCTTTTTATTATAAACTTAAAAATAAATATATGCCGAAGAGTAAAGAAATAGATATAAAACTTACCTGTAAGGTGGATGGACAAAACTAAGTTTACTTACAAAATAAACCATCCAAATGAGGAAATTGATTTTCCAAATGATGTACGTGTAAGATGAATGGAAAAATATAATCTAAAAAAACATCCAATTTTATAACACAATTTGCAAGTAATCGCGAATTTGTATCAGCTATTACATCTTGAAAAATCATAACAACGATCCAAATTTCTGTGTGTACAGGTTGTCAAGATGGGATTGCTGGATCCTATTGCGGACCGCCATTCCTAGGATTAGATTGTAAGCACAAATAAAACTGTATACAAATAATTCATCTTAAAATATCTTTTAGTATGAAATGCTGATCTAAATATTTTATCATTTGAATTTCAGTATCGTTTTATAGACTTATTTATGTTTTCATATTCCAGATTTGAACACAACTACAGACGAAACGCAATTTCTTAAGTAATAAGGACAAACTGCTTTAATTCATTTGCTTTATTTCTGAAATATATGTTACCTCTTTTGATTGTATATATCTTATTTTATCGTACTTTTCTTTTATTATATACAGAAAACAAAATAATTATGTTTTTGTTTTTTTATTTATGTTTATTTTGTTTGTGTAAAAACACATCTTATAATTTTGAATAAAAAAAGAACCTTATTCCTGACTCATTTGAACATTTGTTTCTATATTTAACTAATACTATATTAATGTCGACTATTTAAGTCCATTCTTTGGTAGCCCGGCCGATCAGAGCATCATCTTGTGGTATTGCAAACATAAGATTTATTAAACTAAATAAGAAAAGATGCTCCCTGTAATCTTCTTACAAGCTATTTAACACTTAACAACTGTTACTTTCACTATTATGTTAACTCAATATATCCCAGTAAGCTTTAAAAAAGATACCACAGATTCTGAAACATCTGTTTCATATTTGGATATTTTACTAGAAAAAGACGTTAATGGTAACCTAACAACAAAACAATATGATAAACGTGATGATTTTAATTTTCCATCGTCAACTCCCTTTACTTATGTAGCAATCATCATTTGTAGCAATAATAGGGTTTTGGTCTCTCAGCTTATTCGTTATGCAAGAGCATGCTCTACATACGAACAATTATTAAATGAGGCAACAAACAAATTGTTGGAACAAGAATATCGAGAACCTCGATTAAAATCATCTTTACGCAAGTCCTATGGTCGATACAATTAACTTTGAGCAAGTAAAATGTTTCATTAGGACACATGTTGACTGACGCTTTTCATTACTGTTGGACCATTATTTATACTCCGGGCTGACTACGGTTTCTTCCGTGTTTTATGATTTTGACAATGAGAACACGGAGTGTGCGACCGGTCGGCTGCGGATGCTTACTCCTCGTATGCACATTATCCAACATTTATCTTTTTAGAGGTCCGTGTTGCGCTGCTTTAAATTCGTATTTCGCTTTATGGATTTGTGATATGGTTGAAAGTTTTTTATTGTCATTTTTCACTTTCAAACAGAACAGGAATGTGTTCATGAACAATGCTTCAAACCTAACCAATTAGTATTGTAAAGCAAAATTAAAAGACAATAGAAACTAAAAATTGTATATAATTACAACTTTGCACTAACTAGTGGTAGGGATAAATTATGAGGTGCCTAATATAAATGTCCTGGCGGTGTGTTGATGTATATGAAGCGGCTACTTGTTTTCAGCCAGTTTACAAGTTAACTAACATGTAACTTGTTTTTGAGCAGTGGACTCCTTTCTCACATTTAAACTAAAAGATTAAGAATACATAATACAGATGTTAATGATCATAAGAAACTCGATTATCTGTAATACAGAAGTTAGTCCAGCCAAAACTCGTACAAAGAGGACTGCTAGCAAAAGTAAGTTCTGCAGTGTTTCAGACGAAGTGATTGAAAACAGAAAACAGCAGATCTACAGCAAAGACAATCAAATTAAATATTCTTATATTTGTTTATGTGTGATATGCTCATATTTTTATGTGCAGTATAATTTCATAAAAGAACACGATTGCTTTATATGCAATACGCATAATGGATTGAAATATTGGCAATGTGATACAGTAAAAAAGAAGATTATTATCAAATACATAACGCCCAACAGAAAATTTTATTAATTGCAGTACATTTGAATTATCGTTAGCTTGTTTTAGGATGAGACATATCAATGAAAATATCAAAAAGTGATTTGTCATTTATTTAGTCCTCTCTCAGACCCGATCAGTGCTCCAATAAATGAAGGCGAAGAACTTTATCGTCCATATGTAACTGTACAATTCTATCCAACACAACAAGTATCACCACAAACAATGGAATATAAATGTCCTGGCAATATGCACATTGTATCCAAATTTCCTTCAAATTTTACAAATTTCGTGCACTGGTTTAAGAAAAGTTGGGCTTATAAACTGTTCAATACTAAATTAAATTAAATATACGTCCAAAATCTTAAGTTCAAACAACCGAACTTCTTAAAAAGATAATTAAATTAGAAATTCCTAGTAACATTAATAAGTTCTTGGTAACATTTACTTCTACATATGTGTTCGAAAGTTCAAAAGGACCAAAATTTCCCTCAAATTGAATCGAAAACAGCAGTGACCGACTGACTGACTCACTGACAGACGGGTAAAACAAAATATACCCCTCGCAACAAAACTTCGGAGAGTAATACATTATTGCAGATAATGTGTTGCTTGTTGATTTCTCTCAGAATCTTTGCTATATTAAAGTGATGTAAACTTGAATATAAATACGAAACGGCCTTACAAATTTCAAAAGTTGGATATTTTGTTTAAACGATATTAAACATACAATCGGTAATGAGCAATAAACATTTATAAAATAACTTTTAAAAGTTAATTCTTTATCGCTTACGGAATAACAGGTTCAAAATAAATGAACGTGGAAATTTGGTATTCGACCATGATTATCCAGGTCAAAAGAAATTGATTATAACCAAGATGCACTTTGCAGTTCATTCTATCTGCAAATTGAAGATCTAAATCATCGTGATTTAAATGATATTAGCATTTGAAAGGACAAGTTTACGAAACCAGGTTTTTATTTTCAAATTAGTTCTTTTATTTAAATAGTTTAAGCATAAAACTTACAAGCTAAACACTTATTGATCATATCATTTTGTGGTTTTCCAATAGGACGAGATTTAGATTGCATGCATAGATATAATTAGCATTTTAAATAAATAATATGCTCTCAATTATTTTTACAAAATGCATCGAAATACATCATGATAATAAACTATACATAGACAACAAATGACATTCAATATATAAATTAAGTTTAAAATACTTATCACACATTATAAAAAGGGACGTTTCATCTCCGTGAAGAAAACAACTCCTTAGCTTAATTAAACAATATGTTTTGTAATGTTTACAATAGCAGGTAGATATATTTAACATAGTGTACAAGAAGATTAGGAATCAAGCCAAACGGCGTATACAAAACCCCCTTAAAATCACAAAGAATACCGAGTAATATATATAATAAATATTCAATATACAGTATGATGCAATATATATTCGTACAAAATCGCGCTTCATCTCACAAATTTTACGTCGAATTAAAGGGTTTATAAATAGCATCGGAATTTCGTTAGTAATTTATAACAATTTTTGGTCATGTGACATTTCATATGTCACATGATTTTACTGTCGTCTGCTTTGTCAACAAATCTGAATCGACGGATACAAGATGGGGCGCAAAGCGAAGGAATTGAGTAATGAGATAAAAGAAATGGTATGACTACTGTTACAAGACGGTAAAACTATTACCTACGTGTCAGAAACCTTCGAGATACCCAGATCTACAATTTTAAAGTTTGAAGAAGCGGGTAGAACGATGAGGTTCCATAGAAAACATCCCCAGACGAGGCAGGAAATCTACCGTGACATCCCAAGATTATCGGAAACTTGAAAGACTAGTGAAAACCCACAGAAGAGAGAGTATGAAGGATATTACGGACCAATTTAATGAAAACAGAGAACGGCCAGTATCTAAACAAACTGTGCAATTGCATCTGCATAAAAAATGGATTCGTGAGACGGGTAGCAAAGAAGAAACTAGTGATCAGAGTAGTGAATAGAAAAAAACCTGCTTGTCATGGTGCAGAGAAAAGAGAAAATTGACTGTTGGGTACTATTAAAGAAAAGTTATTTTCACAGACGAGTCAAAAATTGTTATAGAACAGAATTCTCGTGTCTATATTTGGAGAAAACGGGGCGAGGGCTGGAGACCGGACTTGGTTGAGGCACGTTGGGCGAAGCCATTATACGAAGTTATGATCTGGGGATGCATTTTGTGGCACAGAGTAGGCACTATTACAGCTGTTAATGGCAACATCATTGCAGGGAAATACCACCAAGTAATGAATGACAATTTGTGGCCGGTTATACAGTTGTAGTCTTTCAGGATGACAATGCGCCGATACACCGTGCCCGTTCAACGCAAAGTTTTAACTATATAAATGGAATAAGAACCATGAGCTGGCCTGCACAAAGTCACGACTTAAATATAATTAAAAATTTATGGTTGTTACTGAAAAGAAAGCTGCAAGCACGTCATGATCGTATTGAAAACAAGGACGACCTATTCCGAGAGATACAGCGGGTATGGACATTTATCACGCCTCAGTACGTACAGAGCCTCTATAACACAATCCCCCGACGATTGCAAATTGTATTCGGCTGAAAGGTCATCTTAGAAAGTATTAGGTAAATTTTAGTTATCAATAATATTTACACTGTAGAATCGAAAGGACAAAACAAAAAGAGGGAAAAAAAACCAGTAGTATTACAATATCTATCAAATGGTAAATTGTTTCTCTTCCTAATCTATTTTTTTTTAATCTGAAACAACACAATATAAACTATTAATTCGTTCGCTGATTTTTGTTTCAACAAATTGTGTAACTGTACTATTAAGTACACACACAAAACACAAAAAAATATTAAACTTATTCAAACACAAATTTCTCAAACAAATGGATAAATCAAAATATTTTTCAATATCCATATCAATAAAATGTCAACATAAATAAATATGCAAACAAAATCTTAGATTGTCAAGTTGTTTAGAACTTGTGTTCGAACCATTTGTATATGTTTATGCAATAAAATATGTTTAAACTAAACTAGATTGTCAACGTTCATTTTTAACAGTTCTCATCCAATTTCTCAAACACTGTTCTTTTTGCAAGGCCACTCATTAGAAATCATAATAGCTTCTCCCTTGAGCCACCGTCGTTCTATATATTGTTTTGTAGAATTAAAGACACGCCAGAGGTTAAAGAGAGAGATTGCATTTTTTGCATGATTTGGAGCCACTTCATCAAAATAATTCGACACAGGAATGACATGAAGTAGATCTACACCAAAAGCCTCAGACACTTGTTCGCAATACTTGTGGACACGTGGATATTTGTATGCGTTTTTCATGTCACTATTGGGGACTCCTATTTTGTCAATGGATGTGACTACAACAAACTGCCTAACGCCATCTTAAAGAAAAAAATAACTTGATGTGTAAATTAGTTACATGTAGTTTAACGTGCCTCTCTCCGTTATGTTGTTACATCAAAAATTATTGTGAGCTAAACATGTAGACAAAACATATTTTTAAAAAATGTTTTCCCTCCCCATCGGTTCGAATTTTGGGGATTTTCCGACAAGAACTTAGATAAAACACATATGAATCATGTTCTGTAATATTCATATATAGAATTAGTTTCATCAAACTATGTATCAGTAATCAAAATATTTCTGGATATTTATATTGAACTCTTGTCTTATTCAACCAGACGCTAGGCTGTCTTCGTAAATTTCCGACAAGCAGGGACTCTCTGCTTCTCGGAGATTTACGAAGACAGCTGCGCGTCTGTTTAAATGAGATTTTAATGAACTCTGGCGTAGGAATAAGAATTATTCCTACGCCAGATTTCATTATAGTAATATATTCCGAATGATTATCTGAATTGTTCGTTTCATTTACATACGCGGATCCAGAAGATTCATGGCAGTGATGTTCATTATGCCCTATACGTAAATTGTGAAATTCGTGGTTTCTAGGTCAGGAGTTTAAGCTTTATAGCGGGGCAAAAGTCTTTTATTGAAAATGTATTCTATCTTAGAAAATCTTCTTCTCTACTTCCACGGAGATGAGGACAAACTGAATAAATGGCTATGGTGTCTATGGAGCGTTCTACCTTAATTGTGAAATTCATGGTCAGGGGGTAAGGCCCTAAGGCGGTGTCAATGATGTCATGTAGTAAGATTTTATTTTGTCTTAGAAAATATTTCTTTTTTACTCTCATGGAAATTTGAGAAAATCTTAATGCATAGTTATGATGTCCATTAAAACCTCCACCAAAATTGTAAATGGTGTTGCCTCTGGGTCAGAGGGCTCAGATCCGATGTATTGAAATGTATTTTTTCATAGAAAATCTTCTGTACTTCCGCTGTAGTGGAAGATGACTTGAATACATGATTATAATATCCATGAACCTCTCTATCAAAATTGTGAAATTTACATTTCCTCTGAGTTAGGGCATTGAAGCGAAACTTTTTCAAATCACGATTTTAATGTCCTTGAAACCCTTTCTATGTACTAAGATTGTGAAATTCATGGCTTCTTGTTCAGGGGTTCAGGCCCTTGGGCAGGACCAATAAGGTCACATAATAAATAAAACTGTATTTATTTTCAGTGCACTTGAGTGGCTTCATCTTGAAGTAAGTTGTCACTTGACCGTATTAAATTAGATATTGGTTTGATTTTAGAATATTTACATTCTCAACTGTCTTTGTCTGTGATAATATTACGAATCAAATTTGAAGCCTATACACTGTAGCCCAGCGACACAAAATGGGCGTGTCTTATAGCACACCTGTAAAACGGTATTGGCTGCGTTGCGTAGTAATACATAGCATGTGCTACATGAAAAAAACAGTGCTTTTAAAATGTTGTTTTGTTTTTGTGAAATTCATGGCTTCCTGTTCAGGGGTTCAGGCCCTTGGGCAGGACCAATAAGGTCACATAATAAATAAAACTGTATTTATTTTCAGTGCACTTGAGTGGCTTCATCTTGAAGTAAGTTGTCACTTGACCGTATTAAATTAGATATTGGTTTGATTTTAGAATATTTACATTCTCAACTGTCTTTGTCTGTGATAATATTACGAATCAAATTTGAAGCCTATACACTGTAGCCCAGCGACACAAAATGGGCGTGTCTTATAGCACACCTGTAAAACGGTATTGGCTGCGTTGCGTAGTAATACATAGCATGTGCTACATGAAAAAATAGTGCTTTTAAATGTTGTTTTTAAAGTGTAGAAATTGGAAATATTATATATATGACTTATAATTAATCAATCTTTGAATAATATGAGTTGATAATTTCGAGCGGAGCGTGATTAAATCTATCATAAAGACCTTTGAGCTTTATATGATTTGACCAAGCCCCGACCAAAGTATTTAATTGACATTTTCCATGAATGTTATGTCTATTGAAATAATAATCTTTCTGGTTTGATTTATTAATCATAAAATATATGTAATCAATATTAGGATATGTTCAAAATGCATCGTGGGTTTTATGGGACTCTTTGACAAATAAAAAAAGTTAATAAATAAAATGGAAGAATTTGATGCGATTTTAGTTTTATTGGAAATTATTTTTTTTTCTAGATTAATTTACATAATGACGGAAAGTGTAGGGCGAGTTTACCATCCGGCAGATACTTTACGAGGGATGTTCGGAAATTATTGAGACATTTTCTCTTATTCTTTTAGTAAAAAGATAAACTCTTGAAATTTCACCGAAACGTAAATCAGGATAGTAAATCAATGTAAACAGTTTCTTGTCCATGGCATGCATAGATCATTCCTGGTAAGCTGACCAACGTGCCTTCGTCCCGTTCGTGACCCGGCGCAACCGCAAACTTCATTTTAACGCTTTTCATTGCTCCTGTGTTTTAAACACCTTACAAACGAACGGAAATAAGAATCGTTCTTTATTTTTCATCTTTTGTTTTCATTTCAAGATGTTATCATTTACATTTTCTCTCATTGTTGATTTTTTTGTGGAAAAAAAATTCGAGTTTTTTTTACCCGAAAGTCTAATTACTGTGAATGTCTCCTGCGGTCATTCTGTACATATTTTAGAACTGTTGACAACAGTTAGTGTGTCAGAAGTACTTGATAATTAATCCCTTTGTCTTAATTCTAGTAAAACAATCAGTGAAAAAAATATGATGAACTGAAGCTCTTTATCCCTTGCCGTCGAATAGTTTTTGTTTAAGCGATTGCGAGGCCTTAAACGGTCTTCTTTTGAAATTTCCACCAGTTTGATGGATATTCGCTGCGCCGCTTTGACGTCAAAATTATGTAAATTCGTTGTCAGGTTTCTATTGTTTGGTAAATATATTTGTACCATATCCGTATTTCAACTCGAACATCAGAAGTTAGTGGCAAAAATTAGCAAAAAGAACATATTTTATTTCATTTCTTTTATCATTAACTTAGAAAGTAGATGTTTAAGTTTTTTAATCTCCTAGTTCATGCCTGCGCCGGGTACCCCGACCACCGACTTGTTTATCTACCGTCGTAAACAAAATATTTACTATTCTTGTAATATAACTTTGTTTAGTTATTTGTAAGGGTTTCTTCAATGTTTATGCCAATTTTCACCAAAATTCGTCACATAGAAAGGGAAATATTCGAGATGTCTCAATAATTTCCGAACAACCCTCGTAAATCTGATAACTTTGGTTTAAGTTTTGCAAATAAATAAGCATGTTTGTATGAATAAAGTTATATACATTTAACAATGGAATTAAATTGGGTGGGTGTTGGGGTGTAATTTTTTTTTCAAAACAGTCTTTATTTGAAGTTCTCATTTTGGATAGTTATAATAAAAATTATTGTAAAATTTGATCTAAAGAACAAAATTTAGAGAGGTCATAAATACCCACTTACTGGTTTAAAAAAAACATTGTTATCATTTTCCACTCAGCTGCAACAAAAAGAATTAAGGCCATGTACATGTATATCATCTAATTCAGTTTAGATTTTTTATCCGCCATCTAAATATCCGGCCATTCAATTGTTTTTTTTTCCAACAAAAATGGGACACAATGTATAAAAAAATGAAAATAATATATGGTTTAACAGTTTAGCAGTGTGCCTTTAATGTGTTAAGTGTTAATTTCCGCGCTTGCGCGTGATATCATCTAGTGGCTATTGAAAAATAGTTGTCCATGATGTTTTGTGCATGTTCATTCGTTACATGTGTCTTTTTTAATGAAATGTTATCATTAAACTTGACTATACTAACAAATTAACCTATTTTGAGCTTTCTTGCACGTAAAAATAAACTTTATATGAGAATGAAATAACAAAAATGTTACCAAAAAGTAAGTTCTGAATTTTTGATACGAATAACCGGTTAATCGGTCGGAACGTCTTGAAATTAACCGATTAGCAATATTATAACCGATTGCCATCCCTCATGAATAGATTACCTACATAAATGACATAGATCAGCAATTGATATTCCTGTTCACCTAAATTTGTGTTGACCTTTACATTTTGCAGCTAACCCCCTCCCTTGCCAACATTTAAAGATGCATTTATTAATCAAAGTGAAGGTCATGATCATAAAAAATTAAGGAGAGCATTTTAGTAGGGCATTGAAAAGTCGATCACAATTACATTTTACTCTCTGAATTTATGTTTTCATTTCGCAAACAATATTTGCAGCCTGCTGTGGTTCAACTTAAAATGAAACTACCAAGATTTTAATTGTTAAATTTGGTTTCATTATGAATTCCTAATTTATTACTTGCAAAGCAATTGATTTTATTTATGAAACAAAAGATGGATTTCCGGTTTGCAATAGATACATTTTACACAGATGGTAAGATGAATCGATGTAGGCAATGGTTGAGATTTCAATCTGAAAAATAACATTGTGATGCAATAATTTATTCTTTTACTCTTATGTTGCACATTTATAACATCCACGGGTATATTATATGTCGTTAATTTTTGTTCTAAAGGTCTGATCAAAACTGTACAACTACTTTCACAACATCATATTTTAGCTAAAATATAGATAAATGACGAAGACAGTGCAAACGATTTTAAAGTTTTGAAATACAATTTTACGTTATGCATAAGAGTGTGAAAGAAAAAATCGAAAGTTTGGTGCCATATACATGTACATAAGCCATGTTGTAGACTATCCATTATTTGTTAATAATTATACCTGTATATATAGTATATTTAATCTTAAGGATTACGTTTACTCAGCGGCGAAAAAATTAACTAATAGGAACGAAACACAACTTATTGTACATTGTAGGCTTACTATTGTGGTGCTATTTTTCACTTTCAAATAACTAGGTCAATGGCCTACTTTTTATGCTAGTGACCTCTCAATGTTTATTGAAACATTTGTCAAAATTGTCCACCCTTTCCAAGGTTTTTTTTATTTTTTCAATTATTGGAATTAACAAAACAATCTGTTGGTTGGAAAAAGATAAAATACAAATAGCTTTACTGATAGCATATTTCAATGAATCCTTTTTTATGCTCGTATTTTAAATTTAATTGAGTTCGAATTTCCACTATCAATTTTCAAAATTCTACCTATTTTGATCAATTTTAACAAAAAAGAACTGACTAATAAGAGCTCCAAACCATTTATTATCTAAAACTATTCTTATTGATTGCATTCTGTTGGCATTACCATTATATAGGGTCAATGATCAAATTTTCGAGATATTCTATCAGGAAATAATTTTATGTATTTTAAAGATTTTACCATCGCGTCCCAGCCAGTGATAATACAACCATAGAATATGTAAAATGATATGAAAAAACACATAGAACCTTAACTTTTGCAATTACATTGCTATAGAAAATTTTAAAGAGAAAATAAGAAAAATGAACAAATTAGTCCGAATTTCCTCTGTTTCAATTTTAATCTACCTTTGTCGTAGCATTCCTCAAATAAACAAAACATAGATATCAATAACGATATTAGTTAATTACATTGGTATTTTGAGATTTTAAAACAATTTTTGACTTCAGGTATTTAACTTTGTAAACATATTTTTTGAAATTTCAAACCCTGAGTAAAAATATGACAATAACAAATCTTGAAAACTACTGATGTTAACATATAAATGATGTACAGATATATACATATAAACATAATCATTATTTAATAATCGAAGATTACCTTCCGAGTTTTTGCCTTTTATAAATTCTACCATTGAAGCCATGCATTCCGACATGTCTTCAAGGTTTGTCGTGGAGGGGTTTATAACATACAGAATACAGTGGACAACATCCGCTGGGTTTGGTTTCTGTATTTCCGATTTCATGTCTGCTTCTTGATGCATCTAACAAAATTTAAAACTTAATTCTTTTAAAAGTGGTTTGATGATACCAAATATAGACAGTAATACATCTGCTTAAATTATATGCATTACAAAATATAAGCACAATTTGCCTTTATTTAGATATTAAAGATTAAACAAGGACATCCCATCGCGACATGAAATATTTACGGGGATATGTATTATTTAGGAGTGTACATGAATATGTAATTGAGAGGACACAATTGTTTTCAGAAAAATCAGGGCATACATGTTTATTATGCATATATACGAATAACCTTTTATTTCTTCAAACTACTTGGAATTAAATATACACAACACCTCTTTTACCCCTTTCCCGAAGTTCTTTGGTGTATGTTTGTATATTGAGGGTTGGAGGATTGGAATGGGATACATTTATGTTGGTTTACAATTTCCCCATTCCTAGCAGAAACACAGCATACATGCTTTTACTGTTACCATTTGAGTAAGCAAAATATTTGATATATAATTGAAACGTAGCAAAAAATCTTGCAATCTGTAGTCTGCTTTAATGAAAATTTTCAGTTGGCTGTCGTTTGTCAAACCTAAGTAACATATCTGCAGCTATTAATATGAAACGATTTTTCGGCGATAAATTTTAACGATATTCGTCAAAGTCTCTTCTGAATCTTGAACTATAGTTAGGGAGATATGTATCTTTTAAAATGTATCGCAATTCATTAAATCAAAAGTATGCTGTATTCGAACTCGAAATCTGCGGGTCAGTATACCAAAGATTTTCCCATTTGCGCTACATATATAGACACCCAAATTCGGCGGTATAAACTGTTTTACAATCGGTTAAAATCGCCTTGTTGTGATGCGCTATCATAAAAAGTAAATCTCGCGGAGTGTGAAGGAGCCTTAATTATAATCGTTAGGGGTTTTGTGCCTTATTGACGCTTATATAAAGGGAATTCTTACTTATCAAAACAGCAATTTTAAGCTTGACTCGTTGCGGCTTTGTATCTGTAGCGGTTGTTTCATTGCTCTATTATTATGTATTGATTTTTTAGTCAAATTAATTTTTAAAGGGAGATTTAACAACTCACCTCTTCATTAAGCTTAAGTTCTCCATTTACTATCCTTTCAAGTACATCTTTATTAATTCTCTCATTATCAACAGTGCCGGGCATATCAAAAAATATGCATGGTACTTTCTGTCCTTCCTCACCCAAGATTAAAGGCTCAATTTGTATCTGTAGAAATATTTATACCACAAATAAATTTTTCTCCCAAATAATGTAAATAAAGATACGCTGTCTTTCCCTTCAAACAATGTATAATAATAATAATAATAATAATAATAATAATAATAATATTAATAATAATAATAAAACTCTCATGAAAATATATACAATAATATCGTATACAATTTAAACTACATGAACAAACCTCATAACTCTCTTCAAACAGAAAAAAAGCTCTTGCTTTTCCCTCAAATGGCTGAAAAAAGCTTTTAAATAAATTTTCTTTTGCTTTTGCAATTTTGTATAAAAGTTATGATAATTGTTAAAAACAAGTTGCCTTTTGTCATCGAATACTACGGGTTTTAATATTTTCTCAAGAACAGATTGGCTAATATGGCAACTGATCCTATTTCTACTTTTTGTAGAAGTCTGCGTTAGCTCTGCTCCTGTTTTGTATTCTTCCTTTGGACTTTTGATTTTGAAGACTGTTCGTTAACACCACATTTTATTATTAACCAAATTTAGTTCAAATTTATCAATGATAAAAGGTTATTGAGTTTACAGAAATAAAATTTAGGTTCCTTTACTAAGCATTATAATTTGAGGAAATAAAAATGGATTCCGTTGTAAAAAAATATTTTTATCAAGCACAACAGTTTTCTTTTCACCTGAGTATAAACCTAACATTAGCTTATTCAATCAGTGATAACCAAGGATTAGACACGGGACTTATTTTAAAGTTTTTTTAGTATAAATTAATAGAAAATGACTTTTCCAGACAATATCTACTGAAATCACTAAACCCGTTTTTTATGCCATAAACATTTTTATATCAGACTTAAAAAATATAGCTAGGAAATATTTGCCAAAACCCTCAATTACCGACTTAAATTAAAGCTGCATGGTCCGATCTGTTGGCTATTACAGTATAAAATAATTTTCCATACAAACCAATTATCTTAGAAAGTAATAGACTTTCGCCTATTTAAATCAGCAGAATCGATCTCCTTTCAAAGTTAGAAAAATTCAAAGTAAATGAAATAAAATCTTTATGGGCATACGAAACTACCGAAATGCATCATGGGAATGTTTAGGAAAAGGAACCGTTTTGTTTAGTCTTCGAATGTTTTGGTTTATTCAACCCAGATGTAATGCATCGATTGTAAACAAAGCAAACTTCAGAAAAAGTAATGAACAACGTACACATGCTTTTTTTGATTTGCCAGAACATTACTCATATTTAGACTCTATTAAAAGCGATGTCAAAGTCGTAATACGATCATCTTGGCCACGACATTGGAGGCGAATTTTAATATGAGGCGAAATAATGCAATGCCCTTTTTATGTCGTTTGTTTTGTCTAAAGTGTTTGTACATCAATTTTTCAATGTAATATGGCTCATTTGACCTGGAAAACTACTGCAAATGTTTATCATCATACACATACTTAGCATCATTTAAAAGCATACACGAAATTTTTATATAAAATCGGAACCAAGCAGCTTTAATGATGACCTGTGGAAATAACGAACAGTGTTCAAATTCCAAAGTCCAAAGGAAAATTACAAAACAGGAGCAGAGCAAATGGGGACGTCTACAAAAAAAGAAGGTAGGATCAGGTGCCATGGGTGCCATCTGCTGACCGATCATACCCGCCGTGTGCCCTTTCTCGGTATCGGGTAAAAAACGATAAAGTCCGTAGAGAACTAGTTGATTAATTATAGTCTAACAATTAGTATGAAAAACGTCAGTCAGCATGCGACGCAGTGGAAGATTGTATTTGCTGACAAGGTAGTTATATCGACCATACGAAACTTACGAAAAGACTTCAACTTCAAACGAGACTGTTGATAGTCGTGTTCTATCAACTTGTTCCATCCCTTTGATTTGAAGATGTTGATATTAAATGTGTTTTTAAATACATCGGTTCGAGATATTTTCACACATTGATTTCCTTCTTTGGTATCTATATGGCTCAACCTTCATCCTTTATAGCCATCAATTAATTTTTCCATCTTGTGTCAAAAATGACTGGTAGATCACATATGATATTCTAATTAAAATCTGAAAACCTTTTATCATACAATGTTAAGGTTTCTCACTCATCACATTTTGATTTCATTGCGCAGATGATCATTCTTTTTTTAATGAATATGATTTTATTTATTTAATCATAACAGAAAGCTTATTTGTTCATCATTACACAATATTCATAACAAATCATGCAAATATAAAGAAAATGTCTGAATTTTTGAAAGCCAAATTTTGTGAGAATTTTACCTTTGAAGCAATATATCTAAAATTTGACATCAGTGATCCCCATGTTTTATTATTTCAAAATATTACTGAATACATATATAGGAAAAGTGGATTAATATTATAAAATTCTTGATATTCAAAAAGTTTTTATTTCAAATCAATTTTTTACTATTTTAGAAATTGTTTATTTTAAGTGCAAAACAGTCACCAAAAAATAAATGCAGCTTTGTACAATTTGTTTTCGTAATCCCTCTATTCAGTGTGACCATTGTGCATATTTAAAAACAATATTTGAATAAAAAAATGACAATAACAATCCGTCAACCATCTCAAAAATCCATAAAACGAAATATAAATTCAAAGCAGGGCAACAAGGACCTCCAAAAAGATGGAGGTAGGATCAGGTACCTAGGAGGAGTGAGCATCCTCTGCTGATCGCCGTGTGCTCTTTGTCGTAATCGGGATAAGACGAAAAAGTCAGTAGACAATTGGGTGATTAATTATGGTCTAACAATCAGTATGAAAAACGTCAGTCAGAATGCGACCCAGTGGAAGATTGTATTTGCTGACAATGTCGTTCTATCGACCATAGAACTTACAAAAAGATGACTTCAAACGAGACTGTCGATAGTCCTGTTTTATCAACTTCTTTGTCAGTAGCTTGCCTCGTTTTAGAAACTGTCCATACGTAGAGCATGTCCTTGCGTATCGGATTAACTGAGAGACAAAAACACCATATGCAGGGGATGAAGGTATATTGCTACATAGGTAAGGACAGTTGACTATAGAAAAATTGAAGTCATCGCGTTTATCATAAAGTTTTGTTGTTAGGTTTCCACCAATGTCCATTTTCAGTAAAATATCCAAACATGAAACAGATGACGCAGTACCTGTGGTATCTTTAATTTCAAGTTTGCTTACTAAAAAAAACTGATAATAAATCCTAATCAGGCTGAAATTGCATGTTAGGTGCAAAAAGGTCAAATTAAATTGGCCATAACTCAGAGCGATGAACACTGACCCCCCCCCCCCATTATCTTTATATTTTTCAAGTATGTTTCGTCAACAGATTTCAATGAAATACTTCTTAAGAAATTCTTGATACATGAACGTTGAGGAGTGGGATACTTTAATACACAATTTAAAAATTTTTTTTTTTTTTTTTTGAAATTTTATGGAATGAAAAGATTACGTATATATGATGTATACTTTTTATAAACGAAGATATTTAAACTAACGTGCATACGCTTGTCTAAACCAATAAGCACACAAACATGTATATGTCTTACATTCGGTGTGACGGCATAGCGAGATTCAATATTAATAGGTTAAACTCCTAAAAATTGTCTTTGGTTGCACTAAAAGCGTTCCTTAGTCTAATCGATAAAACACTAAAGCAACTAAACATATCGTTGACATTCTGCAGTTTAACAGTTGTCCCAGTTGCCCAAACATATTGGAAGAGGTTAATGCATTTATGAAATATGACAATTCATAGATCATATTTAAACAGTTTGAATTTCATAGAAAAGTGTGGCATTTCAATTTTCAATAGATGTATAGCCAAATCATTCAAGAACTTTCTCTTTTAATACAAGTTAAAGAACTCCATTTTTTTTTTGGCTTGACGTCAATAATATGCAGTCTTTTTTCAGTGCACGGCACATTGTACAGTACCGATCAGACCAAACCTAACAGAAAGTAAACCCCAACTAAACCCTGGGTTTACTTTCTGGGTTTACTCTCGGTTTACTACGGGTTTACTAGAGTGGACTCAGGGTAAACCCAAAGTAAACCCAGAGTGGACACAGTGAGTAAACTCAGTCAGAAGTATACCCCCGAAAGCAAACGCTAACTGTGTATTCGGATTATACAAGGGGCAGGAATTACAGGCAGTAGGATGATAAGATAAAAGACGGGTCTGATTCACACTTTAGTGCGTACAGTTGACCTCGAAAGTAATTTCCAAGTAAATCCCGAGAAAACCCAAAGTAAACCCCAAGTTGACCCAAATTTTCAAAAAGTAAACCCAGAGTAAGCCCCAAGTAAACCCGTTAAAGTAAACCCGGGGTTTAGTTGGGGTTTACTATGGTGTTAGGTTGAATCTGATCGGTGCTGTAGCTTGCCTTTTTTCTGTTTACCCCAACCGTTCGTATTTTCTTTATTCATTGTCATGCTCTTAAGCACTTTTAATTCTAGGAATTAGTGAACGCATTGAAAAGAGCCGTTTATAGGGATTTATTTATTATCCGGACATTTTGGGTTTTTTTGGTCAATAAATAGATTTCTGATCGCATGATTCTTGGAGAAAAGTTCCACTTTTTTCAATACTAATACATAGTATTACATGACTTCTATGACCACTTATTCATTCATATTATTTCATGGGTTTTTTTTTTTACTTTACATCAATAAAAACATTAACAATAGTTCAACATATTTTGAACACGGTACCGATTAGACCCAACCTTACACCAGAGTAAACCCCGACTAAAACCCGGGTTTACTTTTGGCGTTTACTTGGGGTTTACTCTGGGTTTACTTTTTGAAAATTTGGGTCCACTCGGGGTTTACTTTGGGTTTACTCGGGGTTTACTTTGGGTTTACTTGGAAATTGCTTTTCAGGTCAACTGTACGCACTGAAGTGTGAAACAGACCCGTCTTTTATCTCGCTATCCTACTAACTGTAATTCCTGCCCCTTGTATAATCCGAATACACAGTTAGCGTCTGCTGCTTTCAATGGTATACTTCAGACGGGTTTACTCTCTGTGTCCACTCTGGGTTTACTTTGGGTTTACTCTGGGTCCACTCTGATAAACCCAAAGTAAACCCAGAGTAAACCCAGAAAGTAAACCCAGGGTTTAGTTGGGGTTTACTTTCTGTTAGGTTGGGTCTGATCGGTACTGTAGGTATAGGAGAAATTGCACAAACGTTATCGTTAACAACTTTTTATTGTTAGAAATTAAATTCTTGGCCATTAAATATCATCTCACATGACTAATATTTGGACCAGATTTGTACAATCTTTAACAAAGATATTTTGTGTTAATGTTTGGCATTTACATTCTTAAAGATAAATGTTCCAATAATTGCAATTTAAAACAGTCAGGTTTGTTATACCATACCTGTTTTGTTGCACTGTCCTCTCTGCTCGATTTAGGACATCCTCTGTAAATATCTTTGATATAATCACCGTTTGTTAAGGCGGTAGCAAAGGTCCTCAAAAAAGATGATTTTCCTGAGCCAGTTGCTCCAATCATAATGATATTCACATATGGTACATTTGGCGTTAACCGAAGCGGTAATGTTTTGAACTTGTCTCCATATTCAACAACAATCTATAAAATTGTTCAATAATTATTACAAACCAAGGAATCGAAATGTGGTCTACGTTATATATAATATTAACTTAAAAAAAGAAAACACAAAGCACGAGTAAAGTGGTTTGTTTATTCTTTGTAGATGATTTACAAAAAAGTATGGTTACGTTTTTATAACGCCATATTAACTAAATGTTTTGAAGTATCTTTATAAGAGTTCGTTCCTCTGTATTAGGAAAGCCATTTTGGGTCACCTGAGATGTCTGAAAATTCTCCATCATATATTAATACAACGCGTATTTTTATATTTTACATAGTTGAATAGTAAAGGGAAAATTACAAATTTACAGAGTTTAGTAAGGAACTATATTTTGTGGCGGACGGTTTTCAATAAAAAAACCCACATGTTTCATAACTCAATAATATTAAAGTACTGTAACGTTAGCTTCTTATTTTCAGTTCAGGGCAACTTCCAGATAGTTTGTGCAATCGGTATCTTTTATGTTACAAAAAACAGTTGAACACTTTTTTAATATTTCTATCAACAATATACATGCATTGGCATATTTAGTTTATATTTTATGAAAGTCAAGAACAAATTATTACATTTTTTTGTCGAAAATAAGCATATCCCATGCTAATATCTAAAAGTTTACATTAATGACACATACTTTATGTTTTATTTCTGAATTTAAGACATTTTTCTGGCACGTCTGTTATAACTTAAGTAAAAGTTTAAGACTTAGAAAATCTATAGCATGATGTATCGTTATTTTCTGAAAATAGCGTTTTAGTAGTACAAACAGGTCAAAATATTAATTAGCTGGTGAAATTGTGAACGCGTTGTTTATAATTAGCTGAATTTTTATCTTAAATGGAATAAAATTGTTTTTGATGCCACGGTTTTTTTCTGATAAAAAATAATAGAAGGAAAAGCGATTCTTCTGTTAGTTAGAAAGGTCATTTTATATGCACCACTGCGCCAAAAAGAAGCGTAAAGACCCACTATAAAAACTTTCCAACTTTTATCGCAGGATCCAACCTCCTTTGGTCATTGTTACATAATATTTATCCGTAATTTTCGAAATCACACAAATATAAAAATAGAGGCTACATGTATCTATATTGCATGATTTATATTTGCTTTTTATAACGAGTTGAAATTGTGTATATGTTCGCGATGCTTGCTTTCAACGTTAATTTTCTCAGACAAAGTGATTTACACAAATGTTGAATATTGTCAGTTTCCCATAATTTGTTGATTTTTCAAAATATTAAGCACTTTTACAAAAGTCGGCAAACCTATGTACTTCTGCGTTATGAAAATATATATTTCGCAACAGATCAGCATTGGTTTTCAAAAACAAATCATAACAGTTATAACCATTGTGCCTTTGAATGTTTACATGTAATTTGCCATCACGAATATATCTTAAACTATACACAATTTTAAAATCTTTTAGCAAGTATTTCCTTATAAGTATTTTATTATTGCTTTTAATCATTGGCCCGACTTCTTTTGTATTTTGTTTGACGTAAAACTAAAAGGCACGCTTGAACAACTCTACAATGTCTGTTTTTGAGATTCGTTTTCAATGTATATTGTTAGCTTGAAAGCTACTAAAAGCAAAATGAATTGCGTTTGTCATAGTCAGGCACATGTATTATCCTGAACACATGTTTATTTTTTCAGTTTATGATTAACTGACCCATCTGTTTGACATTTGCAGAGAAGTGCAATTGCGAAAGCTCTATTGCGGTGTGTCATTTGAAACACCTTTGTTGTGATACATAAATAAGAATTACTTTGTTATCTAATGATCCCGGAAACCCTCCCCAAGCATGTCCAGGAATATCTAAAAAAAGAAACAACAACCAAAAAATAGTTATAAAAAACCCCAAAACATACAACCCCCCCCCCCAAAAAAAAATAAGAAGCGAGAAGGAGCATATAAATGTTATCATAAATTCAGTTGTTTCTACAAAACGAATCTTTAAACGCAATATTGCATTGTCATGTCATATTATTCTTCTGAAAAACGTTTGAAAACTACATTACCTATAGACTCAAAATCTACGTACAACATTCCATGCAGGATACAAAATGTACAAACTATTTTCTGATTATTAAAGTTACCATTGTTTTTCCATTTTACATATTTTTGTAACTCTTACTGGATGAAATTAATGCATATCTTTTTACCATACTTTCTTACCACGGAGTTGTTTGAGCTCTTCCAGTTCTCTCTCGCGTTTTTGTAATAATGTCAGTTCAACAATCCGCAATTGTAAATTCCTTATATCATTCGAAAGGTTGCTAACGAAAAACAAATGAATTTGATCAGGTTACGTTTTGTAGTTGTATACAATTATGACGTGAAATCAAAACAACATATACATCACGTGAGAGAGAGAGAGAGAGAGATAGAGAGAGAGAGAGAGAGAGAGAGAGAGAAACATAGAGAGAGAAAGAGACACAGGGAAAGACAGAGAAATAGACAGAGAGAGATAGAGAGAGACGTAAAGAAAGAGCGAGAGAGGGGGAAATTTAACATTGATTCTGAAACATGTGTTAGTTATTATATTTGGCAGAAATATAATTGTATTTATGATTTTAATGCTGGTCTTAATCACTGATTTTGTTATCGACGAAAAGTGAAAATATGTTTTCATTTAAAAAAAAAACGACTCTTTGATAATTATATAAGAGTGGATTATGGATTCGTGTGGACCCTTAATTTGTGCACATTATCAATGATTTATCTATTAAGATAATGATACACTGTATGTATATACCTGTTTCATTGTGAATGTCAACTAAATTGCTTTTTCAAAGGAATCTCAATTATTGTGGATATAAAACAAGAAAAACTCTTAAGATACATGTAATTGATTTGCCGAAATTCTTATCTGTGTAATATCAGGTTGGTAAGAAATCATTCTAAAGACAGTGTTTTGAAAATAAAATATATCTTTTTCTTGAGTATTCGTATTTGTCATAAAGATACTTTTTAGATCAAATTATAAAATAATAGATCACAGTAAAATTTTAAATACGAACCTCTTGGCCCAAACTATAAACACAAAGAGGGAACATATGCTACTATGGCAAATAATTTAAAATATATCTTGATTTTATCATAGTCTATTGATAGCAAAAACATTTTTTTTTAAAAATGGCTATACATTGATTCCAATAGCATTTTTTAAATTCCTCTTCTTTTTTTAATTTCTTTGCTTCAAGGACAGAAATTATTTCATCATCTTTGGGGTCGATGTATTTTTTATATCCATCTAAAGACTTTCGTTTTATTTCTATTTCTCTCTCCAAGTCTAACTTCTCTCTTGAAACGGTATCTTTTGAAGCAGACATCTGTAATTAAAAAAAAAAACTCATAAAATTTCATAACGTGTACCATTAACTTTATTTAAAGATTAAACCTTAAAAATCGTTCTTTCTGGACAATTTAATCTTTTGACGACATAGAAATCTTGTTTCTTATTATCCATTTAGCAAATATTTTACTAATGTAATTTATTCAACCAATTTTCCAAATTATTAAACTATTAAAAGTCACATGTAGGTTCTGTACTACAGTGCTGCTTAAAAACATAACATTAACAAGAGCACCGCTAAGCGAGGCATCCCCCCTTCTTCCGCGACATGCAACATTTTGATAGTGAAAATGCATTATTTAGGCATGCATTTAAATGATTTAATTGACATGAGATCAATTTTTTTGTTGGAAATAAAGGCATATATTATGCATATATACAAAATACTTTGATCAGTGTAAACAATCATTCTGAGAGTAATGCATAAGCAATACACGCACATAATCGTTTGTATTACAGTTTAAAAGCTTCAAAGCATACAACTATTTTAAATAAATTCTATATAAAAAAAATCAGATCTCTATATTGGGGTTCCGGCACGCATAGTCTCCAATTTTCTTTACAATGTATACGGCAAACAAATGTGGGATTTCTATGCAAGCTTCCGTGGCTATTATAGATTCTAAATTGGAAAATTCGTGTCCCCCTAACTAATACTGGAGCCCAAGAGGAGTTCAAAGTTTAACACTAGAGTAAATAAGGAAAATCTTTACAAATCTTTTTCTCAAGATCTACAATGCTACAGCTTGTGAGATTACCATGCATGCAACATATGATAATGTATATTCATTTTTTTAAAGTAGAGACCCCTGGACCAAAGTTTACCGTACAAGTTTATATGTAAAATGTTTTTAAAAACCTTTTTCTCGAGAACGACAATGCATCACTTTGTCAGACTTTGTCAGAACACTGCGTAAGCATCCTAAAATAGTGTAGATTCTAAATCATAAAAGCCGTCACCCTCGATCTAATACTGGGGCACCAAAAGAGGTTCAAAATTTAACACTGAATAGGGAAAATGTTTAAAACTCTTCTTCTCAAGAACTACAATGCATCAATTTGTGAGATTACTATGCAGGCATCCTTAAATAATGTAGACTCTAAATTAATAACGCTGTGAACACCAGACTATTACTTGGGTCCCAACAGGGGTTCAAAGTAAAACAGAAATATATATAGAAAATGTTAAAAAATATTTTTCTCGAGATTAACAATGCTACAGTTTGTGAGAATACTATGAAAGGATCATCAAATAGTGTAGATTCTTAATAGCTAAAGCCAACAATAAATCCCAGACTAATACTGAGGCCCTAGAAAGGGGTTCAAAGTTTAAAATAGAAATAGCATATTATGATACGAAATATAATGTTGCATGGAACTGTTGTTCAGGTGAGCGATGTGGCCCATTAGCCTCTTATTTATTTCGCTGGGTTTTGTAGTTTATAATTAAACAGTAATAAGAAACAGGAATTTTATCAATTTCCACAAAAACGAAGTCTGCAACAAATGGTTTTGAATAGTGTTTTAAAAACACCAGATTACACATATACAAAGTATACCCGCGGAAAAAAGAAACTGTGTGTTATTTAATATATGAAAAAAACATTTAAAAATTACAATGAACAAATTTTATTTTTTGTAATACTGTTAACACATGTATTTGTAACAACATCTCATAACACATTAATGTCAACGTCCAATAACGTCAATTTCAGCACACTCGAAAGTCACTGTTATTTTAAATTGAATTAACAAAATTAATAACGCGTGTGACCACCATTTGCGTTCACGCATGCTTGACAGTGACACCTCATTGATGCCACTAAAGTGTTCAGAAATGCTTGAGGGATGTTGATCCAGATGTTGGTTAAAGCCTGGCCTAAATCAGCCAATGTCACTGGCTGATTTGGTAAACGGCGTAAACGTCTTTCCATTTTATCCCAGACGTGCTCGATCGGCGACAAATCGGGGAAACAGCTGGCCAAGGCAAGACATCGTCATTCTTTTGAACAAACAAGTCCCTGACTACACGTGCAACGTGTGGCCTTGCGTTGTCTTGCTGCAGAGTGATGTGATTTTGATGTCTCTGTATGAAGGGTATCACACGCCGCTGAATAATTTCATCTCGAAATCGTACGCCGGTGAGATTTCCATTGACCATTTGTAGAGGGGTCCTTCCACGTGCTGATATTCCACCCCACACCATAACGCTACCTCCACCAAATTGTCGACATTGCACAACTCTCTTGGTAACGCTCCCCAACGCGACGATACACCCTACAACGGCCGTCACTACTATTCAAATGAAATCTGGATTCATCAGTGAACAGAATATTGGCCCAGTCCTGTATTCTGATTCGCAGATGTCGTGTGCACCACGCTAGTCTGGCGATACGATGACGTTGAAGCATTACTGGGCGCACCGCTGGAGTCTTGGTCTGATGTTTTGCTCGCGCAGACGATTACGCACAGTTCTTGGACTAATTGATCGAAGCCCTGGAATGCTACGTGCAGTCAAACTTGCTGTCTGGAAACACAGATGCACAAGTCTAATGTGGTTTTCCTGTTGACGTGACGTAACACGAGGTCGCCCAGGTCGATCATGGGTGTTGCCAGATTGTTAAAAAGTCTCCATAATGACTGGATGGTGTTCCGATGAACTCCAAAGTGTCTTGCTACAGTATTTTGTGCCATTCCAGCTTGCAGCATCCCAACAGCACGATTACGTTGGTTTTCGTTGAGTCGTGGCATGACATAAGGGTAGATTTTATTGAAACTAAAGTGATTTCCTTAACAAAAAAAGTTTAAGCAAATTCTTGACAGTTTTTATTCCAAACCGTATTGGCCCGTAAAACTCGTGCGTACAAATTCTTCAGTGAACAACAGGTGCTCACTAACCATGAAAAAGTCCGTGCACCCGGACGGTTACCATCCGATATTGTCAAAAACAATACCATTATCGATTGTTTAAATTTTATAAATACAAACAATAGATATAGAAAAATTATACTAAATTTATAAGGCACCGTTTCTTTTTTCTGCTAGTATATAAAAGTATTTTTTTTCTGAAATCGGTGGACTTGGAGAGGTTTCCAATAAGATATTTTCCTTTACATTATATTATTCCAAATATTGGACTTTTGTTGCATTTCATTCTTTTATGTAATAGTTCATTAGAAATTAATAGAAATGAATGATATAAATAGTGACATTGTTTTAGAACATTTTAAGCATAAATAACCGTATAATAGTCACATATAAAATTTACAAATTTTCACAAAATTATTTACATTTCATCAGCAAGACAGTTTCAAAGCATGATCTTTGACCTTTTGTAGTTATAAAACGGGTCCGAAAAAAAAATCATTTGAATTTTATAAGATAGAATACTTAAGTATAGTGAACAAAATGGTATGTAACTTTTGTACAGATTCTAAAAATTGTAAACCGCAAACCTTACCTTAAGAAAACCATTCAGTAATTCCTTACTGTACAACATGTCATAGCAACGGCCATCCCTTTTGCTAAAATACAGCTTCAACTGATATTGCATGAAAATTAAGGACGAGTTTGGTCATTTCGATCAATTGTTTAAAAAGTATTTTGTTCCAGATATGAGTTTAAGTTCCTCAGATTTACATCGAAATATGCAGATTTTTTGTCATTTTTAGTTGTTTACATAGCAACGGATTTTAAGAAATCATTCAAGCTGTATATTCTTCTCTAGATTGAAAACAAAATTAGATTTGCTCTAATCGTATGTACCATATTTTCTTTTGGACTGTCCACTGTAACAAATATTGCAGTCCGAATTTCCTCTTTTAGTTTTCAAATTTTTATCCATTTTTGATTTAACTTTCAAAAACAATATTGAATGATGATTACACAAAAATATTATTTTATAGTATTTAACTACTTATATTGACCTTTTTCTGCTGGCAGAAAGTTTTTTAAGGTCAATGAGCAAAATTTTGAAATATGGTGTAGTTTATCGTTTGCAAGCATTTTCCAACATTTTTGTATCGCTTGCCATACAATTATCTTTATAATTAAGAAAGATATAACCAACAGAAAATATGCAAAATTATATTGAATAACGTATAAACGCTTGAATTCTATTATAACAGAACTGCCAAAAGATATTTTAGTGTAAACCAAAATCTGCAAAATTTAGTTTGAAATTTCCTTTATTTTACTTAAATCTAATTTCTTTTGAGCAATTTCCATTCTAATATAGCAATATAGAAAAATATATCAATAGTAATTCATTTTATAAATACTTTTTGTGTTTAGAATTTTTTTTTTACTCGTGATGTTGAACTATATAACAATCTGAATTTGACAACTCAAACCATGAGTAAATAACATCCTATTCAACAGTCCGAACCCGATTGTAATAATACAAAAACAAGAGGTCCATGGGCCACATCGCTCACCTTAGCAACACTAGCCATAATAAAATCAGATTTATACAAAAATCTGAACTATTTTGAAGAATAGAGATATAAAAAAAATTCAAATTTTTCATTAGGTATTATTATGTTGAACATTGAGCTCCTTTTTAACAGGATGATTTCAAAATCGTATCACATAAAGAATATTACAGTTCTCAAAATCTTCAGCAATATCTATAGACCTACTTCAAACCTAAAGCCCCTGGTGTGGCACACAAATTTTCCAGGTTCTAAGCAATTGAGAGTCAATAATATGTAAGATGTTCGCATATTTAAGTATACATTTAAGTTTACAAGAATAATTAAAATTTTTCCAATGTAAAAAGTGCCGCTTCCCCCATTGTGACCCCACTCTACCCCCGGGTGTCATGGTTTTCACAACTTTGAATCAACACTACCTGATGATACTTCCACATGAGTGACAGCTTTCCTGGTTGACTTTATATATTCCTATGTAAAAATTCAAACCCCCATCATGGCCCCATCCAACCCCCGGGGGTAATGATTTTCACAACTTCGAATCGACACTACCTGAGAATTCTTCAATAAAAGCTTTTCACAACTAAAAATCAACACTACTTGAGGATGGTTTCACATTAGTTTCAGGTTTCCTGGCTGAATGGTTCTTTAGAAGATTTTTGAAAATATCTCAAAAATTTTCAACAATCTCTAATTATCTCCCTTTGTAAAATGGTGTGGTCTTTAATTTTCACAACTTTGAATCCACTTTGACTAAGGGTGCTTTGTGCCATGTTTGATTGAAAATGTGTAAAGCTTATGTACAGACAGACAGAAGACAGACAAAATGTGATCAGCCCTTGTTCCTCATCTGGAGTCAATTCCAAAGATTTCTCTGTGCTAGGAACGTCAACCTCACTGGACCCATCAGGGTCTGAAGGCTCAGCAGGCTGGTCTGGCGGCTTGTCTCCCTCGTCGACAGGTTCCAGTGGAGCATAAGCATTCGTATCATGGAACGCATGACAGGACGAGCGCCGCTCGTCCAATCGCATAGGCGCATGTTCAATCGTCCGATCACCACGTCGCTCGCGCGATCCTATCACATTATCTTACAACACTTGCTTTCATCGTAAAACAGTTGCACAAAGACGCAAGATATATCGCAAGATTTAATGTGTTTACTGTGTTTACATCACTTAGATTGTAGGAATTTCGTAAGAATACGTTTACCGTATGCGTTTTCTCGGAATCGATGTACGATCCATATCTAATTTTTGGTTGCACGGACTGCTTCTGACACATCATAGAAATTGACTCCTTATTTAGAAAAACCATTTTAAATTATGATTTCTAAAATTAAATTTTATGACACCTAAGACAAGAATCTTATCTTTTGTTTTGTTGATGACGTGTGAAATAAGCTGCCTATCAAAGTTAAGACATCATACAAGCAATTGTCATATAAGGCAATAGTTCAACATTTGGGAGGAGAGTGTTTTCTTAATTTGTTGATCATGGGATGAATTTCTTTTAGATAAGAAATGATTAAATAAGAAAAATTGCAAAATAAGGAAGACAATGTTCAGGAAGAAATGTTTGGAAAAGAAACAAATTGCACATTAAGGAAGAAAATAATAGGAAGAAATGTCTAGATAAGAAAAATGCAAATTAAGGAAAAAAAATGAAATGTGGTACTATCAAACAGTGTTCACAATATTAAAACTGCAAAGGAAAAAAATTACAAAACAGGAAATAAGCAAAAACAGACCTCTAAAAAATTAGAGGTAGGGTCAGGTGCAATGGAAGAGTAAGCATCATCTGCTGACCGGTCACACCCTTCATGTGCTCTTTGATAAGACAATCTACCAATGCTTTGAAAAAATAATAAATGCTCAAAGGGGAGACTCTCTGACTGGCCCCTGGTGATTGAGTTTGGTGGGTGTTTTTTTAAGTTAGAACATGTATAGTTGTATACATATAAAAGTTGTAAATAATTTATGGTAAACGTATTCTCTTTCATTACATGTACAATCTTGCACCTTCTCATAGCTGGCCATGCACTCTTTTTATTTGAAAGTTCTTGTAAATTGGAGGTATACTGTCACTGATATTTTGGATTTTGAGCCATAATTAACACTCCTATCAAACCCATATTTAATATTTATTTGCATTTTTAATGCTGCAATGTCACACTTAAACACAGATGAATGCAACCGGGTCGCAACGATGCTACTTGCCGGAGTTACATAATGGGAAGTTGCAACTGTATTTAGAGTACTTCAATCGACTTTGTAGCGATTAAACGTACGATTGTACTAGCTAAGATCGAGCACGGATGATAAACCAAGAACTGGCCGTCCGCAAATGACCATTCTCAGGCATCATCGTCAGATCCACCTTCAGCACCCGCGCAATCGATTCAGAAATGATGTAGAAACTACTGCTACTAATGCTGGACGATCAGTGTAATACTATTACTCAGTGTGTACATTGTACGTGCCTATACTCTTCACAACAGACTGCGAGGAGCTGGAATTCGTGCACGCCGTCCGAACATTGAAAAATCCACGAACGAATTTATTGGTTATGACAACATTACATACAGCTTCAGTCATACAACGTAGATGTTCTTCTATGGCCAGCGTTTTACCTGACTGAAATCTGATAGGACATTAATGGGATGAGTTGGATAAACGAGAAAGTAGCCGCCCTAATCCACTAACCACTTTCTAGGATCTAGGGAAGCCCGTGTTGCAGAAATGGAACAATATCCCATTAGGCAACATTTGCAAGCTTATTAACTATTACACGAGGTGTTAAGGCTGCAATCGATGCAAATGGAGGACATATACATTATTAAAAGTCTCTTTCCTTGTACCGACCGAGAGAAGCTCTGATATTCTTCCTAACTTTTCAATTTGTAATTTAGCCCAGCCAATTTAAATATTATGTAATTTTATGTTTTATATAATTGTAGTATTTTCTAATCATTTACATATTGTAATAAATGACAGTTACACAATCGAGGAGTTTGTTTTTCCATTTGAATTGTTAGTATTATCAAATTATACAGCAAGATCAAGCTTCGAATTGCCACAATTATTTTTCGTACACTGAAGAAAATTTGTAGATATAAAAAGAGTAAGTATTACAGTACCTTGTAAAAAATGCTTTAAGTATAATAAGTATATGGTAATAAACATATAACACATTTATTAAGATGTGTTACTTTGATCTCTGCATTATATTTTCTTAAATCATATAGTTTGAACATTACGCACTTATAATGTTTATCTTTCTTCTGTGTTTTTTTAAGTTTAAAATATAAATTGTATTATTTTTTTTATTATTAAGGTCTTCCGTTTCCAACGGAAGACCTTATAGTGATTGTAGTGTTTTTTTCTTTCTTTCTTATTATTTTTCCCCCGTTTTTTTGTCGGTAGAATTTCTCAGAGATGGCTGTATGGATTTCCCTGAAATTTTTAGGGATGGTAGAAAATGATAATATCTCGAGGCGTTTTTTTTTTTCATTTTTTCAAACTCATTTCCGTTCGTCCGTTTCCTGTCCCGCGTCAAAAAACCTTGTTCCCTCAAGATCTCAGAATCGTCAAACACTTGAACATCCAGACTTTGTGGGATGATAGACGTATAAGTGAAGATGTGTTTAAACTATTTTGTTTTGTTCGTCGTAACTTCCGGTCGTCACCGGAAGTACTTCAAAAATTATTTTATTTATGTATTAAACTTATTTTACATAAAATGAATCTGATAGTATGAATCCTTACATGTGTCCTCTAAGCGATGATAAATAAACAAAAACATTCTACTTCCTGTGAGATATCTCAATTATCTCAAGTAACTTTTTTATAACAAATTTTGTTCCCGCGAGATCTCAAAAACTATAAGTGATGAAGACACGAAAATTTCAGGGATGATAGACATCAGATTGAAGATGTGTTTACCTGGTTTTATTTTGTCGACCGTCACTTCCGGTCCACAGTTCAAACAAATCAAGCTATTTATCAGTTTAACTGTTTTCCTTTGATAGTATTAGTTAGCTCGATGAAAAATAATGTGCGACGGGCAAGTACACAACAAATGATAAATTAATTTTTCATTGAGCACTTCCGTTTGTCCGTTTCCTGTCCCGAGACAAAAAAACTTATTTCGACGAGATTTCAAAAACAGTAACGAATTGAACAACCAAACTTTGTGGGATGATAGACCTATGTATGAACATGTATTTACTATATTTTGTTTTATCCGGCGTAACTTCCGGTCGTCACAGGAAGTACACCAAAATTTCATTATTTAAAAATATTTTGGTTATTTAGCATGGAAGTAACATTTTAGCAAAAGAAATACAAAAGTTCATCTACACATGGATAAATAAACGAAAAAATTCTACTTCCGGTGAGACATCTTAAATATCTCAGGTAGCTTTCTTTTATAAAAATTTTGTACCCGGAGATCGCAGAAACTGTAAGAACTTATATTGATGATAGACATTTGATTGAACATGTGTTTAACGGGTTTCATTTGGTCGTCCGTCACTTCCGGTTCTCACTCAAAGCGTTCAAGCAAAATGAAGTTTTTTTTTTTAAGTTTAGATTTTTTTAAAACAATTTACACAGTGTGATGAACAGTAACATACCGTAGGTAAATGTACTAAAAATATCTACTTTTAATTTCCTTAATCACTTCCTTTTGTCCGTTTCCGGTCCTGAAACAGAAACCTTTTCTCAGCGAGATCTCATAAGTAACAAAAACTTGAACATCAAAACTTTAAGGGAAGACAGAACAATGTATGAGGATATGTCTACTATGTTCAGTCTGATCCGGCGTAACTTCCGGTCGTTACAGAAAGTACTCAAATATTGACTTTTTGTCTTTTTGTTTTGTTTTACATAGAAATGATAAGTGGGAAATTCCATTACAGTATATGTTATATCCATTTTCGTTTTACAAGACAAATGATTTTTTTTTAAGATTAATACATAAAGAACGGAAGACCATTTTGTTGCTATAGCAACAAAAGTCTAGTTATTATTATTATATTGAAAAATTCAGTAAAGTATGAAATATACTAACCTTATTACAATCTAATGATTTTCACTCTCCGGGCTTATATTTCTATCGCTTATCAAAAATAAATTGTTTTAATAGAGGAAGATTATTACCCCCGATTTAAAAAAAAAAAATTTGCATTTGGGCGTATCAGTTGTGAACCAATCGATATTACAGATAGGTATTAAATCCATTATTTGAAATTGAACTCTGAACTTTCGATATTTTCATTATATATTATTATAAACGGGGGTATAAAAAGCAAATCCCATATAAATTGATTAACGTTTTTTTCTATCCATTGTCGTGTCCCGGTTTGGCAGACAGTAAACATCCTCGGAATAAGGTAGTATCTGTATTTGAAATGCTTTTATAAGATTGATCTATTATTCGTGAGTTCCATAGTTATGTACAAGGCCGTGTGTCGAATATTGTTGTTGTACATGTACACAGTTACTAAAACTTAAATTTGAATGTAACGTTCAATATGAATTTACTTAGATAAAACAGATATTAAAGATATTACAAATTTCACAGTATTGTTAACGTGTGAATACGATTCCAAAAAGCTGATATGATAGGTAATATTTTGAATATGGACTTGTACTTTTTGACTTGTTGCTCCAAATAATAAAAATTATTTTTTTACGTGATACAAGGAGGACACATCAGGTTAATTTAAGAACAAAACAAACCATCTATTCATATAATAATCAAAATCGGTTTTTGGATATTTTTGTTCATTTTATTTCTGTAATAAATTGTGCGTCATTTGAAAGACAATTGAATCAATATGGTACGTCAATTTAAATAACTTTAAGGAATTGAACAGAATTTAAAAAAAATATTGCCAACGTTTATGTCGTAAAATAATTTGATAAAGATTGAAAAAATTCAGATGGCCTAAATTATAACTTATTTGCTAATCTTGTGCTATTGTTGCTAGCTTGAATTGTCACATACGCCGTTTTTAAATAGATACAGATGGTTAGAGCAGAGATATTCGTCGAATGCAGGGATTGTCCTGAATAATAAATGATAATGGGGCAAATACTACGCAATAATTCAAAACACGCTAGTTCTGCTACAGACCCTGAAAAGTGCTACTACACCAGTTGCACGGTTTGGTTCGGTATGCTTTTTGAACGGTACGTTTCGCTTTGTGAACGGTACGATTCGTTTTGTGAACTGTACGATTCGCTTTGTGAACGGTACCGTTCGTTTTGTGAACGGTACGGTTCACTTCTTGCACGGTACGCTTGGCTAAAAATAGCTGCACGCTTTGTGAACGGTTTGCGCGCTTTATAAATGAGGTAGGCGTGGCCTGAACGCTTTGATTTTTCCCGATATAATTTTGTTTAGATTTTGCCTGATTGACTTCAGCAAGGTGGTAATCATGACAAGCACTTTTTCTGTATTTATATGATAAATTACAAAGGTATTTCAATCTCAAAATCAGAAATCAGACTTCCATCCGCTCTCCCGTTTTTGATACGTTGCGTGAAACGTGGTGTACTCACTGAAAACTGGGAAGCGGAGGGCATTTTAAATTTTGATAAGTCTGTTATTATTCGTATTTAATTTTAGATAAATGCAATTATTACAATAGATAGAAAGAACTGTCTGACTTTAATCCGTTAAATTAATTAAATTAATTCAGCGATCTGGCGATGATTCTAACAAGCATCAGATTATTATTTCTATACATGTACTTGTATTGAAGTCATTAAATATTTCAAATCCATTTAAAATTGCTTTTAAAAATTGCCCCGACCTTTTCCGATATTTCTTTAGTTTCCTTTCTCGCTTTCTGGATTTTCGTCTAGTTGTTATATTTACAAGCATCTTTCTATTTTCGTATTCATAATTCTTATGATAATTCTTTATTGCGTACTGTTGCCGATCAAATTCCCCTGGTGAATAGACATTGTAAAAATACACGCAATTCTGTAATGATAATATTAAAATGAATTTCAGTTTAGAAATCTTGAAATAAACTGGTTTCAAGTTTTCCGACACGGATTTTTATTCATTTAGATATTGATTTTATTATTTTCTGCATTTGTTCGTATACACAGATCACTCCTACATGTAACCCGTCATCGCTTCTCTTACCTGAAATAATATTATAATCGCGTGTATAGTCAAAATATGACTATTAGTTTTTGTTATTCAGTTAAACTATACATGTACATCAATCATCTTTCTTACGATAAATTATTATGTTCACAACTGGATACACACAATAAGTCAATACTGTGAAATCAACTAATTTTGTCGGGGCCAATTTTCGTGGATTGTGGGTTCATCACGAATTCTAATGATTCCACAGTAGCTTTTAATGGTGATATTTCTCATTTTGTTAGAAAACTGTCCGCTCTTCACGGTATGCATGCGATTTAACTGACGTTTTTCAAATGCTGGCTGACCTGTTCATATTTCATTTACCTTTTTACTCATATACTTGTGTTTAAACAGGACACGAAAAAATACCAGCAACTGAATGTTAAAAGTGAAAAATATATTAAGAATTCATCTAGTAACAAAAAAAAAAATACGACAGCGATGGAAAGAGACTCTGATCGCCAGTACATGAGTTATACTTATAATCGTGAAGTCGGAAGGAAATGATTGTTGAATAATTTCAAATAGGATCACTCTTTAAAATAAGGATTTAAGAAAGCTTAAAACTAAAACGTTTTTATTTGATAATTTTCTTCTAGCTATGTAGGAGGAGCCAAGTAGCACGCGGCGCATGGTGTGATATGTACTGCTAGACTTAAACTGATTGACAGGCGAAGCACGTGGAGTCCTGAAATAAAATACCGCTCAAAAGACGAACTATAAAAACTTAAAGCGAAACAATGGTTCGGTTATAAATCTTTAATTTAAGTAATATAATTAACACACAAATTCTCTCTCTCTCTCTCTCTCTTTCTCTCTCTCTCTCTCTCTCTCTCTCTCTCTCTCTCTCTCTCTCTCTCTCTCTCTCTCTCTCTCTCTCTCTCTCTCTCTCTCTCTCTTTCGCCTCTTCTGTGAAATATAAAAAATTTCTTCCGTAAGATCGAAAATGGTCGTGCTGTACGGTTAGACGAAGACGTACGCAATTTTGTAGTTTTTCGTTTGTCTTGAACAGTTGTGAAAACCCCTGAAGGCATGTCGTTTTATACCCTGGGTTTCTTAATCACTATACACAAGAAATGATCGCGACTTAAAGTAAATATACACAACGCGGGGGTGTTAAGGAAGCATATGGAATTTGAGTTACATGTAATTTCGTGAAATCACAAATTTTAGTTAATATGTACATATTCAAGTATTTAAGCAACGAAACATATACCAAAAACAAATGAAAAATGCTGGAGACAATTTTTATCACAAATTAGATCGTATTACGTAGATTTACACATTGATGACGTCATGACTGAAAGTTGAATGTCGTGTAAATTTGATCGGAAAGCACTGTAAACATATTCAAAATATAAGTTATCTAAGACCTCTAATAAAGTATTTTGGTGTGATTTATTGAGAATGGAACGAAAGAATACTAGGAGAGATGTTAGTTTTATCAATTATTCGCTAAAAGGTATGTAAATTTGCTTTTATTTCTCGGCCAGGCTTTCCTCTGTCGTTGTTTATGATATAAAAATCCGACTAGAACAACACTACCCCGTATATACTGAACTTCAAATTTTGCATGTATCGATAGTTTGATCAATGCTTAAATTAAAAAGTGCTGCTAGAGTCCTGTGTTATGTGTTGTTTTGATGCATCATACCGTTTTCCGTGCAAACGGAATAAAAGTTGGGAAGTTTTTTTGAGAACCGGATGAATAACTATTTAATTAAAGAGAATATAGGATTCTAGCAGCGGTTTTGATAAAACTGAGATGTTTTAACTTCACTTGATATCTTCATTGTTTTGTGGAAACCGCAGGGTAGTGATGTTCTATTTCATTTTATCTTTAGGAATATATGTAAGCTATTTATAGCTGTCACGTGATAGTGCCCCGATGTGGCAGTGATGTACTACCCGATTTTATTGCATTGACATCTATTTCAAAGGATAATACTAAGTTTTTGATCTGATTCAAAACAGATATTTAATCTCACGATTTTTTATATAACAGTCTAAATAAGACGCTAAATTGCCCGTATGCTTCCTTAACACCCCCGCGAAGAAAGCCAAGAAAGCATACTGATATAACACGTTATGATTCAATGTGCAATTTACGACACACACATGTATGTACGAGGGTTGTCCAAAAAGTTTGTGGACAATTGCGTTTCTGTCATTTTAAATGGGTTGATATATACATATTGTATATCTAAATCTTTGTCATAAAATTTCAAATCAAACTATAGTGGTTTTAAATGTTTTCCGTAAAAATAAACTAAAAATTTAATGTATCAAATGGTCGCGGAAAGTACGCACGGCCCAGCGTAAAAATTGTCAAAACTTTGTAATTGAGTTTTTAGATATGAATATTTACAGTGTTTTTAAAACATTTCAAAACTTCATAATATTCTATTACAATGTAGTCTCAGTGGTGTAGGTCATTGTCATACATCATTTGAAGCTATTTTCAAACTAGCAGAGGATTTTTAAAAGATATTACGGCAAGAAAATGTCTTTAAAAACGCATGAAAAAGCGACGTCAGCGTCCGTACTGATCAGCGCGCCATCATAAAATTGTGTCGACTGAGGTAAAACACCGATAGAAACAAAACAAACGATAGAGGAAATAGGAAAAACATCGAATTAGTTCGAGTCTACTTATCCACAGAAGGCACAACCGATATTTTGATAGAGTATGCGATTGTACCCTCTGACCAAACGGTGAATGCGGCATATTACTCTCAGGTAAACCCAGGACTACGGCTTTATAGAAACGTCGTTATAACTCAACGTCAGACTGGGCCGTGCGGCCTGTATAGGCAATGCATATATAATGATAACTCCAATACAAACTTGTACATTGCTCTGATTTTTATACATATACATTATTATACTCTATATCAAAATATTATAATACTTTCTTGATAATGGCGCCGTTATTTTGAATAAAATTACATGTGTCGACGAACTTTTTGGACAACCCTCGTACATCGCGGGGGTGTTAAGGAAGCATATGGGCAATTTAGCGTCTTATTTAGACTGTTATATTCAAAATCATGAGATTAAATAACTGTTTTGAATCAACTTAAAAACTTAGTATTATCCTTTGAAATATATGTCAATGCAATAAAATCGGGTAGTTCATCACTGCCACATAGGTGCGTTATCACGTGACAGCTATAAATAGCTTATGTATACTCCTTAACATAACATGAGATAGAACAACACTACCCTGCGGTTTCCACAAAACAATAAACCTATCAAGTGAAGGCGAAACATCTCAGTTTTTTCAAAACCGCTGCTAGAATCCTATAGTCTCCTTAAATAAATAGTTATTCATCCGGTTCTCAAAAAACCTCCCCAACTTTTATTCAGTTTGCACGGAAAACGGTATGTTGCATCAAAACAACACATAACACAGGATTCTAGCAGCACTTTTCAATTTAAGCATTGATCAAACTATCGATACATGTAAAATTGGAAGTTCAATATATACGGGGTAGTGTTGTTCTAGTCGAATTTTTATATCATAACAGCGACAGAGGAAAGCCTGGCCGAGAAATAAAAGCCAATTTACATACCTTTTAGCGAATAATTGATAAAACTAACATCCCTCCCAGTATCCTTTTGTTCCATTCTCAATTAATCACACCAAAATACTTTATTTAAGTTCTTAGATTACTTATATTTTGAATCTGTTTACAATGATTTCCGATCAAATTTACACGACATTCAACTTTCAGTCATGACGTCATCAATGTGTAAATCTACGTAATACAATCTAATTTGTGATAAAAATTGTCTCCAGTAATTTTTATTTGTTTTTGGTCTACGTTTCGTTGCTTAAATATTTAAATATGTACATAATAACTAAGATTTGTGATTTCACAAAATAACATGTAACTCAGATTCCATATGCTTCCTTAACACCCCCGCGATGTATTGATAGTTTATGGCGCTATGCAAAGAAAATATTAAGGTTTAAGAAAGGAAATTAGATAAAAACATTTATGTTACGGTTTTAATAAAATTAACAGCGTTAAATTTTAGTATGCGTTATTTAATCCCGTTTAACTAAAATCTAGCAAAATTTTGAACTTATCTGGTCAGCGATAATCTCCGTCCATATTCAGCGAAAGACATTTGTTAATAAGCCGTATATGGAAGTTGTACGCTTATTGCACGGTACGGTACGCTTTTTTGACTGTTTTCATGCGGGTCTTGAATTAATTATATTGCACGCTTTTTGCACGGTACGGTTCGCTTTGTGAACGGTACGGTTCCTTTTGTGAACGGTACGGTTCTCTTTGTGAACGGAACGTTTCGTTTTGTGAACGGTACGGTTCGTTTCTTGCACTTAACGGTATGGTTCGTTTTAGAGGTGTAGTAGCACGTTTCAGGGTCTGTAATTCATTATTGAAAAAAATAAAATGCCTAATCATATTCTTTACGAGCCTTTTGATGTCAATAAAATTTGTCGTCTTACGTTTATTTAAAGGAATACCGACACGAACTGTTAATATTAGGACGGAATTTTCAAATTTTCATTTTTTAAAGATTGATAATCTCAGTACCTTGTAAAAAAGAAACAATTTGAACTTTTACATATATAAGGAAATAAATTGAAAACACATTTACTAAAACGTGTTGATTTTCTCTCAGTGTTATATCGTTTCAAATCATATTTTAAGTTTGTACATGCCACAGTAATAAGTATTCTTTTCTGAAAAATACTGTTTGAATAGAGAACAAGTCTGCTGAAAAAAAGAATTTTATTTTTTGTCAACGTTTGTTTTAAAAAGATTTTCAGGAGGACATATGGCATGCCTTTAAATCACATATTTTGTCCAACACCTTCATACTCCAAAACTCGGTCTCGGTTCTTGGTCTCACAATTCTTCTTTACTTTTAAAAAAAAAAAAAAACCTTTGACGGAACGATTGCAAGCACAAGGTTACTAATGATGTGGTCATAACGTGACGTCACAAACACTGTTTTCTTTCTTCGATCGGTCGCATCGCCAACACCTTTTCAAATATTGTGTTTCAAAACTGTTTAAAATGAAGTAGTTCTTTTCTTATTATTTCTTGTGCTAGATTTGTTTTCCATGTCTTTACCCATGTTTTTTATTGTGATCGGCTTCGGCCGATCACAGTTGTGTCCATATGAGGCATCCGGCAAATTTTACTATTTGCGCACGCATTGCGCCTTGCACTACTTTATTTTCTTTGCAATGGCAGCCTCATTTAAATCTTTAATTACACGTAGAATACTAAATAAACGTTACTCCTATTCGTATGCATTGAAATTAAAACATTTATACAGTTACATACAAACTGATTCTAATCACGTTTGTCTTCACATATGCGTAAGAATATTTATCGGAAGTACAATTCGCCTACTAAAAGTAAAGCATATTCATGCCATTTTCGTTCGGAGTAAAGTGAAGTCGTACCCAAACTGACTCGTACCCAAACAGACTCATACTCCATTTGTCCGGGGATAAACATGATATTTGGATTGTAAATAAAAAGATAAGCTGTTAAAGTTAGGTTTTGGATTAATTACAATTTAGAAGTTACAAGATACGGTAATTGAATGTAGTATTTTGGTTATCTTTAAACAAAGTTTAATATCATCTCCTTTAAGTTTGCCAAATAGTTTCCTATATTAACATTTGATAGACAATTTTCGTTTACATGCAATCTTATCTTTTTTTCAAAAAATGTTAATTATATTGGAAATCAACAAAACATGTAGCGGAATGCTTTCACATTACATAACAAAGCTGACCAAAGATAATAGCCAACATGCCGATCATTCCTTTAAAAGGAATACTTGTTTCTTTTGTCCTGAAGAGGGCACTGGTTGTCCCGAAAATTTGACAATTTCAGTCGTTCGTGTCGTTAGCCATTAAATAGATAGATAGATAGATAGATAGATAGATAGATAGATAGATAGATAGATAGATAGATAGATAGATAGATATTCTTCAAATTCAAAATTAATTTTGCATAAGGTTGCCATTTTAATGCTCTTAAAAATATGTTTTTATGTTAAAAGAAAACATTATTTGAACAAACAGTAAATCGAAATGTATTATTTAAATCGCACAAGATGGTTTCTTTAGATGTATTTATAAATAACTTTTGTTTTTAATTTTTTTAGTAAACTGCTTTCTGAGATATTCAATATTACATGTATTGAGTTCATTCGACTTACACTTTTTGTACAAGTTAACAATGAAGCACAGTGAACCGCCTCAGTGAAATGAAATGACGTTGTCTAAGCCTTAAAATAGTTATCCAAGATCAGTTTACCTTGAGCAGAAAAGACAAATTCTCTGTTTTATCATGTACTTGTTTATAAGTATTCTATCAACTCAATATTGAATTATACTAAGTAAGTATATTATTGTGTACAGTTTTTTTCCAGGACCCGTTGCGTATTCTTTAAACAGAAAGCTTATCCGTATTTTTTTTAAAATAAGAAATAGAAGGAGTCCTACAAACAGTGGCAAATCTGACTATATCAATATAGATGAATCACCGGGTGAGTTCAACTCTACTTTTATAAAATAAAAAAAAATAGGCTTTTCGATGTAAGATGTTAAAGTGTATATTGAATACAGGAATACACTTTATAAGTTTTTAAAATAAATACATTTACACATGTTAAATAAACCTCTATAACATAATTTAGGTCTTATTTTTTAAAAATATTCATGACATACGTCACGTGATGGAAAAAAAATCAAATATGGTCATCTGTTTCACAAAAATAAAGTGCATGTGTTAGAATGATGTTTCTGTGCATATTTTTCAATGTGTTGGTAGGAAAATTTTTAAATTGATATATACAATATAAAAAAAATTAAATGGATATTCTTTATATATTACGCAGTTGATTTATTTTACATTCTTGATTCGTTTTGCATTTTAATTGTACATATATTTGAATAACAGTTTAGATAATCCATAGTTTGTGACGCAAGACCTATTTTTATAATCATTTTCAGGTGGTCAAATCTTAAATTAAATTTCATTTTACCTGTTGCGATCATATGTTTATTTTAAAATGTTGGCTTTATTTTATACAACTTCTAAAACAGCATGGTTTAAAATTTTCGTTTAAATGATTAAACTATAAAAGAGATATATTGAAAACTATGTTATATTATTAAAGGTTCTTATTTTATATTGAATAAAAAAAGACTTTTTGATCAATTCTAATTAAGAATTAAAATTGTTTTTTAGGGGTCCGGTTCGCAAAGTTACCATTTTCTTTATGTTGAATGCATTGATGCAAAACAAAAAAAATACAAGATGACATAAATTTGTTGCCAAAGGCAACCATTGCCATGGTAATGGAATCAGAGGTTAAAAGGCAAATCCTAATAAACTTTTAAGTAATATTAAACGTATTTTCAGCTTCTAGAAGTTCTGAAAATAAAATATTGTAAAAAAACTGGTTTCAAATTAAAAAAAAAACCATCACAATCTGAATACTCCTATGGAAACGGTTGCTAATTTTTTTTTCGTATATTTTATAAAATATAAGTTATCATTAAACCAAACTATTACTTTTATAGCCATTTATTAAATACATGCAAGAAATAAAATGACACTTGTTGGTATTGTAATTAGGCAATAAAAACGGGGAGAAAATAAAAAAAAGGTTATTTTAAAATTAAAGAAAATGCTTGATTTAAACACAATTTAAAACCATTTTTGTTGCGTTTTGTGGAAAACAGGCTTACTTGAAATATCAAATGTATTGAAGTGTTATTCAGCAACATAAAACTACCCTTTGTGTTAAGGGGAGTATAAATTGTAAATTTCTTGACTTTTGCCCAACAGTAGATCTAGAGGCAAGGCCGACATTGCCAAAACCATTTACAAAAATGTTCTCTATTTCTGTATACTGAAAAGGAAAAAAAAGAATTCATAGTTATGTAGACCAGGAAGCCAAAATGTGTTAGTTTCATGATTCCCCGAGAATGGGTTTAGACTCTAGGGCGGGATCTAACTGGCCGTATAGTGTTTATGCATAAAATGTTTACAATTTATGTTTACTTTTACTGACATTACATAGAAACTGAATGCATATTTGAAACAAAGGATATAAAGCTTTCGACTCACATGCAACCTAATATGTCCCCTAAGGTAGGGGTTCTGGTTTTGTTGGGAGGGACATTAAGCATATTTTATTTAAAAGTCTTATATTCTTGTTCTGCATTTGAGCTTTAATGGAAGTAGAATGCATATTTGGGGAAGAGAATAAATCAATAAAAATGGAGGTCGTAAAAATGCTTACCTTGTCATTGGAAATCTAAAAAATTATTTTATTAAAAACCGTTCTGATTGCACACACAAGTACTCTGAAGTTGACATTAAAAAGATGCTTGAGTTTCTGATAGACAACATCTCTGTAGTTTTTGAAAATTAAGTCTTCCAACAATCTGTTGGAATTCCCATGGGTACCAATTGTGCCCCATTGTTAGCAGACCTATTTTTGTATTCTTATGAAACAGAATTTATTCAAAAACTTGTACGTGAAAAAATAAATCACTCGCTGTGGCCTTCAACTCAACATTCAGGTATATCGACGACGTATTATCAATTAACAATTGTGATTTCCATACTTACGTCGACTCGATATATCCCAGTGAACTTGAAATAAAAGATACCACAGATACTGCGTCATCTGTTTCATATTTAGATATTTTACTGGAAATGGACATTGATGGTAACCTAACAACAAAACTTTATGATAAACGCGATGACTTCAATTTTTCTATAGTCAACTTTCCTTACCTTGTAGCAATATACCTTCATCACCTGCATATGGTGTTTTTGACTCTCAGTTAATTCGATACGCAAGGGCATGCTCTTCGTATGAACAGTTTCTAAGACGAGGCAAGCTATTGACTAACAAGTTGATAAAATAGGACTATGAATTGTCTCGTTTGAAGTCATCTTTTCGTAAGTTCTATGGTCGATACAACGACCTTGTCAGCAAATACAATCTTCCACTGGGTCGCATGCTGACTGACGTTTTTCATACTGATTGTTAGACCATAATTAATCACCCAATTGTCTACGGACTTTTCCGTCTTTTCCCGAGTACGACAAAAAGCACACGGCGGGTGTGACCGGTCAGCAGAGGATGCTCACTCCTCCTAAGCACCTGATCCTATCTCCATCTTTTTGGAGGTCCGTGTTGCTCTGCTTTGAATTTATATTTTGTTTTATGGATTTTGAGATGGTTGACGGATTGTTATTGTCATTTTTTTCATCAGTCCATCAAAGTGAAGATATCACGAAAGCATATACTCTATGGGGCAAGAGTTCAGTCTTGGGAGAAAGTTTTCTTTATATGCTTAGCAAGGGCTGAATTATGTTTCTGATGTATGTTGACACAAAATTAAATGCAAATTTTAGAAAAAAAAGAAATAATGCAGACTATCAGTTTCATTTTATTGAAATGCTTGCTTAGAAGGAAGAATTTCTGTGTGGTCCTGTCGATTGGCGAGGGGAGGGGAATGTACACTAGCCATCTTTAGTTTTTGGTTTATAAAATAAAACATACAAAAACAATCCTTTAGAGTCTTGAACTCGTATAATCTTAAAGTTTTACCCCAAAATTATGATAATGAGATACCTTTTTGCAAGATTTCAGATAGGGAAAGGGAAGGGGTGGATCATTGCCATATTTTATATTTTTTGTTTCCAGAATGAAGCTTAATTAAATGCATAAATAAGAACCCTCGCCAGATCGCCAGTTTCTATGGACATTTAGTTAATAATACTGGTGTGTTTTGGATTTTTTCCCTTAGTTTATGTAATATTTTTTTTTTGTTTCTGGATCAAAAATTTTGCTTGTTCAATTGTTTAAACTGTTTATGTTTTTATTTCTTTCATAGTTCGTTCAGTATTAGAAAATCATGAACGGAAAAAAAAAAATTGCAGTTTCAAAGTAGATTTGCTAACGCTTACTGGAGTATAACATCCGAGTTCTGGTGAACGTAGATAAATATGAAATTTATTTCTTTGAAACGTTAACTTTGACATGTGATATAGGTTTTCTTTCGTAAAACAGAAATAAATTTTATAGTTTTAGTTCGTATCAAAACTCATAAAAAATACGAGAAATGATTAAATCTTTTCCAGATATATTCCAGGTGCTGAATCAATATTTGATGTGGCTGGCAGTTATGATTCTGCTAGTTTTGATATTACTATGCAATCGTCCCGGTATAGTGCAGTTATAAAATTATTTACCAATATTTACACATGCAAATGTAATCTTCTTCCATAACATTATTTGAGCAAAGATTTGATCAAGAGGCCACAGTAGGGTTACTACTTCTTTGCTAGGTAAACAAAATAGTTCATAGAAACGGGACACAGTAAATATTTTAAGTCACGCATGTGATTTAATGCCATTCGTCATCGTCTGTGTTCGTTCGTCATATGTCGTGCGACATTACAACAATATAAACTTATAACTTCTTTAAAAGTACAAAGCCAATTTATATATATGCTATGACGCTTTGTTAGGATGAGAAACATACAAATTGTGAAATCCATTACCTTACCATTCTTAATCAACATGGACGCGGCCAAATATGCAAAGAGACATTTTAAAAAATCTTCTGAATCTCTACTCCAACCAATGTGGGAAAGGAATTAATACCACGGTCAAAATGCCAATGAAGCCCCTACCAACATTGTGAAATTCATGCATATGGCCCCATAGTCAGGGATTCAGACTCTAGAGTGGTGGTGTCAATATGATCATATAGTTCACGTTTATTAAATCTTAGAAAGTCGTGTTCTCTTTACCCATGTAAATTTGAGAAAAAATTAATGCAAACGTCAACAAGTAAAAGTGAGGGAAACGGTCAGAGAAGTCTCGGATTAGGGTTTAGACTCCACAGTGAACCTTTATATGCAAACGTGAGACTCCCTTAACAAATCAATCTAATGTATCTATTGTCAATCTATTGTTAAGGCATGTATATATTTCAAATATGGTCAATGTTTTTAATGTTATTGTGTTAGCTTTTTTGATCGGTACACATTAAACATGTGGTATAAAAAGAAGGAAGCCCACTTTTGTCCTTAATGGTCTAGGAAAGCTGCTAAATTTCCCGTCTGTATCGTTTCCAATCACTGCTTTATTCAGAATGCTTTAATGATTTGATTTTGTTAGTGTAAAGTCCCTACTCTAATAAAGTTAAATTGAAACTAAAGAAACCTGTTTATGTATCTATTAGATATAATCGTCAATCTTTACACGGGTTCTATTTGTTTCAAAGGCAGATGTTGTGTTGGAAACATGTTTGGTAGATGTTGGAATTTTATCAGATGGATAGCAGAATCAAGTGAGCTTATTTTACGACTATTAAAACGGACTGGCTTTAATTTTGTATCTTAGGATCAATTCCTATAATTCTTTAAATAGAAACAGTTTATTTGTGTTTTACTATCGAAGAACAGATGTAAGATTTCTAAACAAATATCAATGTTTACTTTTACTTATAAAACGGTTAAAATGTCCATGAAGCTCTCTACCAAGATTGTGAAATTCGTGCATATGAGAAAAAAATAATGCAGACGTCGAAAAATTAGAGCGAGGGAAACGGTCAGAGAAGACTCGCATTTGAGTTTAGACTCCGCAATGAAGCTGAGACTCCCTGACAGGTCCATCTAAGAACTCTGGTATTCAGGTGACCGCCAAGGCCTGTATTAAATTTAAATATGGTCAATGTTTTTAATGTTATGATGTTAGCTTTTTTGATCGACACACATTAAACATGTAGTATATAAAAAGAAGGAAACCCACTTTTATCTTTAATGGTCTAGGAAAACTTTTAAATATTCCCTATGTATCGTTTCTAATCACTGATTTATTCAGAGTGTTTTAATGATATAAAATTGTTCAATGTAAGGTCCCTATTCTAATAAAGTTCAATTGAAATTAAAGAAACCTATTAATGTATCTATTAGTTATTATCGTCAATATTTACACGGGTTCTTTTTGTTTCAAAGGCATATGTTGTGTTGGAAACATGTTTGGAAGATGTTGGAATTTTATCAGATGGATAGCAGAATCAGGTGAGCTTATTTTACGACTATTAAAACGGACTTCTTTTAATTTTGTATCTTAGGATCAATTCCTATAATTCTTTAAATGGACATATAGCTTCATGGTCAGGGATTCAAACCCTGAAATGGGGACAATGTGATCATTTAGTTAACATGTATTAAATCTCAGAAAATCTTGTTCTATTTACTCGTGTAATATTTGAGAAAAAAATAACGCAAACGTCAAAAAATTAGAGCGAGGGAAACGGTCAGAGAAGACTCGCATTTGAGTTTAGACTCCGCAATGAAGTTTAACATGCAAACGTTAGACTCCCTGACCGGTCCATTTAAGGACTCTGGTATTCAGGTGACCGCCAAGACCTGTATAAAATTTAAATATGGTCAATGTTTTTAATGTTATGATGTTAGCTTTTTTGATCGACACACATTAAACATGTAGTAGTATATAAAAAGACGGAAACCCACTTTTATCTTTAATGGTCTAGGAAAGCTTCTAAATATTCCCTATGTATCGTTTCCAATCACTGATTTATTCAGAGTGCTTTAATGATTAAAAATTGTTCAATGTAAGGTCCCTATTCAAATATAGTTCCATTGAAACTAAAGAAACCTATTTATGTATATATTAGTTATTATCGTCAATATTTACACGGGCTCTTTTTGTTTCAAAGGCAGATGTTGTGTTGGATACATGTTTGGTGGACGTTGGAATTTTATCAGATGGATAGCAGAAACAGGTGAGCTTATTTTACGACTATTAAAACGGGCTTCTTTTAATTTTGTATCTTAGGATCAATTCCTATAATTCTTTAAAAGGAAACAGTTTATTTGTGTTTTATTATCGAAGAACAGATGTATGATTTTTATACAAATATCATTGTTTACTTTTACTTATACCACGGTTAAAATGACCATGAAGCTCTCTACCAAGATTGTGAAATTCATGCATATGACTCCATGGTCAGGGATTCAAACTCTCGGATGAGGTCAATGTATTCATTTAGTTAACATGTTTTAAATCTTAGAAAGTTGTGTTCTCTCTACTCCTGTAAAATTTGAAAAAAAAATAACACAAACGTCAAAAAATTAGAGGGAGGGAAACGGTCAGAGAAGTCTCGCATTTGAGTTTAGACTCCGCAATGAAGCTTAACATGCAAACGTTAGACTCCCTGACAGGTCCATTTAAGGACTCTGGCATCCAGGTGACCGCCAAGGCCTGTATAAAATTTAAATATGGTCAATGTGTTTAATGTTATGATGTTAGCTTTTTTGATCGACACACATTAAGCATGTAGTATATAAAAAGAAGGAAACCCACTTTTATCTTTAATGGTCTAGGAAAGCTTCTAAATATTCCCTATGTATCGTTTCCAGTCACTGATTTATTCAGAGTGCTTTAATGATTTAAAATTGTTCACTGTAAGGTTCGTATTCTTATTAAGTTCAATTGAAACTAAAGAAACCTATTTATGTATCTATTAGTTATTATCGTCAATATTTACACGGGCTGTTTTTGTTTCAAAGGCAGATGTTGTGCTGGATACATGTTTGGTAAGCTTATTTTACGACTATTAAAACGGGCATCTTGTAATTTTGTATCTAAGGATCAATTCCTATAATTCTTTAAATGGAAACAGTTTATTTGTGTTTTATTATCGAAGAACAGATGTATGATTTCTATACAAATGTCATTGTTTACTTTTACTTATACCACGGTTAAAATGACCATGAAGCTCTCTACCGAGATTGTGAAATTCATGCATATGGCTCCATGGTCAGGGATTCAAACCCTGGGGTGGGGTCAATGTAATCATTTAGTTTACATGTTTTAAATCTTAGAAAATCGTGTTCTCTTTACTCGTGTAAAGTTTGAGAAAAACATAACGCAAACGTCAAAAAATTAGAGCGAGGGAAACGGTCAGAGAAGTCTCGCATTTGAGTTTAAACTCCGCAATGAAGCTTAACATGCAAACGCTAGACTCCCTGACAGGCCCATTTAAGGACTCTGGTATTCATGCGACCGCCAAGGCCTGTATAAAATTTAAATACGGTCAATGTTTTTAATGTTATGATGTTAGCTTTTTTGATCGACACACATTAAACATGTAGTATATAAAAGGAAGGAAACCCACTTTTATCTTTAATGGTCTAGGAAAACTTTTAAATATTCCCTATGTATCGTTTCTAATCACTGATTTATTCAAAGTGCTTTAATGATATAAAATAGTTCAATGTAAGGTCCCTATTCTAATTAAGTTTAATTGAAACTAAAGAAACCTATTTATGTATCTATTAGTTACTATCGTCAATATTTACACGGGCTCTTTTTGTTTCAAAGGCAGATGTTTTGTCGGATACATGTTTGCTGGACGTATGAATTTTATCAGATGGATAGCAGAATCAGGTGAGCTTATTTTACGACTATTAAAACGGGCTTCTTTTAATTTTGTATCTTAGGATCAATTCCTATAATTCTTTAAATGGAAACAGTGTATTTGTGTTTTATTATCGAAGAACAGGTGTATGATTTCTATACAAATATGATTGTTTACTTTTACTTATACCACGGTTAAAATGACCATGAAGCTCTCTACCAAGATTGTGAAATTCATGCATATGACTCCATGGTCAGGGATTCAAACCCTCGGATGAGGTCAATGTATTCATTTAGTTAACATGTTTTAAATCTTAGAAAATCGTGTTCTCTTTACTCCTGTAAAATTTGAGAAAAAAATAACGCAAACGTCAACAAATTAGAGGGAGGGAAACGGTCAGAGAAGTCTCGCATTTGAGTTTAGACTCCGCAATGAAGCTTAACATGCAAACGTTAGACTCCCTGACATGTCCATTTAAGAACTCTGGTATTCATGTGACCGCCAAGGCCTGTATAAAATTTAAATATGGTCAATGTTTTTAATGTTATGATGTTAGCTTTTTTGATCGACACACATTAAACATGTAGTATATAAAAAGAAGGAAACCCACTTTTATTTTTAATGGTCTAGGAAAACTTTTAAATATTCCCTATGTATCGTTTCAAATCACTGATTTATTCAGAGTGTTTTAATGATTAAAAATTGTTCAATGTAAGGTCCCTATTCAAATATAGTTCCATTGAAACTAAAGAAACCTATTTATGTATCTATTAGTTATTATCGTCGATATTTACACGGGCTCTTTTTGTTTCAAAGGCAGATGTTGTGTTGGATACATGTTTGGTGGACGTTCGAATTTTATCAGATGGATAGCAGAATCAGGTGAGCTTATTTTACGACTATTAAAACGGGCTTCTTTTAATTTTGTATTTTAGGATCAATTCCTATAATTCTTTAAATGGAAACAGTTTATTTGTGTTTTATTATCGAAGAACAGATGTATGATTTCTATACAAATATCGTTGTTTACTTTTATTTATACCACGGTTAAAATGACCATGAAGCTCTCTACCAAGATTGTGAAATTCATGCATATGACTCCATGGCCAGGGATTTAAACCCTCGGATGAGGTCAATGTATTCATTTAGTTAACATGTTTTAAATCACAAAAAATCGTGTTCTCTTTACTCGTGTAAAATTTGAGAGAGAAATTTGCAAACGTCAAAAAATTAGAGCGAGGGAAACGGTCAGAGAAGTCCTGCATTTGAGTTTAGACTCCGCAATGAAGCTTAACATGCAAACGTTAGACTCCCTGACAGGTCCATTTAAGAACTCTGGTATTCATGTGACCGCCAAGACCTGTATAAAATTTAAATATGGTCAATGTTTTTAATGTTATGATATTAGCTTTTTTGATCGACACACATTAAACATGTAGTATATAAAAAGAAGGAAACCCACTTTTATCTTTAATGGTCTAGGAAAGCTTCTAAATATTCCCTATGTATCGTTTCCAATCACTGATTTAAACAGAGTGCTTTAATGATTACAAATTGTTCAATGTAAGGTCCCTATTCAAATATAGTTCCATTGAAACTAAAGAAACCTATTTAAGTATATATTAGTTATTATCGTCAATATTTACACGGGCTCTTTTTGTTTCAAAGGCAGATGTTGTGTTGGATACATGTTTGGTGGACGTTGGAATTTTATCAGATGGATAGCAGAATCAGGTGAGCTTATTTTACGACTATTAAAACGGGCTTCTTTTAATTTTGTATCTTAGGATCAATTCCTATAATTCTTTAAATGGAAACAGTTTATTTGTGTTTTATTATAGAAGAACAGATGTATGATTTCTATACAAATGTCATTGTTTACTTTTACTTATACCACGGTTAAAATGACCATGAAGCTCTCTACCAAGATTGTGAAATTCATGTATATGACTCCATGGTCAGGGATTCAAACCCTGGGGTGGGGTCAATGTGATCATTTAGTTAACATGTTTTAAATCTTAGAAAATCGTGTTCTCTTTACTCCTGTAAAATTTGAGAAAAAAATAACGCAAACGTCAAAAAATTAGAGCGAGGGAAACGGTCAGAGAAGTCCTGCATTTGAGTTTAGACTCCGCAATGAAGCTTAACATGCAAACGTTAGACTCCCTGACAGGTCCATTTAAGGACTCTGGTATCCAGGTGACCGCCAAGGCCTGTATAAAATTTAAATATGGTCAATGTGTTTAATGTTATGATGTTAGCTTTTTTGATCGACACACATTAAGCATGTAGTATATAAAAAGAAGGAAACCCACTTTTATCTTTATTGGTCTAGGAAAACTTTTAAATATTCCCTATGTATCGTTTCCAATCACTGATTTATTCAGAGTGCTTTAATGATATAAAATTGTTCAATGTAAGGTCCATATTCTAATAAAGTTTAATTGAAACTAAAGAAACCTATTTATGTATCTATTAGTTATTATCGTCAATATTTACACGGGCTTTATTTGTTTCAAAGGCATATGTTGTGTTGGAAACATGTTTGGTAGATGTTGGAATTTTATCAGATGGATAGCAAAATCAAGTGAGCTTATTTTACGACTATTAAATCGGGCTTCTTTTAATTTTGTATCTTGGGATCAATTCCTATAATTCTTTAAATGGAAACAGTTTATTTGTGTTTTAATATCGAAGAACAGATGTAAGATTTTTATACAAATATCATTGTTTACTTTTACTTATACCACGGTTAAAATGACCATGAAGCTCTCTACCAAGATTGTGAAATTCATGCATATGGCTCCATGGTCAGGGATTCAAACCCTGGGGTGGGGTCAATGTGATCATTTAGTTAACATGTTTTAAATCTTAGAAAATCGTGTTCTCTTTACTCCTGTAAAATTTGAGAAAAAAATAACGCAAACGTCAAAAAATAAGAGCGAGGGAAACGGTCAGAGAAGTCCTGCATTTGAGTTTAGACTCCGCAATGAAGCTTAACATGCAAACGTTAGACTCCTTGACAGGTCCATTTAAGGACTCTGGTATCCAGGTGACCGCCAAGACCTGTATAAAATTTAAATATGGTCAATGTGTTTAATGTTATGATGTTAGCTTTTTTGATCGACACACATTAAGCATGTAGTATATAAAAAGAAGGAAACCCACTTTTATCTTTAATGGTCTAGGAAAGCTTCTAAATATTCCCTATGTATCGTTTCCAGTCACTGATTTATTCAGAGTGCTTTAATGATTTAAAATTGTTCACTGTAAGGTTCGTATTCTTATAAAGTTCAATTGAAACTAAAGAAACCTATTTATGTATCTATTAGTTATTATCGTCAATATTTACACGGGCTCTTTTTGTTTCAAAGGCAGATGTTGTGTTGGATACATGTTTGGTAAGCTTATTTTACGACTATTAAAACGGGCATCTTGTAATTTTGTATCTAAGGATCAATTCCTATAATTCTTTAAATGGAAACAGTTTATTTGTGTTTTATTATCGAAGAACAGATGTAAGATTTCTAGACAAATGTCATTGTTTACTTTTACTTATACCACGGTTAAAATGACCATGAAGCTCTCTACCAAGATTGTGAAATTCATGCATATGGCTCCATGGTCAGGGATTCAAACCCTGGGGTGGGGTCAATGTAATCATTTAGTTAACATGTTTTAAATCACACGAAATCGTGTTCTCTTTACTCGTGTAAAGTTTGAGGAAAACATAACGCAAACGTCAACAAATTAGAGCGAGGGAAACGGTCAGAGAAGTCTCGCATTTGAGTTTAGACTCCGCAATGAAGCTAAACATGCAAACGTTAGACTCCCTGACAGTTCCATTTAAGAACTCTGGTATTCATGTGACCGCCAAGGCCTGTATAAAATTTAAATATGGTCAATGTTTTTAATGTTATGATGTTAGCTTTTTTGATCGACACACATTAAACATGTAGTATATAAAAAGAAGGAAACCCACTTTTATCTTTAATGGTCTAGGAAAACTTTTAAATATTCCCTATGTATCGTTTCTAATCACTGATTTATTCAGAGTGTTTTAATGATATAAAATTGTTCAATGTAAGGTCCCTATTCTAATAAAGTTCTATTGAAACTAAAGAAACCTATTTATGTATATATTAGTTATTATCGTCAATATTTACACGGGTTCTCTTTGTCTCAAAGGCAGATGTTGTGTTGGAAACATGTTTGGAAGATGTTGGAATTTTATCAGATGGATAGCAGAATCAGGTAAGCTTATTTTGCGACTATTAAAACAGGCTTCTTTTAATTTTGTATCTTAGGATCAATTCCTATAATTCTTTAAATGGAAACAGTTTATTTGTGTTTTATTATCGAAGAACAGATGTAAGATTTCTAGACAAATGTCATTGTTTACCTTTACTTATACCACGGTTAAAATGCCCATGAAGCTCTCTACCAAGATTGTGAAATTCATGCATATGGCTCCATGGTCAGGGATTGAAACCCTGGAGCGGGTTCAATGTGATCATTTAGTTAACATGTTTTAAATCTTAGAAAATCGTGTTCTCTTTACTCCTGTAAAATTTGAGAAAAAAATAATGCAGACGTCAAAAAATTAGAGCGAGGGAAACGGTCAGAGAAGACTCGCATTTGAGTTTAGACTCCGCAATGAAGCTTAACATGCAAACGTTAGACTCCCTGACAGGTCCATTTAAGAACTCTGGTATTCAGGTGACCGCCAAGACCTGTATAAAATTTAAATATGGTCAATGATTTTAATGTTATGATGTAAGCTTTTTTGATAGGCACACATTAAACATGTAGTATATAAAAAGACGGAAACCCACTTTTATCTTTAATGGTCTAGGAAAGCTTCTAAATATTCCCTATGTATCGTTTCCAATCACTGATTTATTCAGAGTGTTTTAGTTATTTAAATTTGTTCACTGTAAGGTTTCTATTCTAATAAAGTTCCACTGAAACTAAAGAAACCTATTTATGTTTCTATTAGTTACTATCGTCAATATTTACACGGGCTCTTTTTGTTTCAAAGGCAGATGTTTTGTTGGATACATGTTTGCTGGACGTATGAATTTTATCAGATGGATAGCAGAATCAGGTGAGCTTATTTTACGACTATTAAAACGGGCTTCTTTTAAGTTTGTATCTTAGGATCAATTCCTATAATTCTTTAAATGGAAACAGTTTATTTGTGTTTTATTATCGAAGAACAGGTGTAAGATTTCTAGACAAATGTCATTGTTTACTTTTACTTATACCACGGTTAAAATGCCCATGAAGCTCTCTACCAAGATTGTGAAATTCATGCATATGGCTCCATGGTCAGGGATACAAACACTGGGGCGGGTTCAATGTGATCATTTAGTTAACATGTTTTAAATCTTAGAAAATCGTGTTCTCTTTACTCCTGTATAATTTGAGAAAAAAATAATGCAGACGTCAAAAAATTAGAGCGAGGGAAACGGTCAGAGAAGTCTCGCATTTGAGTTAAGACTCCGCAATGAAGTTTAACATGCAAACGTTAGACTCCCTGACAGGTCCATTTAAGGACTCTGGTATTCAGGTGACCGCCAAGACCTGTATAAAATTTAAATATGGTCAATGTTTTTAATGTTATGATGTTAGCTTTTTTGATCGGCACACATTAAACATGTAGTATATAAAAAGAAGGAAACCCACTTTTATCTTTAATGGTCTAGGAAAGCTTCTTAATATTCCCTATGTATCGTTTCCAATCACTGATTTATTCAGAGTGTTTTAGTTATTTAAATTTGTTCACTGTAAGGTTTCTATTCTAATAAAGTTCCACTGAAACTAAAGAAACCTATTTATGTTTCTATTAGTTACTATCGTCAATATTTACACGGGCTCTTTTTGTTTCAAAGGCAGATGTTTTGTTGGATACATGTTTGCTGGACGTATGAATTTTATCAGATGGATAGCAGAATCAGGTGAGCTTATTTTACGACTATTAAAACGGGCTTCTTTTAATTTTGTATCTTAGGATCAATTCCTATAATTCTTTAAATGGAAACAGTTTATTTGTGTTTTATTATCGAAGAACAGATGTAAGATTTCTATACAAATATGATTGTTTACTTTTACTTATACCACGGTTAAAATGACCATGAAGCTCTCTACCAATATTGTGAAATTCATGCATATGACTCCATGGTCAGGGATCCAAACCCTCGGATGAGGTCAATGTATTCATTTAGTTAACATGTTTTAAATCTTAGAAAATCGTGTTCTCTTTACTCCTGTAAAATTTGAGAAAAAAATAACGCAAACGTCAAAAAATTAGAGCGAGGGAAACGGTCAGAGAAGTCCTGCATTTGAGTTAAGACTCCGCAATGAAGCTTAACATGCAAACGTTAGACTCCCTGACAGGTCCATTTAAGAACTCTGGTATTCAGGTGACCGCCAAGACCTGTATAAAATTTAAATATAGTCATTGTTTTTAATGTTATGATGTTAGCTTTTTTGATCGACACACATTAAACATGTAGTATATAAAAAGAAGGAAACCCACTTTTATCTTTAATGGTCTAGGAAAACTTTTAAATATTCCCTATGTATCGTTTCTAATCACTGATTTTTTCAGAGTGTTTTAATGATATAAAATTGTTCAATGTAAGGTCCCTATTCTAATAAAGTTCAATTGAAATTAAAGAAACCTATTTATGTATCTATTAGTTATTATCGTCAATATTTACACGGGCTCTTTTTGTTTCAAAGGCAGATGTTTTGTCGGATACATGTTTGCTGGACGTATGAATTTTATCAGATGGATAGCAGAATCAGGTGAGCTTATTTTACGACTATTAAAACGGGCTTCTTTTAATTTTGTATCTTAGGATCAATTCCTATAATTCTTTAAATGGAAACAGTTTATTTGTGTTTTATTATCGAAGAACAGGTGTATGATTTTTATACAAATATCATTGTTTACTTTTACTTATACCACGGTTAAAATGACCATGAAGCTCTCTACCAAGATTGTGAAATTCATGCATATGGCTCCATGGTCAGGGATTCAAACCCTGGGGCGGGTTCAATGTGATCATTTAGTTAACATGTTTTAAATCTTAGAAAATCGTGTTCTCTTTACTCCTGTAAAATTTGAGAAAAAAATAATGCAGACGTCAAAAAATTAGAGCGAAGGAACGGTCAGAGAAGACTCGCATTTGAGTTTAGACTCTGCAATGAAGCTTAACATGCAAACGTGGGACTCCCTGACAGGTCCATTTAAGGACTCTGGTATCCAGGTGACCGCCAAGACCTGCATAAAATTTAAATATGGTCAATGTTTTTAATGTTATGATGTTAGCTTTTTTGATCGACACACATTGAACATGTAGTATATAAAAAGAAGGAAACCCACTTTTATCTTTAATGGTCTAGGAAAGCTTCTAAATATTCCCTATGTATCCTTTCCAATCACTGATTTATTCAGAGTGCTTTAATGATTTAAAATTGTTCACCGAAAGGTTCCTATTCTAATAAAGTTCCATTGAAACTAAAGAAACCTATTTATGTAATATATTAGTTATTATCGTCAATATTTACACGGGCTCTTTTTGTTTCAAAGGCAGAGGTTGTGTTGGATACATGTTTGGTGGACGTTGTAATTTTATCAGATGGATAGCAGAATCAGGTAAGCTTATTTTACGACTATTAAAACGGGCTTATTTTAATTTTGTATCTTAGGATCAATTCCTATAATTCTTTAAATGGAAACAGTTTATTTGTGTTTTATTATCGAAGAACAGGTGTATGATTTCTAGACAAATGTCATTGTTTACTTTTACTTATACCACGGTTAAAATGACCATGAAGCTCTCTACCAAGATTGTGAAATTCATGCATATGACTCCATGGTCAGGGATTTAAACCCTCGGAAGAGGTCAATTTATTCATTTAGATAACATGTTTTAAATCACAAAAAATCGTGTTCTCTTAACTCGTGTAAAATTTGAGAGAGAAAAATGCAAACGTCAAAAAATTAGAGTGAGGGAAACGGTCAGAGAAGTCTCGCATTTGAGTTAAGACTCCGCAATGAAGTTTAACATGCAAACGTGAGACTCTCTGACAGGTCCATTTAAGGACTCTGGTATTCAGGTGACCGTCAAGGCCTGTATAAAATTTAAATATGGTCAATGTTTTTAATGTTATGATGTTAGCTTTTTTGATCGACACACATTAAACATGTAGTATATAAAAAGAAGGAAACCCACTTTTATCTTTAATGGTCTAGGAAAGCTTCTAAATATTCCCTGTGTATCGTTTCCAATCACTGATTTAAACAGAGTGCTTTAATGATTAAAAATTGTTCAATGTAAGGTCCCTATTCAAATATAGTTCCATTGAAACTAAAGAAACCTATTTATGTATCTATTAGTTATTATCGTTAATATTTACACGGGCTCTTTTTGTTTCAAAGGCAGATGTTGTGTTGGATACATGTTTGGTGGACGTTGGAATTCTATCAGATGGATAGCAGAATCAGGTGAGCTTATTTTACGACTATTAAAACGGGCTTCTTTTAATTTTGTATCTTAGAATTAATTCCTATAATTCTTTAAATGGAAACAGTTTATTTGTGTTTTATTATCGAAGAACAGATGTAAGATTTCTAGACAAATGTCATTGTTTACTTTTACTTATACCACGGTTAAAATGCCCATGAAGCTCTCTACCAAGATTGCATATGGCTCCATGGTCAGGGATTCAAACCCTCGGATGAGGTCAATGTATTCATTTAGTTAACATGTTTTAAATCTTAGAAAATCGTGTTCTCTTTACTCCTGTAAAATTTGAGAAAAAAATAACGCAAACGTCAAAAAATTAGAGGGAGGGAAACGGTCAGAATTTTATTCAATTCTTATAATTCTTTAAATGGAAACAGTTTATTTTTGTTTTTATATCGAAGAACAGGTGTATGATTTCTATACAAATATCATTGTTTATTTTACTTATACCACGGTAAAAATGCCCATGAAGCTCTCTACCAAGATTGTGAAATTCATGCATATGGCCCCATGGTCAAGGATTCAAACACTGGGGTGTGGTCAATGTGATCATTTAGATAACATGTTTTAACACTACTGAATTCAAAATCCACTGATATTCCCCAATATTGACTGACATTGCTGACATCCACTGTACATTGACTGTATCTCACTGTACATTTCACTGACTTTCACTGTACCCAACCGTACCCCACTGTACATTTCTACTGAACAGCACTGTACCCCACTGTACGCCACTGTACAGTCGTACTGACTTCCACTGTACCCCACTGTACGCCACTGTACAGGGCACTGACCAGCACTGTACCCCACTGTACACCACTGTAACGGGCACTGACCAGCACTGTACCCCACTGTACGCCACTGTACTATTAATTTGAGATAAAAATCAGATTTTTAAATCTTCAGTATATTTTTTTTCTTTTATATTTATTTTTATTATGCTGTTTAAAGCATTATCATTATGTATTCAGATAACTTGTCAGAATAATGCAACAGGTCGGTAAATTTATTTAATACGTTTTATTTATTTATGTCTATTGTTATTGAATGTTACGATCGCAAAATTATAATAATTTTCCTAACTATAAGGTGAAAGTTTTGAATTTTACATGTTGAATCTGATTATTAAAAAAGTACATGTCATTATGTTTATTCTGCCAGTCATTGGAAAATACCCCCCCCCCCCCCCTCGGCCTCCCTAACCAGCAAGGTTACATAATCATTTCTTATTGATGATATATGACAAACCCTCGTTTAAATGATCGGGTTGTTAATTCTCTGTGTCTTATGAACTGTGTTTTAGCCACTAGAAAACAGTCAATTAAACACAGAATCCACAAAATATATCCATGTTTGTTTTTTATGTACACATGTCCAAATATCATGACTGCCCGCTTGACTACACAGGTACATTTTGAAGATAGCGTGCGAGTTTCTAGCTCATTTGTTAAATGATTTCTTTTGATTAAAATATTTAAAATTACATTGCAAATGTCGGGTATTAATTTTACAAAATAACACCTACTGCAGAATACATATAATCAGTGACATATTAAGCGGTAATTAACTGTATCATTAATTTCAGCAAGAAATAAAAGGAAGGATTTAAATCAAAGAAGTTTGTAACATGTTGTAATATGCGTAGCTGTACAGTTTTCTTAAAATATGATTTACTTTTAAATGTTATAGAAATAAGATATATAAAATGACCTACGCTACACACTATTTTTGTACGAGAGAGAGAGAGAGAGAGAGAGAGAGAGAGAGAGAGAGAGAGAGAGAGAGAGAGAGAGAGAGAGAGAGAGAGAGAGAGAGAGATTACAGGTATAAAACTTTCTGACTATATTGTATTTGTGTATATGTAGTCGTAGAAAAGTTCACAATAAAATCTATGCTGGAACGGCGGTTGTGATGCCGTAAGGGGATTTTAACCTACCTTTCTGACTCGGGGCCTCAAGTTTTAGCACTAGAAAATTCACGAGAGAGAGAGAGAGAGAGAGAGAGAGAGAGAGAGAGAGAGAGAGAGAGAGAGAGAGAGAGAGAGAGATCCATTTATCAGAAATCGATTGGGATAATATGAAATTGGTTGTCTATGAATGTGCTTTTTTTAAATATCGATTATTTTTCTTTATGTCTTAAGTTTATCTTTGCCAACTAATTCCCGGGTTTTAGATAAATATCTGCAAACTTTAAGTCGAAAAATAAAACATATAATATGGATAATACTCCCCCCCCCCTTTTTTTCCCGAATCCACTTGATACCTTTTGCAGTACTGTGTTATGTCGAAACGATTCATGATAAGCAATCGGTTAATAAAATTAATGGATTTTTTTTAAAATCTTGACCTCGATGTGTAATCACTATTAAGTAGATATAATAAATCCCACTTATGTGTAAACATTACATGCAAGTAGTCTACATGCAAGTAAATAATAATAATCTTTTAAGAAAGATTTTAATTATGATCCCAGTGCACCCGACAACCGTAATGATTTTTTAATCAAAAGTAAAAATTCAGATTTTTTGTTTAAACAGTGTATTTCCCCGACGTTTACATTTGTTTATTCCTAGGCCCCAACACATATACACAGGTGGTCAGTTTTCACACCTTGACGCAGTCACCCGGGCGTTTGTATAGTCTGAGCCTTTCTGTTAGTTCCGTGTGTTTCGTTGTTCCCAGACAGACAAAAGATTTTTATCTGTAGACATACACAAAGAAGGAGACAGTACACCGTCGATATAAAAAAATACTTTTTAGCGTTAACTTTCAATCTTCAAGAATTTTTAAGACAATCATTGAATAACAAACTTCAAATCATTTGAATCCATGGACATTATCCCGTAACTAAAAATATTTACATAATTTATTTTTTTTAATGCCATGATGTAGATTTAGCCGCTGTCAACATTACTTCATGTTACCGGTCGAACTTTATTTAAATACTAAAATATTCGTACGTTAGTATGGTTAGAGAGAGAGAGAGAGAGAGAGAGAGAGAGAGAGAGAGAGAGAGAGAGAGAGAGAGAGAGAGAGAGAGAGAGAGAGAGAGAGAGATTTTGATTTTATAGTTGATTTGAAATTATCTTGTTTGCTATGATACAATATACTAAAATACTGGTTTCAGTAAATGAAGAAAAAAAAAACAGAAGAAAAAACGAAAGATCGTTTTAAAGGCAGAACATTTTTACCGGGTGGTAAATCTCAGGTGAGGGCGGGGCTTAATTTCTAGAGGTGTGAATGCCTCCGGGGCTGGAAGTCTACCTGCGATCGTGAACGCTGCTAATCACTATACACAGGAAGCAAATATTACACAAGATATAAATAATTAGTCAGAATTCGCCATAGTTTGCATATCTTATTGTTTTAATGATCATACGAAGCGATTTTATACGGAAATGTCGTCCGAATTTTCTCTAAGAGCACGTGTGTAAAGCACAATTAAAAAAATTCAGTAAACTAATTCTGCTTTAAAGATTTAACTCAGTACATTGCGTTTAGCACTTGACATTGTTTAGGACGTTAATTTTTACAAATATAATTGTATAAGAAAACTATACGATCAGTAAAAAATGTTCACTTGAATGTAAAGGCAGCCATTATACGATGACAACTAATGGAGTTCGTTTTCCATGGAAAGACGTTTTCGTGCAACAAGTTCCAATTGAGTGTATAACCAGTAAAAACAGCTGTAATAGCTCATAAGTTTGTTTTAAAAAAGAAAATTTTGTATTCATGTTTTGGGCTGCATGCTCATTCATCTTCATACATTAAACATGATTCAAAAATAAATTGCGTATTTTCAATTACTGAATAATAAAAATTTTTTTTAATTTATCCGATCCGTACATAATTCACTTACTACGGAAAGTGAAAATAAACATGTTTGCCTATTAATCAATGTGTCTCTTATAATTGAAGAGATGCTAAAATTAAATTGTGATGCAGCAAAAATATTACGCTGGGGGGGGGGGGGCTTATGCCTTCCTGACTTTGGATGATAATAGTTACAACATGAGAGAGAGAGAGAGAGAGAGAGAGAGAGAGAGAGAGATGATATATTTTTCTTATTAAAACTATGTAACTACATGTATATCATGGTCACATTCGTAGCTGTGCAAGAGAAGATACGTGTAGATGTATGACATGTGGTGATAAATGTAATGAGCAATGTTCAAATTCAAAAGTATATAATTAAAAGTAACGTAATAGAGTGAAATATTATTTGAACACTGTTTGTTATCACCACATTTCATTTTTAATTTAACACCAGACTCTCGTAATAGAGTGAAATATTATTTGAACACTGTTCGTTATCACCACATTTCATTTTTAATTTAACACCATACTTGTTTTGATATCAGCGACTGGTGGGGTGGGGGGTGGGTGGTTGGTGGGTGGTTGAGGATTTATAAATATTTAACATGTTTAATATCCGACTTGATTTAAATAATATTAAAAAACGAATCTAAATGATGAATATAAAGAGTATTTCGTTTATTCATACATGTAATGTTTTTAATAAAAAATATATTTCAAATGGATTTAATAATCTAAAGACCATAAATACCCTTATAAGGAAGTTACATAATAGCTTAAACAAGGTGTCAGACTCACAATTTACAAGGTTGAATATTGGGAGATTCACACCTTTTGATCTACTGAAAGTATGTATACTATACACAGATGCTGCCTCGCTGATCTTCCTGTGAAGTAAAACTTCAAAGACATTTTAAAGTCCAGACCAGTTATCTTCTCTCTTTTGAAAAAAAATCAGTATGTTGAGGAATATGGTGGATTTTTTTTATCGTTGAAAAAATTGTCCCTCCTCCACATATATGTTACATTAGAAGAATTTAAAACTCTCTATAAATTGTAATACACAGTTTAAAAATACTCTGAATTTTAAAACTTTAATAAAACATATATTTACTAATATTTATTTGACAATATTGATTAAATTAAATTGATAAAAAAACTAGATATTTAGTTACTAAAACATTGATTTTGAAATATATAAAGATATTTTCCCTTTTTAATTGATTAAGTTGCTATATTTTGTATGATAATTGGATTCCGAGTTTTTAGATAAATATATGCGCGGATCGGAGGATGGGGGTGGGGGTGGAGGTCAGAGGATAATTCAATTTTTTTTAAACTTACATAGTAAAGCTATCCAAAATATGTCTAAGCTCCCCCAAAAACCAAATATCCCTTCCCTTTCCCTGGAAAAAATTCTGACCCCGCATGTAATTATATATGAACTTAAAGAAATAGAAGCTCATTTTCTCTCTTTTAAGCAATAGGAAAGAATCAAAACAAATCTAGATTTTGGTCTCAAATAAAGTAAATATTCAATTCATTGTTTTAAACATAATAACTTATAAAAACATAGGTGCAGTGGGCTACAGTGGTGTACAGTGTTTGTCAGTACCCTGTACAGTGGTGTACAGTGCTGGTCAGTGACCCGTACAGTGATGTACAGTGCTGGTCAGTGCCCCTTACAGTAGTGTACAGTGAGGTACAGTGCTGGTCAGTGGGTAGGTACTGTGCTGTCCAGTGGAGTACAGTGGAGTACAGTGGCTCTGTACAGTGGGGTACAGTGGGATACAGTGTGGTACAGTAGCTTTGTACAGTGGGTGAACAGTGGATTTACAGTAGGGTACACTGGTTATACAGTAGATGTCTAACAATGTCAGTCAATTTTTGGGAATATCAGTGAATTTTGAATTCAGTAGTGTAAATCACAAAAAATCGTGTTCTCTTTACTCGTGTAAAATTTGAAAAAAATAACGCAAACGTCAACAAATTAGAGCGAGGGAAACGGTCAGATAAGTCTCGCATTTGAGTTTAGACTCCGCAATGAAGCTTAAAATGCAAACGTTAGACTCCCTGACAGGTCCATTTAAGGACTCTGGTATTCAGGTCACCGTAAAGGCCTGTATAAAATTTAAATATGGTCAATGTTTTTAATGTTATGATGTTAGCTTTTTTTAATCGAAACACATTAAACATGTAGTATATAAAAAGAAAGAAACCCACTTTTATCTTTGATGGTCTAGGAAAGCTTCTAAATATTCCCTGTGTATCGTTTCCAATCACTGATTTATTCAGAGTGCTTTAATGATTTAAATTTGTTCACTGTAATGTTCCTATTCTAATAAAGTTCTATTGAAACTAAAGAAACCTATTTATGTATCTATTAGTTATTATCGTCAATATTTACACGGGCTCTTTTTGTTTCAAAGGCAGATGTTGTGTTGGATACATGTTTGGTGGACGTTGGAATTTTATCAGATGGATAGCAGAACCAGGTGAGCTTATTTTACGACTATTAAATCGGGCTTCTTTAAATTTTGTTTCTTAGGATCAATTCTTATAATTCTTTAAATGCAAACAGTTTATTTGTGTTTTAATATCGAAGAACAGATGTAAGATTTCTAGACAAATATCATTGTTTATTTTACTTATACCACGGTTAAAATGCCCATGAAGCTCTCTACCAAGATTGTGAAATTCATGCATATGGCTCCATGGTCAGGGATTCAAACCCTTGGGTGTGTTCAATATGATCATTTAGGTAACATGTTTTAAATTTTAGAAAATCGTGTTCTCTTTACTCCTGTAAAATTTGAGAAAAACATAACGCAAACGTCAAAAAATTAGAGCGAGGGAAACGGTCAGATAAGTCTCGCATTTGAGTTTCGACTCCGTAATGAAGTTTAACATGCAAACGTTAGACTCCCTGACAGGTCCATTTAAGGACTCTGGTATTCAGGTGACCGCCAAGGCCTGTATACAATTTAAATATTGTCAATGTGTTTAATGTTATGATGTTAGCTTTTTTGATCGACACACATTAAACATGTAGTATATAAAAAGAAGGAAACCCACTTTTATCTTTAATGGTCTAGGAAAACTTCTAAATATTACCTATGTATAGTTTCCAATCACTGATTTATGCAGAGTGCTTTAATGATATAAAATTGTTCAATGTAAGGTCCCTATTCTAATAAAGTTCAATTGAAACTAAAGAAACCTATTTATGTATCTATAAGTTATTATCGTCAATATTTACACGGGCTCTTTTTGTCTCAAAGGCAGATGTTGTGTTGGATACATGTTTGGAGGACGTTGGAATTTTATCAGATGGATAGAAGAATCAGAATCAGATAGAGCTTATTTTACGACTATTAAAACGGGCTTCTTTTAATTTTGTATCTTAGGATCAATTCTTATAATTCTTTAAATGGAAACAGTATATTTGTGTTTTTATATCGAAGAACAGATGTATGATTTGTATACAAATATCATTGTTTACTTTTTCTTATACCACGGTTAAAATGCCCATGAAGCTCTCTACCAAGATTGTGAAATTCATGCATATGGCCCCATGGTTAGGGATTCGAACCTTGGGGTGGGGTCAATGTGATCATTTAGTTCACATGTTTTAAATCTTAGAAAATAGTGTTCTCGTAACTCATGTAAAATTTGAGAAAAAAAAAAATAATACAAACGTCAAAAAATTAGATCGAGGGAAACGGTCAGAGAAGTCTCGCATTTGAGTTTAGACTCCGCAATGAAGTTTAACATGCAAACGTGAGACTCCCTGACAGGTCCATTTAAGGACTTTGGTATTCAGGTGACCGTCAAGGCCTGTATAAAATTTAAATATGGTCAATGTTTTTAATGTTACGGTGTTAGCTTTTTTGACCGATACCTATTAAACATGAGGTATGGAAAGAAAGAAGCCCACTTTTATCTTTAATGGTCTAGATAAGCTTCTAAATATTCCCTATGTATTGTTTCCAATCACTTCTTTATTCGGAGTGGTTTAATGATTAAACATTTTTTCAATGTAAGGTCCCTATTTTAATAAAGTGTAATTGAAACAAAAGAAACCTATTTATGTATCTATTGGTCATTCTTGTCAATATTTACACGGGTTCTCTTTGTCTCAAAGGCAGATGTTGTGTTGGATACATGTTGCGTGGATGTTGGAATTTTATCAGATTGATAGCAGAATCAGGTGAGCTTATTTTACGACTATCAAAAGGGTTTTTTTTTTATTATATATCTTAGGCATAATAAAATTCTTTAAATGGAAACAGTTTATTTGTGTTCTAATATCGAAGAACAGATGTATGATTTCTAGACAAATGTCATGTTTTACTTCTGTGTACAAATGTATAATGCTCGTTTTGATCAAAGAGCTATCGCTGGTCTCGTAGACTTTAAGTCATGATCTTACAAATCGGAACAGCCTGATTTTATCATGATCATTTAATTTCTATTATTTTTATAAATAAAACTTTATAAAAATGGTATAAAGTCACCGAATTAGTTAAAATAATGATTAAAGCTCTTATTGCGTAGTCACGAAAGATATAATGTCGTTTATCCCGGTTGACAATTTATTGGTTTAGATAAACCAGCAATTGATGTACTGCCCATAAACATTTATATTTCTGTGTTTAAAATGATGATCCTTTTGAATAGAAGTAACTTGTGTGTACCCGCGTTAAATCATTGCGTATCAATCCTCCGGACGATCTATTTGTATTTCGTACAATTTAGTGTCATTTTAAATGACTTTTATTTTAAAATAATTGCAAAGAATTCAATTGTAAGTAAAGAATTTAATAGCTACCAAAGAAGAAGGGGCAGTAAGACCTAAACTCTGCCCAATGCAAAGAAAACATTTCATGGTGATTTTCTAGTAAATTATGATCTGTTAACCGTATTTCAGCCATATTTTGTTGAAAAATTATATTTTTGTCATTTTGAGGGCACAAATAGGAAAAAACTGAAAAAAAAATCACTGATTTCTGGATTTTTTAAATATCTTTGTCTTTTCAAAATAATGTCAGATAATATATGGTGATTCTTACTACAATAAAACACAACATGTAATAGGAAATCATAATCTTTACCAAAAAATGACTAAAACTTTAATTTTGAGGTAAAAAGTCCTTTTTTATATCAAAAAATAAGATTTAAGGAAATGTTATATACAAGTACTTTTCAATAGAATGTCTATGTACTGCATGCATATGTATATATGCATCTTTAATATGGTACTAAAATGAGTGTAGAATACAACACTATGAAGTCAAAGATAAAACTGCAGATAGAAATTATATGACCAAATCTGAATTGCAGTAAAAAAATAAATTCAAATATTAATCTATGCACACAAAAATCATGAATTTTCGGGATTATTTGTTTTTAACACTTATTGTTCGGTTAGAAAACGAAATCCTGTAATATTTTCAAAAAATAATCAACCATATAATGTTACATGAAAATCAAAAACTTAGTTAACAAAATTTACAATGCAGTTTTTGGATGTGGTGGGGTGGGGGGTGGATGGGTTGTTAGTTAAATCCTTGTCCAAGCCATGAAGGCTTATGAGCCAGTGCTTATCCCCAGTAATCGTGGTGCTAAATGGATGGGAGTCATAAACTACCCCTGAATGGGACACCAGTGCACCCCAACATATGCCAGCACCCAAATTAAGCTGGGTGGAGTGAGACAATGTAGATAAAGAATTTGGGGGATTGGATGGGACAATATTTGTTTAATTATTTATCATGACATAGTTCATCATTCATTACCACATATGAAGCAAAACGATAAACTTCTTTTCTTAACATGACTAAAACTCAATTTCATAGTAAAATATTTTTTTTATTAACAAAACAAAAATCACTTATTTCTGGAAATTGTTTACTTATTATAGTACTGGTATAACTTAAACATTAAAATATTAATACTATAATTCAATGAAGGTGAATTCAAACATTCACACATTACATAATTAACAAACAAAACCACTACTGACTAAAATGTTCATCTTACACAAAAATCATAACTTTTTGCATATTTTTCTCTTCATTATAATTTAATAGTGCATGCATTAGTAAACAACACATCAGATAATTGATTGAATATATCATAATCTAAAACAGCTTTTACTTCAACATATTCTTTCTATAAAGTTTATACAGTTGGGTGAAATATTACAAAAGTTCAAATGAAAATATCAAGATTTCTAAATCATTAAAAAAAGAGGCCCAGGGCCCACATCCCTCACCTGAACGACATAAGCTTATCAAATCAGCATTACAATATCAAATTCAAAATATGTTGACAAATAAGTACAGTAGATCTTGCAAAGAAAGTTGTGGTCCCAACTTAACCCTGGGGACCATGATTTGAATAAACTTGAATCTACACTACCTGAGGATGCTTACACACAATATCAGCTTTTCTGGCCACATGGTTTTTGGGAAGAGGATTTTTAAAGATACCAACAAATGTTTAAAATTCTTAAATATCTCCCTTTGAAGGAAGGCGTGGTCTTTAATTTTATTAAACTTAAATCACTTCACCTAAGGATGCTTTGTGCAAAGTTTGGTTGAAATTGGCCCAGTGGTTCTGGAGAAGAAGTTGAAAATGTAAAAACAGACAGACGGACGCTAAACAAAAAGTAATCAAGATAGCTCACGTGAGCTATGAAAAACACCTAAATGAATTTCATTGACTTAAAATCGCTGTCACTTTTATGTTTCACTTTGTTAACTTTTTGAACTATCCATAATTGCTGAAAACACAGTCCTGAATAGCTCTTCTATAGAGAGTGTGTGTCTTAAGTAATCAATGTATCAAAGAACTGAAGAACTGACCCCAACAACTTTCACACCAGTGCCACATTGGCTGTACCACACATGCATTAATTAAGTCATGGCTCCAGAAAAGTGTTCCATCCATATACGATAATGTTTTCCTGAAATGTAGTAACTCAATCCATATCTGCAGATCATCAAGAGTGTCATAATTTACCATGTCTGATAATATCAATCGCCTTCATAATTTGTGTGTTTGGTACTGTTTATTCCTTTGCAAGCTTTAGTAAGAAAAATAGCAACAGTCAGATTACTCAGATTTCATTCAGCAGCATTACTTCATGGGATCCATGAGTTCACCCTTGTATGCATGTTTTCAGAATTCCCATAGCTCCCTTGAAGCTCACCATTTGTCCAAGATGCTAAGTAGTGAATTGAAAAAAAAATCAAATTTTTATTGTGTTCATTTTAAATTCTTATTATACATGTTCCGATTCAATTATATGGATGTGTTTCTTAATGATGTGAAATGGTAATCACTATATTGGATACGATAGGGTAAACAATTTATACATGTGCGTTTATTGCCTGACGTCATGACGTCAGGCATATCTAAGGTTTAAAGGTTACAACATCCGAAACAGTGCAGTCAACAATGGAAGCTAGCAATTATCATATTTCATTGAAAAAAAGATTTATCAATGCATATTAATAATGTGACGACTTTCAAATTCGCAATTAACGAAAGCGTTGTAATGGATGTAATAATTAACCAATTGTGAGCAAGTGTTTAAAGCGAAAAGGAGGTTCACTGTGTACGTGTGTAATTCAGGCTGACTATATTAAGTTAGAATGAAACTTCAATTGCGCTTGCGTGAATTGGAATTCTGGGAAGAAATTAGACAGTTCGTGTTAGAAATATTCGAAGACGTTATGAAACCGGTCAGTTTCAAGGTCAAACTGCGCATCAATGTATTGGAAGACTGTCATTGGGAATCGTCTGCAGCCACAGTCCGGAGTCCGCGTATATCTTCCCAACTCTCTTACTGAGATTGAAACGTAAATATATTGGAAGTAGTTTGCCACCAAACCATGAAAATCAAAGAGCTATGTCAACAAAATTACAACTTTAAGTATTAAGTAGGTGTGCAGTCATACATTGCATGTACACCGCTACACGCTTATAATTATCTCGTCACCTACATGTACAGTTATAGAATTAAGGCTGCAAACTAAATGTGCACCCGCATATTATTATTTTTCTGGAAACTATTTACCTAGTATTTTAAAAGATTGTGTATTCACTTTTGCCTAAAAATTAAAATTCCGCTGGCTGACTTTCTTAGCTTTTTAAAAAGCTAACCTTGTCATGCTTAAAAATAGATAGCACTGTTTGAACGGTTGAAGGGGAGGTTAAAAAGCTAACCGTGTCATGCTTAAAAATAGATAGCACTGTTTGAAGGGGAGGGGTGTCATCACAACAAGTTATTACCTAACGAGGCAATTTGAACGGTGATTTGCAATTTGAGGGGGGGGGGGGGGTCGCAATTATTTACAAGTTGTACCTAATGATTATAATATTACACGGTAGAATGTAAACTATAATTGTGTTCGGTGATCATTTCTAAACAAAATTCCCAGTTTGTATTAAAGTATTTACTAAGTATTGTTACGTTAGCTTTAATATTCATTTATTTAGAGAAACGAAGCGGGCATGGTCGTTTACTGTGCTTTGAGGGATTTCATTTATTGTAAAAAGGGTGTAACTTCCGTGTTTTACTCAATGTAAATAATAAGTGCATAGTTATCGATTGATTCTTGCTAAACTAAAGTAAAATTAATATATAACAAGTAAAAGTTGTTACGAAACAAATGCCAAAAAAGAGTTTTATTGAGTCCACAGATACGGGTATTATGGAATACACCCTCTATGAAATTCGATGGGCAATTCCAATCTGCATAAAGGGAGACACGGGCTTAATTCTACTCCGCGCCATATTGTCAAATTCTTAGGAGCAGTCCATAATTTTACGCGCCACTATTTAAGGAATAAGGAATCATTCTTTGAGTATTATGAGGTAATAATTTCGGTCGGGGCGTGATCAAATCCAATAAAGCCCGAAGGGCTTTATGATAGATTTGATCACGCCCCGACTGAAATTTTCACCTCATAATATTCAAAGAATGATTCCTTATTACTTATATTTACATAATTTTATGCCATTGTACGATTAAATATTTAAATATAAATAAGCAAACTCCGCTGGCGCCTCAATTTGGCGTCATTTGAAGTTATGGGTTATATAGTATATACCTATTTACTGGCTATTAGGACGATAGCAAGTTTATTGTCCCCCAAGACAGCAACTATTTTTACGAGACGAAGCCGAGGGAAATAGTTGCTGTCGAGGGGGACAATAAACTTGCTATCGTCCGAATAGTCAGTAAATAGGTATTTTATTATACCGAAGAAAACTTTACTTGTCAGCGATGCAGAATTTCTTGATGGTAAATTAGAGTTATCGGACTTTGAATTTAATGCAGCGATTGGATTACGTCAGAGGTGTTCCGAGTTTAAAAAAGAAGGAAATCGAATCCCGCCGGTGAATAGTTTCGATGACTATTCACCATGGGCAGATATCACGGAAACTATTTCACGGTTAGATAGAATAGCATGTTTATTCATTGTTATTTTACATAGAAAATATTAACAGAGGTATAATAATACAAAATCGATACGTAGTGTTATCACAGGCAAAGACACTGGAAAATGTAAATATAGTGGAATAATCCATGTTATTATACTTTCATGTTAAATACTGAAATCTGATTGTTTTAGACGCAGTTGACAATCCGTTCCCATACCCTCAGCGTTAGCAACACACTTGGCAACGGGCCGATAGAACGAATTATTACATGCGCGTAAATTATGCGCGTACGGTTCGCCGTAGAACTCACGTCTTTTCTATATAAAAGCAGTAAAATTTGCTACAAAATTAAGACATTCAGTATAATAAAATAAATAGTGCCTGTTTGGGAGGGTACCAGTTGAAATTGACACCCCTCAAAAACCAGGTTTTCGAGGGGTGTCAATTTCAACTGGTACCCTCCCAAGCAGGTACTATTTATATAATAGTAAGCTAAATATCATTCTAACAATTGCATTGTGTTCGTAATTAAGTTTTAATTGCTATATTTTTATTTTGTTTTTAATAAATAAATAAAGTTATAAGAAAAAATTACATGTACGCAAAATATTTTAGGTTCAAAATAAATAAAATGTAAAATTCATTTAAAGTAACCCCCCCCCCCCCTTAGTAAAAATAATTTGAAACAGTCCAACTTAAGAGACGCGTATTTGGAAGACTGTGAGAAGAACGAACTACAAATCAAAGACAGATTAAAATTCATAGAACCAAGTTCTTGCAATGAAATAAATATGTTTAGTCAGGCAAGCTTTTTGGAAAGCTATTACTTGTTTATATTAATCATTTGTGTGTGTGTGTGTTTCGAATTCAACTAAAGTCCGGGAAGCTAGGGCACTAGTAGAGAAGGTAAATAATAAATAGGTAATTGGATATTAATTTTGTTATATTTTACATGTATGTAAAGAAAATGCTTACCAATTACAGTATGAAAGAATGAAAGAAAGAATTTCAATATACATGTGATAATATTACTTGTATAAAAATAATATTGCCATGAGTTTTTAGAACATACATATATTCTACATAACCGTTACATACATTACCCATTTTTTTTATTAAAGTGATTATTTTAATAATTTAAATAAAAGAAAGTATAAAATATAGATCTATTTTAAAAACATAAAAATAAAAGATTTCTTATAAAATACACAAATAGCAGTTGTGTGCTAGGGTATAATTTACTCAAGACACAAATTAACATAGCACCGATATTAGAGGGCAAGGTCTTTCACACTATATTTATATAGTCAGTGGTTTAACTTGATAAAAATAGACTGAAAGCATGGTTTTTCTAATTGTTAAATGAATATGCCATGTGTTGTGAAGTGTCGACCAATTTATTTGTCGTAATGCTATACTCAATCAGCGATCAACAGTTGATCAAAAGCAATTTTGCAGTGTTCTTACTAATCTTAGTTTTCATTGTAAACGAAGCGGTTTCATCAACGATATCGATATCTCTTTCCTTCAAAATTTCATTTCATTTTCAAATTAGAAATAGTAGACAATAATGTATTCCACATGGAGTATTTAGCGATCACTGTCAATCATGCAAGTTATCGATCGCTCGATCAGCTGTTGGTCTCGTGAACACGTAAACATGGTAAAGAATGCAGATCAATTACATTACCCCATTTAAATTCATGTTGCATAGTTAAATATTTAACTCTGATACTATTTTGACATAATCTTACCAGTGAATGAGATGGTTTTGCCTTCATAACTATTGTTGTCTTCCGATGTTCACTTTTGTTTACCTCTGCTGTGTATAAAAACCGAAACGGAACCGTAAAATTCGCCCATCGTAAAACAATATAATTTATTTTTTTAACAGTGGCCGCATGCAAACAACAACAAAATATTTTGAGAATAAAATTCCTTCGTTATTTTGATTAATCTGTCAAAATTTTACCGTGTTGTTTGAATGCGGCCATATCTAATTCTTGTTGTGAATGTAACCATTTCATAGGAAATACGCGATCTCCGGAAAATTACTCCGATCAAAAGAGGGATAACTCTACTAAAAAAACATCGGTGACAATTGTGCGACTATATATTGAAAAATAAACATCCCATCAACAAAAAATCAAATCATGTCAAAGATTGAGCTTTTTTGAAAATGAAGTATAATATTGGGCAAATAATATATGCTTACTGCCCCTTGTTCTTTAAACTTTTAAAAAATGGGTTGGAACAGTTTACGCTTTTTAACTCTCCTGAGCTGAAAGCTCAAGTAAAATCATAACCCCCGGGGGTGGGATGGGGCTACAATGAGGGGGGGGGGTCGATTTTTTACATAGGAATATTTAGAATAAATCTTTAAAAATCATTTTCTCAATAAATCATGATCCCAGTTGGTAGGATGGGGTCACAATGTTGAGGGGGTGGGGACAAAAAAAGTACAAAGGAATGCATAGAGAAAATCCTTTAAATTTTTTCTTCTATAACCCATTTGCCTAGAAAATCTGTAACTTTAGTGAAAGCAACCTCAGATGATATAGAATCAAATTAGTTCAAATCAAAATCTTGAGGAGTAGGGTGGGGACCACATTGGGGAATGAAGGGTTTATAGGGGTCAAAAGTCCAAAACTTTATCTCATAAAATAGATACGTTTTGAATTTCAGTATGGAAGATAATATGCTCATAATAATTTGTTTAACAATATGCAATGATCAAAATTTTGTAAGAGATAATGGATAAGCCCCCAAAACATTTTTTCTCAGATATCTGAAAGGGCAATAAATTATTAAACCTTTGTTGAGCAGAAAGTCTTTAAAATTAAATGACTTTTCATTTGATATAAAGAAAAAGCGACTAGTTCCTCAAAAAAAAAAGACCAAGAGGAGTTTAAATGTTTTCAACTAAGGATCTTAAAACATGAAACAAAATAGCCTCTGATCCTTAGAATAAAGACATCTTGCTTCTATTTCCGAATCATGTTTAGCTGTTTATCAGCAAAATCAAGTTCATACTTGTATCTCAACTTCTGAAATCGGACGGAAGACCTCCTCGTTGCTTGCAACGAGATCGTGTCTAATTAGGGTCTTCCGTTTCCAACGGAAGACCCTCTTGTTATTCTATTGATTATTTTTATTAGGGTCTTCCGTTTCCAACGGAAGACCCTATTGTTATTCTTCGGTTTCTTTTTCTTTATTAGGGTCTTCCGTTTCCAACGGAAGACCCTCTTGTTATTCTACGGTTTCTTTTTATTATTATTTTATATTATTTTTCCTCTGACATTTTTCGAGAGCTATAACTCAAAAACTATTTGGTCGATTTTCACCAAATTTACAGGACTGATAGAACATAACACGTGCTTGCGATTATAAAATTTTGAGCTGATGACGTCACTTCCGGTTTGAGATTTTGAAGATTTTGTGAATTTTTAAGGACCATTTTGTCCACGTAACTTCTCCGAAACTAAAGGGTATAGAAACGTGAAACTTTCAGGAATATGTAGATGGATGTCTGTAGATGATCCTCTGTATTTGACATTGTGGAAAATGCGCACAGCGCCGAAGCTCGCCCGAGGCCGAAAATTAGCACCAAATTTTATGGCAAAATTTTAACACGTTTTGCAAAATATCTTTTAACCTGTAGATAATTTGTTATAACATGTAACGCAAAAGTTGTTAAGATTTACACGAGCTTTTGTTTTGTTTTAATAAAAAGGGGCTGGCCCCTTTAATTAGGGGCCAGGAGGGCTCTAAAGTCTTTTAATTTTAACTCTTTACTGAGCAATAATTTGTAATTAATTGTAGAAGAAAAAATGTTCATTGTAAAGTTGTTTATCTACACAGTACCTTATTTTAAACATTTGTTACGTAATTAGGGGTTTCAAGGGGCCAGAAGACCAAAACTTTGATCATTAATATCTTGAAAAGGCGAAATATTTTGAAAGGCAATGCTGAATAAAAGTTGCTTAAAATAATGTTCTTAAGAACATGGTACCTTAAAATTTATGGTTTATGGCCCCAGTAAGGAGTTTAAGGGTCGGCCCCTAAAATGCTGTTGTTCAGATATCTCCAAATCGGTCAACAATTTCTGAACACTTATAAAACAAAATATGTTAATATTAATGAGATCTTTTATTTAATATCAAGAAAAAGGGGCTGGCCCCTCAAATTAGGGGCCAGGAGGGCTCTAAAGTCTTTTTATTATAACTCTTTACTGAAAAATAATTTGTTAATAATTATAGAAGCAAAAATGTTCATTGTACAGCTGTTCATCTATACAGAACCATACCAAAGGCATATGTTACGTAATTAGGGGTTTCAAGGGGCCAGAAGTCCAAAACTTTGATCATTATTATCTTGAAAAGGAGAAATATTTTGAAAAGCATTGTAGAACAAAAGTTGCTCAAAATAATGTTCTTAACAATGTGATACCTAAATATTTTTCGTTGGTGGCCCCAGTAAGGAGTTGAAGGGTCGGCCCCTAAAACACAGTTGTTCCGATATCTCTTTAACGATTAACAATTCGTGAACACTTGTTGAACAAAATATGTTTATATTTGAGAGACCTTTCACTTGATATAAAGAAAAAGGGTCTGACCCCTCAAATTAGGGGCAGTGAGGGTTACAAAGTCTTTTTATAGTAATCTTTTTTTAAAGTGATAATTTGTTATTCATCATAAAAGCAAAAATAAGAGCTTATTAAGCTTAATTTAAAACTGAAATCCTTTTTAAAATCGGCCCATGCATTACAGAGATATAGGGGTTTAAAAATTGACTTTTCCGGAAATTTTGATTCCACATTCTTGGTAAAGAAAATAGTGTTATGTTCAAAGTTAAATTAACTCGTACCTAAAATAATTCGATAATTGTTAAATCGTACTTAAACACATTCGGATTTGTATTTGCTAAGTCGTTCTTGAAATTGATCATGTTTTTGTTAACTCGTACTTAGAATCATTCGGATTTTGTTAACTCGTACCAAAAATAAATCATTTTTTTTTCTTTTTGTTTTATTTACTTATGTTTATTGGTTTAAGAACTCTGCTTCTTAGAGAAACTTTTAGCTTTACATTCGACATTAACGGAAGACCCACTCGTTGCTTTGCAACGAGCTTTGCTCTAGTTATTCTTTTTTTTCTTTTTCTGACTTTTTTGGAGCGTTATTTCTCAAAAACTATCCTACCGATTTACATGAAATTTTCAGGACTGATAGAGAATCATCAGCGCTACATATTATTAAATTTCCGAATGATGACGTCACTTCCGGTCTCAGATATTGACGATTTTGTAAAATTTTAAGGGTCATTTTGTCCACGCATCTCCTCCGAAACCAATCAAGATAGAAGCTTCAAATTTTTACAGGATTGTAGATAAATGATTGAAATTGTACCCCCCTGCTTCCAATTATTAAAATTGCGCAAGGCCTCGAAGCTCGCCTGAACCTGAAAATAAGCACCAAATTTTTTCATAAAATTTTCGAACATTTTCTCTAATATCTTTTGATGTATAAATATTTTGTTAAAACATGTAATGCAAAAGTTGTTTCAATTTCCACGGGCTTTCATTTGATATCAAGAAAAAAGGGCTGGCCCCTCAAATTAGGGGCCAAGAGGGCTCTAAAGTCTTTTTGCAATAACTCTTTACTGAACAATAATTTGTTATCAATTATAGAAGCAAAAATGTTTTTTGTACAGCTGTTTATCTATACAGTACCACACCTTAATCATATGTTACGTAATTAGGGGTTTCAAGGGGCCAGAAGTCCAAAACTTTGATCATTAATATCTAGAAAAGAAGAAATATTTTGAAAAGCATTGTAGAAGAAAAAATGCTTAAAATAATGTTCTCAACAAAATGCTACCTAAAAAAATGTGTTGGTGGCCCCAGTAAGGAGTTTAAGGGTCGGCCCCTAAAACACATTAGTTCAGATATCTCTAGAACGGTCAACAATTCCTGAACACTTGTTGAACAAAATATGTTTATATTTGCGAGATCTTTCATTTGATATCAAGAAAAAAGGACTGGCCCTTTAAATTAGGGGCCAAGAGGGCTCTTAAGTCTATTAATAATAACTTTTTACTGAAAAATAATTTGTTATATATTATAGAAGCAAAAATATTCTTTGTACAGTTATTTATCTATACAGTACCATACCTAAGTCATATGTTACGTAATTAGGGGTTTCAAGGGGCCAGAAGTCCAAAACTCTGATCAGTAATAGCTAGAGAAGGAGAAATATTTTGAAAATCATTGTAGAAGAAAAGTTGCTCAAAATAATGTTTTTAATAATATAATACCTAAACCTTTTTTGTTGGTGGCCCCATTAAGGAGTTTAAGGGTCGGCCCCTAAAACACAGTTGTTCAGATATCTCTAGAACGGTTAACAATTCGTGAACAGTTGTTGAACAAAATATGTTTATATTTGCAAGACCTTTCATTTGATATCAAGAAAAAGGAGCTGGCCCCTCAAATTAGGGACCAGGAGGGCTACAAAGTCTTTTAAAAATAACTATTTACTGAAAAATAATTTGTTATATATTATTGAAGCAAAAAAGTTCAACTTATTAAGCTTAATTTAAATCTGAAATCCGTTTTAAAATCGGACGATGCATTATAGAGATATAGGGGTTTAAAAATTGATTTTTCCGGAAATTTTGATTCCACATTCTTGGTTAAGAAAATAGTGTTATGTTCAAAGTTAAATTAACTCGTACCTAGAATGATTCGATATTTGTTAAGTCGTTCTTAAACACATTCGAATTTTTTTTGTCAAGTCGTTCTTGAAATCGGTAAGGTTTTTGTTAACTCGTACTTTAACTCATTCGGATTTTGTTAAGTCGTACCAAGAATTATTCGATTTTTTAAATCTTTTTGTTTTAAAACTCCTGGTATTGGTTTTAGAGCTCTGCTTCTTACAGGAACATCTAGCTTTTCTTTCGACATTAACGGAAGACCCACTCGTTGCTTTGCAACGAGCTTTGCTCTAGTTATTATTATTTTTTTTCTGACTTTTTCCGGACGCTATTACTCGTGAACTACTGGACCGATTTGCATAAAATTTGCAGGACTGATAGAACATCAAAAGTACTTGAGTTTATTAAATTTTGGGTTGATGACGTCACTTCCGGTTTGAGATTTTGAGGATCTAGTGAATTTTTAAGGACCATTTTGTCCACCTAACTCCTCCAAAACTAATAAAGATAAAAACATGAAACTTTCAGGGATTGTAGATGAAAGTCTGTAGATGATTCTCTGGGTTTGATATTGTGGAAAATGCGCAAGGCGCCGAAGCTCGCCCGAGCTCGAAAATTGGCACCAAATTTTTTTACAAAATTTTTGCACATTTTCTAAATTATTTCTGAATGTGTAAATAATTTGTTAAGACATGTAATGCAAAAGTTGTTCAGATTTACACGCTCTTTCATTTGATATCATAAAAAAGGGGCTGGCCCCTCACATAAGGGGCCAAGAGGGCTCTAATGAATTTAATTAATAACTCTTTACAAAAAAATAATTTGTCATTAAGTATAGAAGCAAAAATGTTTATTGTGCAGCTGTTTATCTATATAGTACCATACTGAAATCATATGTTACGTAATTAGGAGTTTTAAGGGGCCAGAAGTCCAAAACTTTGATCATTTATATCTGAAAAAGGAGAAATATTTTGTGAAACATTGTAGAAGAAAAGTTGCTCAAAATAATGTTGTCAACCTTATGCTACCTTTAATTTTTTTTGTTTTTGGCCCCATTAAGGAGTTTAAGGGTCGGCCCCTAAAACACAGTTGTTCAGATATCTCTAGAATGGTTAACAATTCGTGAACAGTTGTTGAACAAAATATGTTTATATTTGCGAGACCGTTCATTTGATATCAAGAAAAAGGGGCTGGCCCCCCAAATCAGGGGCCAGAAGGGCTACAAAGTCTTTTTATAATAACTATTTACTGAAAAATAATTTGTTATATATTATTGAAGCAAAAATGTCCACCTCATTAAGCTTAATTAAAATCTGAAATCCGTTTTAAAATCGGACGATGCATTACAGAGATATAGGGGTTTAAAAATTGATTTTTCCGGAAATTTTGATTCCACATTCTTGGTTAAGAAAATAGTGTTATGTTCAAAGTTAAATTAACTCGTACCTAGAATGATTCGATATTTGTTAAGACGTTCTTAAACACATTCGGATTTTTTTTGTCAAGTCGTTCTTGAAATCCTTAAGGTTTTTGTTAATTCGTACTTAAAGTCATTCGGGTTTTGTTAAGTCGTACCAAGAATTATTCGACTTTTTATATCTTTTTGTTTTAATTACTCCTGGTATTGGCTTTAGAGCTCTGCTTCTTACAGGAACATCTAGCTTTTCTTTCGACATTAACGGAAGACCCACTCGTTGCTGTGCAACGAGCTTTGCTCTAGTTATTCTTTTTTTTTCTTCCGCATTTTTGTGCACGGGAGCTCTCGAGAATGGCTTGGCTGATTTTATTAAATTTACAGAACTAACACATATTGAACTGAAACTTATTGATTTTTTTTGTATTGATGACGTCATTTCCGTTTCAGGGTAATTGACGTTTTAACTAATTTTATAGCGTCGGTTTGTCGGTTTTCTCCTTTAAAAAAACCCCAGATATTTTATTCAAATTGTCAGGGTTTGTAGACCTACGCTTGTGGGAGAAGCATTTTCATTGTTTTTGACAAAAAGCACTGACACTCGCCTCAGCTCAAAAATTGACATAAAAAAGCTTTATGATTTTTTGTGGTTTTCTTTGAATATCTCTGTTCTCGAAATTATTTTGTTAAGACTCGCAGAACAAATGAAAACTTTATCAAGTCCAGAGCTTTCATTTGACATCAAGAAAAGGGGCTGATCATTAAAATTAGGGACCGAAAAGGCTCTAAAAGTCTTCTTATAATATCTTTTTACTGTGAACTATTTTGTAATAGGTTATATAAGCAATTATGTTCATCGTATCGTCATGTACCTATACATGACAATTGTTTACTCTTTTGTTACGTAATTAGGGATATTAAGGAGCCAGAAGTCAAAAATTTGAATCTTCAATGTCTCAAAATGGAGAAATAATTTGAAATTTATATTGAACAACAGATGCTCAAAATAATGGGGTTAACAATATGCAACCTTTTTCTTTTGTTAACCGTTCCTTAAAAGGAGTTGTTAGATCAGCCCTTTAAACGATATCCTCCATATATTTCGAGAACGGTGAATAATTCCTGCACACTTGATGAAGAAAATGTGTTTTTTGTTGAAGAGAATGTGTTTGAAATGACAAGAGCTTTTTTTAACATCAAGAAAAATGGGCTGGCCATTCAAAGTAGGGGCCGAGAGGGCTCTTAAATCTTAAAATAATCTTAAAACTTTAGAAGATAAAATATTTTGCAAAATGTTATGAAAGCAATAATAATTATGTTCATCGTAACGTTTTTTTTTACCTCTACAATACAATTGCTTTCTAATTAGTTACGTAATCAGAATTTTAAGGGGTCAGAAGTTTTTAATTTTGAATTTCAATATATCAAAAAATTCTGAAAAGCAATAATGAATAAAAGATGTTCATATTAACTAAAAATATGCAACCATCATTTTTTGTTACCAGGTCCCTAAAAGTGTTGTTGTCCCTTATAAAAGATCTTTCCTATATATCTCAAGAAAGGTAGCGAATTTCTATACACTTCCTAATCAAAATGTATTTTAAATCACAAGACATCAAAAATGGGTCCGATCCCTTTAAGGGGACACAGGACACGTATCACTTGACGATCATTGCAATGATGTTTTGATGTGGTAACTCAATTATGACGTCATAATTGATTTAAATGTATGATGCTATGATGTCATTTATTCATTATGACGTCATACAGGATTTGACAGATATTTTTCCCGTACTAAAGCTCTAAAGTAGTCTATGTCAAAACATGAGCTGGTGGAAATTAAACATTTTTAATTTTAGAAATGTAAATATACAAAATCATAAGTGGTTAATATAGTCAGATATATATTCTAATAATGATCTGTTCATGATAATTGATAAATCTAAATAATGCAATACTTTTTTTATGGTTCCAAACAGACTTTGTCACAAAAGGTCATAATTCCAGAATATGGGGTAGGGGTGATTCCTATTGTAGTATCTCTCTTAAATGCCAAGAAAGTTGCCATGACAATTTTACAAGTTATAAAGCACATGCTTTATTTTTTAAAAAAAAATTTTAAAAATTCATTGACAATTTTTTATGTGCCATCACATTTTGTTCAAATTCAGAATCAAAAACTTCAAAATTTGAAGTGCTGATTTCAGCAATATATTGAAAAAATTATAATATTGGTATGTAAAAAAGCCAATGTTTTAAACAACTTTGAAATTTGTTTTTATTCTCAAAATTAATGAATATGATTTGCGAACAAATTCCTTCAAATAAAATAATTATTCCAGAAAATTGAAATTGTTGAAAAAATTTATAATGCCAGAAAAGGGTGATAATTCCTATCAAAATATCTCCCTTGCAAGGTAAGAAAGCAGTAATGAAAATGATATATGTTGTAGTGGACATCTCAATGTTAATGTGTTAAAGAAAGCAAAAAAATTCATTGACAAATATTTTTTCACTACAACGTCCTGTTCCCCCTTAATAACGGACCCGTAGGGTTATTGTCTTTCATCCATAGCTTTCTTCTAGGGAATATGTTGTACCATATCATAGAAGCAAAACCGTCTATCTAACAGCAATTTTACATGCAATATATTAATAATTGTCTCATTTGTTACTTAAATTTGGGGTTTTAAGGGTCTAATAGTCCAAAATTTTAATTATTTTTATCTCAAGTAGGAGAACTATTTTGCAAAGTAATATTGAAGAGCATTTTTTTTTTTTGGTGAAATGGTTTCTGAGATATCCAATTTTACATGTATAGAGTACATCCGACTAACATTTTGTGAAACAGTTTACAATGAAGCACAGTGAACTGGCTCAATGAAATGAAGTGAAGATGCCTAAGCCTAAAAAACCTCTAAAGTTATGTTTGTTTTACCTTCTTAATCAGGCACCTGTTTATAAGTATTCTAAGTATTCTATCAACTCAAAATTGAATCAAACTAAGTGAGTATCATATAGAGTACAGTTTTTCCCACGACGTTGCTTTTTTTTATAAACAATAAGCTTCTTATCCGTCTTTGTTTTTAGTGAGAAATGGAATGAGTCCTACAAACAATAGAAAATCTGACTATATCAATTTTGACGAAGCAGGTGAGTTCAACGTTAGTTTGATAAAAATATAAGAAGATTTTAGCCTTTTTAATGTAAGAGGTTAACTTGCAAATTGAATACAGGATTACTCTCTATAAGGCTTTTTGGGGAGAACGTACGATGAATGACTTTAAGATTATATCTGTAAAAATCAAAACTGTTTTGTAAGAGTTCCGGCACGCAAAGTTACAATTTTCTTTATGTTGCATGCATTGACGTTAACAATGCAAGATGATATAAATATGTTACTAAAGGTATGGTATGGTATGAGCTTATTTTACGACTATTAAAACGGAATCAATTCTTATAATTCTTTAAATGGAAACAGTTTATTTGTGTTTTAATATCGAAGAACAGGTGTATGATTTCTATACGAATATCATTGTTTACTTTTACTTATACCACGGTTAAAATGACCATGAAGCTCTCTACCAAGATTGTGAAATTCATGCATATGGCCCCATGATCAGGGATTCAACCCTTGGGGTTGGGTCATTGTGATCATTTCGTTAACATGTTTTAAATCTTAGAAAATCGTGTTCTCTTAACTCATGTAAAATTTGAGAAAAAAATAAATGCAAACGTCAAAAAATTAGAGCGAGGGAAACGGTGAGAGAAGTCTCGGATTTGAGTTAGGACTCCGCAATAAAGCTTAAGATACAAACGTGAGACTCCCTGACAGGTCCATTTAAGGACTCTGGTATTCAAGTGACCGTCAAGGCCTATATAAAATTTAAATATGGTCAATGTTTTTAATGTTATGGTGTTAGCTTTTTTTCATCGATGCCCATTAAACATTAGGTATGAAAAGAAGGAAGTCCACTTTTATCTTTAATGGTCTAGGAAAGCTTCTAAATATTCCCTATGTATTGTTTCCAATCACTGCTTTATTCAGAGTTCTTTAGTGTTCTGATTTTATCAGTATAAGGTCCCTATTTTAATAAAGTTAAATTGAAACTAAGAAATCTATATATATATATATATATATATATATATATATATATATATATATATATATATATATATATATTGGTTATTATTGTCAACATTTACACGGGTTCTCTTTGTCTCAAAGGCAGATGTTGTGTTGGATACATGTTTGGTAGATGTTGGAATTTTATCAGATGGATAGCAGAATCAGGTGAGCTTATTTTACGTCTATTAAAACGGGCTTCTTTTGATTATGTATCTTAGGATCAATTCTTATAATTCTCTAAATGGAAACAGTTTATTTGTGTTTTATTATCGAAGAACAGATGTAAGATTTCTATACAAATATGATTGTTTACTTTTACTTATACCACGGTTGAAATGTCCAAGAAGCTCTCTACCAAGATTGTGAAATTCATGTGTATAACTCTCCATGGTCAGGGATTCGACCCCTGGGGTGGGGTGAATGTGATTATTTAGTTAACATGTTTTGAATCTTAGAAAACCGTGTTCTCTTTACTGATGTAAAATATGAGAAGAAAATAAATTCAAACGTCAAAAAATTAGATCGAGGGAAACGGTCAGAGAAGTCTCGCATTTGAGTTTAGACTCCGCAATGAAGCTTAACATGCAAACGCGGGACTCCCTGACAGGTCCATTTAAGGACTCTGGTATTCGGGTGACCGTCAAGGCTTGTATAAAATTCAAATATGGTCAATGTTTTTAATGTTATGGTGTTAGATTTTTTGATCGATACACATTAAACATTAAGTATGAAAAGAAGAAGCCCACTTTTATCTTTAATGGTCTAGGAAAGCTTTATAATTTTCCCTAAATATTGTTTCCAATCACTGATTATTTAGAATGCTTTAATGATTTAAATTTTGTCAGTGTAAGTCCCTATTCTAATAAAGTTAAATTGAAACTAAAGAAACCTACTTATGTATATGTTGGTTATTCTTGTCAACATTAACACGGGTTCTTTTTGTCTCAAAGGCAGATGTTGTGTTGGATACATGTTTGGTATATGTTGGAATTTTATCAGATGGATAGCAGAATCAGGTGAGCTTATTTTACGTCTATTAAAACGGGCTTCTTTTGATTATGTATCTTAGGATCAATTCTTATAATTCTCTAAATGGAAACAGTTTATTTGTGTTTTATTATCGAAGAACAGATGTAAGATTTCTATACAAATATGATTGTTTACTTTTACTTATACCACGGTTGAAATGTCCAAGAAGCTCTCTACCAAGATTGTGAAATTCATGTGTATAACTCTCCATGGTCAGGGATTCGACCCCTGGGGTGGGGTGAATGTGATTATTTAGTTAACATGTTTTGAATCTTAGAAAACCGTGTTCTCTTTACTGATGTAAAATATGAGAAGAAAATAAATTCAAACGTCAAAAAATTAGATCGAGGGAAACGGTCAGAGAAGTCTCGCATTTGAGTTTAGACTCCGCAATGAAGCTTAACATGCAAACGCGGGACTCCCTGACAGGTCCATTTAAGGACTCTGGTATTCGGGTGACCGTCAAGGCTTGTATAAAATTCAAATATGGTCAATGTTTTTAATGTTATGGTGTTAGATTTTTTGATCGATACACATTAAACATTAAGTATGAAAAGAAGAAGCCCACTTTTATCTTTAATGGTCTAGGAAAGCTTTAAAATTTTCCCTAAATATTGTTTCCAATCACTGATTATTTAGAATGCTTTAATGATTTAAATTTTGTCAGTGTAAGTCCCTATTCTAATAAAGTTAAATTGAAACTAAAGAAACCTACTTATGTATATGTTGGTTATTCTTGTCAACATTAACACGGGTTCTTTTTGTCTCAAAGGCAGATGTTGTGTTGGATACATGTTTGGTAGATGTTGGAATTTTATCAGATGGATAGCAGAATCAGGTGAGCTTATTTTACGACTATTAAAACGGGCTTCTTTTGATTATGTATATTAGGATCAATTCTTATAATTCTTTAAATGGAAACAGTTTATTTGTGTTCTAATATCGAAGAACAGATTATGATTTCTAGACAAATGTCATTTTTTTAACTTCTGTATACAAATGTATAATATTTGTTTTAATCAAAGAGCTATCGCTGGTCTTGTAGACTTTAAATCATGATCGTACAAATCGGAAGAGCCCGATTTTAACATGATCATTTAATTTCCCTTCTACTACATTTTTTGCCGAGAACAAAGAGATCCCGTGGACTTTATTCCCCAATATACCACGAACGTCATCAGTAAATTATCAGATCAGAAATACCTACATATGTCTCGCGCTGATCATGAAAGTACAACTTTAAACTGTAAAAAGTTTTAAAACCATGTCAATCAATTTCACGTGTTAGTTCCAGTCAAAACGATGTGTATTGCCTCACATGTTTATTTTTAAGAGATCAATGCGGCTGTCCCTAGGACATATTTAGCACTGCGTGTTCTTTTACATAAAATATAAAACGTGTTATAGTTATAATCGTATTAAATTACCCTTAAAATATAAAGAATATGATTCAAAGATATTTCATAAATAAGTAAAGAGTATTAAAAATCCAAAGCAAAATTCTGTCGTCTGTATGTGATTTCTTTGATCGATACACATTTAACATTAACAAAACCGTTGGAGTTACACGGAACAGCCGTCAAAATGACCTAGTTACAAATCTAGCAAATGTTGAAAATGTGAATAATGAATAGATAAAAGTATATTGAAAATTCATAAATTTGCTTCTTTCTGTCATTTTCGTCTAAAAGCACACCCTTCTAGCCTCAAGAATTAAGAAATATTTGTTAGAAAAAAAAATAATGTCTATTGTTCACTTTAATTTAATTTATGTATGTTTATTATTAATTACGGTATGTTGTTTACTTTAATGTAATTTATGTATGTTAACTATTAATTACACATGATAAACTTATACACTACAACCTCCGATTTTCAAAAATTTCTGCATATAATATATCTGTTAATATACCGTTTTCACACAATACTTTCAATTCTTTTACTCTTGATAGATTTATATTACTGTCAAAACGATCAAGCAGACAATGCATTCGAAAACTTCTATAAAAGTTTTCTTCAAGATATATCATTGAGAAAACTTAATGATGACAAACCAGCTGATGGAATAATATTCATGGTGCTTGAGTTGCCTTTAAAAAACAGACAAAACAATGAAGACGTACTCTTTGATGATATTAAAAATATTGCAAGAAAATATTCACTAGAAGGTAAATGTTGAAATTCTTTGAGGTTCTATATGTACAACTTAATTTTAGTCTTAATTTTATATTATATCTTGAATTAGAACAATTGATATAATAATATGTTATCACTTATTATTTTCAATTTTTTTTTTAATTCTTAATGTTGACCATAATGAAATATGACCTGTCTCATCATTATCTTCATTTTTTCTCTCTAGAAAACAACGATATGATACTTGTTCAGATATCATTTGATGGAAACAACAGTGAAAATCCACCTAATTTCATGACTGACGACACTTTCGAGAGAATCCAAATACGCCTTAAACGAAAATTTGCTTCGTATATAAACATAGTTTACACGGGTAAACATAACTTTGAAGACTGCGATATGAATAGAAATGCGGCCAACAAGTTAAAGTCATTATCAAAGAAGGAAGGAAGAATACTATTTCTAAAGAAAATTGTTAATTTGTTTGTATTGGTTCTGCCAAAAGCTTGTTTAAATTCTATATTTTTAAAAAGAAAATGACTTAACAGAATAATGTTTGAGTGCTTTAACTAAAATTTAGTTTAAAAATTCAAACTAAAAACCGATGTTGTGTAAATGTATTTCGAAGTTATAATAACTCTCTACTATGTGCTCAAATGTGTGGATAAAATGCTTCTCTCTTGTAGATAAATATCGAAACCATCAAGTTCAACCACATCCAATTTATTAATATTGATCGGCTTTTTCTGGATGAAAATATGGGGTTAAAATGATATCATATGCTTAAAGAAATTGCTACAAAAAGGGCAAACTCTGGAAAAAAGAGATTCTTGAAGAAATGAAACAAAACTTATTGGAGAAGTCTTTCATTACTTAATCACAGATTAAAAAATAATATGAGGATATAATAAGAAATAAAAAAGACCAATACATTAGGTAAAGAGCATAGTTGGTTGAAGAAGGTGAAAACTATCGACATATTTTTAAAATCTTTAATATAGAAATTAACATATAAAATAATTCCAATGTTTGAAAGAGAAACTGATCACATACCTGTTAAAACTGCTCACAAATAGAAATGTTGAATGAAATAATGGCTGTTTATGAACAAATGTACAATGAAATATAATCATTTAAATATTTACAATTCAAGAAAAAATATTTATGAGGATCTAAAATTAAGCAATACAGAGAAAACCAATAATGGGGTACTTAAATTTCTATAAAATTGAAACAAATATATAAGTGCATGTCAGATACTTTTTAATGTGAAATTTGTGGCTGTTTCTTGAGAATTTTGGAATTGTTGTCACTAGAATAATATATGAGGCATATAAACATTTACAATTCTCAAATTCAAACATCAAAAATAAATACGTATATACTAAAAGCAGAACAACTTTAACATTAAACTGGTGTCCCATCATTCTATAGAACATTGTTATATAAATATAACTTTCATGTTGCATTGTTTAGAGAATAAAATAAACCGGTTCCTCATATCTTTTAAAAGGCAGATTTATTTGTTTTTCATAGTATGCACTGTACTGAACATAATAATGTACCCACTCTCTTGATGTTATTTGACTTTGAGAAATACTTTGTCTCATTTTCTTGAAATTTGATGTTCAAATTAAAGCTCTTAAACTTTGGACCATCAAAAAAATGATGAGTGTCATTTAATAATAATAAAATGTGCGTCATTTAAAGTGAATGCAGTTCAAAGTGTGTGTATTTATCATAGACCTCAAACCTATAAGAACTTAGGACATCCATTTATATTAAGATAAGGAGAAATTGCCAACAACACTCTTTTACTACTTTTTCAGGCCCAATTTGTATTATTTTTTTTGACATATAGGCAAAGATTAAAATTGATGTAAATTAAATGCGTTTAAGTCACAATATAATTTTACAATGGAAATGCCTTTGGTGCATTGACACCAAATTGGTATGTTAAAAACACACCATTGAAAAACGATTATAATCGGGGCGATGGTAGTCTCCCAAACGAACGACGCCATCATTGAGGGCAAGGATTGGTCAAACTTTACAAAAAGATTAAACAATGGATTATTTTTATTCCTGAAATTTCATGATATTCCAAATGGGTACTGTAAATAAGGAAAAAAGACATCACCCAAGGAACAAAGATATATATGATTTATGGGTCTTAAACGATATCAAGATATTTGGGCACTTCCAGATCGAGGAGTGGGGATTGGGGTCTTAACCACCCTGAAGACTCATGACTTACATAACATTCGATGCCCCTAGAGTCAAGGAATAAAAATATCTATAGTTTATGAGTAGGAATCTCAACCGTTTTCAGGATATTTTGGCACTTTTTGTTCGAGTGGGGTCAGGTCTAGCCCCGGGGCCCATGACATACATATCATTTGATACCTCATAACACTAGTAACAAACATATATATTGTTTATGTGTGGGGATTTCAACCGAATTCATAAACTTGGGTACTTCCTTTTTGAGGGGTTTTAGGACCGACTTCAGGGCCTATGACCTACTTACCATTTGATGCCCCTGATCACAGAGAACAAGAATATATATAGTTTATGGGTGGGGATCTCAACTGGTTTCAAGATCATTTGGCACTTCCTGTTCGAGGGGTCGGGGGTCAGGATCATACCCCGGGGCCTATGATCTACATTCCTTGACACAAGGAACATGAATATTTATTAAATAGGGGCTATATTCTCATCTGGTTTTAAGAGGTTGGGCACTTCCTATTCGAAGGGGGAGAAAGGGTCACTACATGTACAGTTACGCATATCTTATACAATTCCATGCAATGCTATGGGATGCGATTTTAATGAAATGCTATGATATTTGTTAGTTATTCTATGAGATATGAATGTTATGCTTTGAGATATTGAAATAAAAGGGTTTAATGATAAAGTATGGTATGCTATGGATTGCTATGTTAAGATATATTAACAAAAACGCATTTACAGTACCGATCAGACCCAACCTAAGAGAAAGTAAACCCCAACTAAACCTTGGGTCTACTTTCTAGGTTTACTCTGGGTTTTCTCCGGGTTGACTAGAGTGGACACAGAGTAAACCCAAAGTAAACCCAGAGTGGACACAGAGAGTAAACCCGGTCAGTAGTATACCCCTGAAAGCAGGCGCTAACTGTGTATTCGGAATATACAAGGGGCAGGAATTAAAGGCAGTAGGTTGGTAAGGTAAAACACGGGTCTGCTTCACACTTCAATGCGTACAGTTAAAATCAAAAGCAATTTCCAAGTAAACCCAAAGTAAACCCCGAGTGGACCCAAATTTTCAAAAAGTAAACCCAGAGTAAACCCCAAGTAAACCCAAAAAGTAAACCCAGCTTTTAGTTGGGGGTTTACTGTGGTGTTAGGTTTGGTCTGATCGGTACTGTTTATACAGAAGAGGTCAAAATATTTTGAAGCAAAATGATGAGAAGACAAAATTCACCACTAATCTCCAATCTTAGCATTTATTTTTCAATATAAAATCTACAAAGCCGAGTTCACATCATGTTGTATGCTATGGTATGGTATGGCAAATGAAATTTTTTTAGATTGTATGCTATGGTATGAGATTCACATGCTATTGTATGAGATTCCAATGCTATGCTATGAGATTTAAATGATATGCTATGCTTTTGTGTATGTTGTAAAAAATGCTTAAACTGACAGTACCACTCCCAGGGCCCATGACCTACAAACCATTTGATGCCCCTTTACACAGGGAACACGAATATATATAGCTTAGAGGTAGGAATCTCGACCATTTCCAAGATGTTTTGGCATTTCCTGTTCGAGGGAGTCGGGACCACCCCGAGGCCCGTGACCTACATATCATTTGATGCCCTTTGACACAAGGAACAAGAATATGTATGGTTTAGGGGTCAGGATCCAAACTGTATTTGAGATATGGAGGTGGAGGCAGAGAATATCTCAGGAATCAGATTTAATAGATCCCATATACTGCCTGTAACAGTCATATTTATTGTGATCGGCTTCGGCCGATCACTATTGTGTCCATATGAGGCATCCGGCAAATGCTTCCACGTGCGCACACATTCCGCTTGCATAAGTAGTTCTTATAAAAACTTGAAGTTTGGTTTAGTATTCATATAACATTTTACTCGGTTTTATTTCAATTCATTTACCTTAAGAGATGCAAACATACATAAAATACAGTTCGACCTGTTAATTCAAGAATGCACATTTTGTCTCACGCGTAAGAATTTCGATCGAAAGATTCATTCAGTAATGCAGTTGACCTCGATGAACTGACCTCAATCATAAGAAGATGCTCCATGAACTGACCTCGATCTATTAATATTGCATAATAGTAGCTAGGAAGACGGCTTGAGTTACGTTATAATGCGACCTCAATAGCAAGTTATGATGGCATTCAATGTTTTTCAGTCGCATTAAATTATTTTAATACAACTCATTCTTTGTATATATATATGTGTTAATGCTCCTGGAAGAGCCCTACTCAGTATTTCTGAAGAAGAAGATACATTAACATTTAATAATTACGTTAAAAATATAAAATTAGACAAGGAGTTTACGAACGGCTTTTCCCAAATTTATTTCAAAATTAAATTTGTTGACGGTTTATAATAATGAAATTATGGTGTACAGATTCAAAATATTCTATATTTTGTAAAAATACAGTACTTTTTTTTATTATTTTACATCAAACTGATCGTGTTGATTGCTTCTAGCTATCAATATATCATTATTGCCGATCATTCCTTTAAAAGGAATACTTGTTTTTCAAACCTTATGTTATTATTTTTATTCGTTTTCAAATTCTAACCATTTACAATATAATTAATAATTTCCACCATAGCATTCAATGTTAGATCTCACCCATTTGACCCCCAAAAATATGGTTTAACCAACCCCCCCCCCCCCAAAAAAAAAATAAAACAGGGTGCACAACTAGGTATCCAGGTGTTTCCTATCCTACAGTTGTGTACCATGCACAGTTATCTCCCCCAGGTGGCGATAGTGTACTATGAGGTATAACCATCGCCATATTGTTTACCCTTTTCGCTAAGCTGGGATAGGCGTAAACGACAAAATGCCGGTAAATTGTTGTGTACCGATGTGTAAAAACAAAAAAGATGGACACTTGTTTCCATCAAATCCAGAATTAAAGCTGAAATGGCGAATCGCGATTCGAAGGCTGGATGAGAAGTCTAAAAAGCGGTGGGAGCCGGCTGTTCATGATCGCGTATGCGGTTATCACTTTAAACCATATAGTTACGTCTCGTCTACGCTTCTTGGTTAGCTTGTTTGAATAAACAACGATTAAATCTTGGAATTAAGCGCTAATCTGGTTCTTAACGTAATTGATTCATAAAAATTAACGGGTTCTGTAGAATGTAAATAAATGCTACCGATCATCCAAACAAAAACTACTGGAAAATACCTAATCAAAAATAGTTTAAGCCTGTGCTTTATTAATTAAACGTCTCATCAACGTGTAGCCAAATACGACAATAATTGTTCAAACATTCCTATATCTTGATGAACTAAAACACATCGTTTCTTTTTTAATGTAATAAAATATGAAAGTATAATAAATGGTGTATTTCTTTTTAATAAGGGGAAAGAAAGAGATTAAAACCTGACGCTGTTCCATCGGTGTTTCTCTTTGCATGCAATGGGAAACAAAGTAGCGCAAAGGAAGAAAGATACAATAAAAGAGTAAAGAGTGACAGTGACTGTTTTGAAATTGTATCGTGTGATGAAGGCGATTGTGTGCTAAATGAAGTGGTGGTGGAGTCTGTGAAAGAGGAAGTCAGTGTTGATTGTGAAAGTGATGAGATAGATGAAAATGAGCAGTGTGATTAATCTGTACAGTGTGATTTTGATAAATCAACCAGGTCTTCCATTGAAAAATTACAAAATAATCTTAAAATGGTGAAATATTACACAGGGTTTGAAAATTATGACCATTTCATGATGTTTTTTCGAATTCTTGGTCCTGCGGCACATGATTTGAACTTTAAATGTAACTTGCTTTCTCCTCAAGATCAATTGTTTTTAGTTATGATGAAATTGAGGCAAGCAAAAGATGACATTGAACTTAATTATATGTTTGAAGTTAATGAAAGTACTTTATCAAATATTATTGTTACATTGATCAATTTCATGTACTTCCAACTCAAAGAGTTAGATATTTGGCCATCTAGATCAGTAATTGATGAATACATGCCAAATGACTTCTTGGCTAATTTTAACAAAACAAGGGTAATTATTGATGCCACAGAGATACCCATAAACAAGCCCCAGAATGTTAATGCCCAGAGTGCTACATTTTCTAGCTACAAAAACAAAAATACTCTAAAATTAATGGTTGGTTGTACACCACATGGAGCTATTAGTTTTATTTCGGATGCTTACTGTGGTTCTGCAAGCGACAGGCAAATAATTGAAAGATCCGACTTGTTAAAAGACAAAGACAAATTCCAAGACCATGACAGCATAATAGCTGACAGGGGTATCGTGGTTCAGGATTTGTTTGCCTCACGAAATGTTCAAGTCAATACCCCTACAATGATAAAAGGGAAAAGTCAACTTGAGGCACACTATGTGGTTAAAGATCGTAGAATAGCATCAAAGCGAATTCATATTGAAAGAATCATTGGCCTGGCAAAAACATACACAATTCTAAAGAAAGAGCTTCTGCAGAGCAAAGAAATATTGGGCTCAAAAATTATTTTCATTTGTTTTTCCATACTCAACTTTAGACCTTACATTGTTGACAAATATTCTTAATAAAGGATTAAAACACCAATGAACAGTGGAATAAATTATCAGTATTATGCATGTACTCTCCATATTTTCAATTTCTGTTTCATCTATAAGACACTTTTTGCAAAAAATCAACATTTCATCTAGACAATCGTGGCATTTACACTTTTTAATACAGCTGTACCAGTTCAAAACATCATTAATTTCAACAACAACAAAATTTAAGAAAAAGAATCACTTTGGAAAGCAATGTTCTTTCTTGACTTAAAAATATTTCTGTCAATGGTCAAATGTTTTCCATTACAAAGTAAACACAACAATAATTGTTAAGTTATGCAATACAATGTACTAGACTTGTCTAACACTTTACACATGTTCTTGTGCTTGATACATATTAAGATCAATTCTATGTAAGAATCAAAATTCGGTGGCCACGCATAGTCACGGATTTTCCTCATACTTTACAGTTTGATAGACTTTGATGAGTAAAAATGCCTAACACCATTTATTTGTTGCTATGTGGTCCCGTTGCCATGGTAACATAGGATAAAGATGTAAAAATGGCATTTTAATGCTTATTCGAGAACATATTGTGAGTAATGTGCACAACTTAGGGTTTCCAGAGTAGAATATATTATTAAAAATAGTTGTCATTTTTCAAAAGAAAGAAAAACATTCATGGAGAAACGCATATATTTAAAGCGTTTCCATGGGTACTAAACAGAAATTTAAAAATATGTTTTTTTTCATTTAATTTGAATAAAAAGAGCAAATCTTGGGTTTTTTGGTAAACGCTATTATGATTGTGCAATAAAGAATTTATATTTGAAAATTTAGAACCGTTGCTATGATAACAAGCTTAAAAATAAGGTAAATTATAATATTTTAAGGCATATTTGAACGGATATTATTCACTTAAAATGAATAAATATATAAAATCAATTGGTGAGAAAAAATCAGGTATGTCCTAAACTTTAATGACATTCGATAAAAATCTGACATTTTCTTAAAATAAATACCGTTGCTATGGACTTTTCAAAATGTAAGAATTTCTGTGTGATTTTTTACGCAACTTAATTTTCCATAGCAACAACACTTCTCTGTTGCATAACAAAGCTTTTTGTGGTATATAATAAAATTTTAGATTTATTTTTACAAGTTTAAACTAAAACAATTGCAAAAAAGTTTTAAAATCAGTAATAAAGCATATCAAAATCATCTTTAATTTCTAAGTTTTTCCTATTTTTTGGCCTTGTTGCCATAGCAACGGACGTCAATTTTCATAACAAAATAAATATTGCATGGACATTGATAAGGATGTAAACATTTAATGGTTTCCCATTTCGGCATTTTAAAAAACCGCAAAAAACTGATTTCAAAAATTTGTAATGGTTTCCATGGTAACATTTTAAAATTATTGGTTTCTCCATTAATTTTCTGATATAATTAAAGAATTGAAAATAGGACAAAGGCTGTTTTATGTTTTTGATAGTTTACATTAGTGGGCAAAACCTTCTAATATGGCTTTAATGTAGGTAAGTTTTACTATTTTTCCATCTTTAGCATCGGTTACCATGACAACGGTTACCCCCAGCAACCAACTTTTAGGTGTTTTTTTTTTGCGTTTTACACCTAGGTGTGTCTATGTATGAAATATAAGGAAAATTGGTGACTATGCATGGCCAGACCCTTTTATAAATCTTTGATTCTTACATAGAATTGATCTTAAATACATCAAGTTATAATTTTTCAGCAAGAAATTTTCTATAATGTTTCTTGTAAAACAACTCTAGTTATGGTAACATGCAACCATACCAATAATCTCGATCAACATTGATTTCCTCAACAAATATGTCCAAGAACGTGTAAACAACAAAGAAACACTTCTCTTTCTTACACACATGCAGCTGTCATTGAACCTGCATGTAATAAATATGATTCTGTTTCACATGTAATACACCATCATCATCCTCTAACCAAAAAAGGAAAAAAAAACTTGTCTGCAGCAATTTTACGATTACGATCTCTACCGTTAAAGGGATATTTGATTTCAATTAAAGCAGTTTCTCCAACAATACCATCAGGAGAAGCAGCCAAATAATTGTACTCAGAATCTATGACAAGACCACAAGTCTGAACTTTTAGACCCAATTTTGCAATGAATGTCTGTCTTGCTACAGCTTCATATTGCTGTCCATGTAACACAACTGGTGTTTTCAGTTTCAGAGGCGTTAAGATGCTAGCACAAAGCTTCAGTTTGTTGCGACGATCCGTAGCTCTGCAAATATCCCCAAATCTGGAAGCAGTCAACCGCCACTCCCTCTCTCGGTGCCAATTTTTCAAAAAGATCTGTTTCCTAGTAGTATACTCAATGCGAGCAATATGCAATATCCCTCCCTGACACTTGCTCAATGCAATAAATTTTATCAATACATTTAGAAGTTGTACAAGTACTGGTATATTCAGTACTAGAGTTAAAAGACTGTTCATTCCAACCTCTACAAATAGTAATGCTCGATTTTAAAATACACATTTCAACCATTATTTGAAAATAATAGCCTTAACAAAAAAAACTTATTGTGACTTTTTTCAGTTATCTATCTTTCTGAGCTGCATCAATCCAAAACTCTGTAAATGGCAAGTCTAAGTAGTCATGATCCAGTACCGCAAGATTGATAAATGCCTTGGGAACTTCGTATTTGAAAGACACATCTAATGTAGTTGGTTACAATGTTGCTAGCATGGCTATACATCTCTGTACTTCTGAGGCATTTGGTCACTCAGATCAGGGTTGTATCGACAGCGCATATCTTCAGCTTTAATTAGGGAGCCTGTAAAATTAAATTGGCAAATTGAATATTGGTTCTTACACAAAAATAATAATTTCATTATTTCAGATATAGAGTTCCAAGGTTTATAATATTAATAATATATACAATATTACTGATATATATAAATTTTATACCACATAAATTAAACAAATAACTATTTTTAATCAACTTTAGGTCAATATGATATATGCATGTCCTTATTTTCTAAATCAGCAATATTTTAACTTTATTCATCAGTTTAAAAATGAAGCGTGTGTAAAAGTAACAAAAACTCTGCATGCTGAGCAACATCAAACATCACAAACAACTTTCAAATCTTTAATATTTGTACTTTTTCTTTTTTGGATCATGTGTTATTCGAAAAAATGTGACACAAAACTTAATGCATGTAAAAATATTGATATTCATTGATTTGTCATTGTCAAGAATAATTTGAGTTTTCATTAAGCTAAAAAAGTTGTTGGTGATAATAGCATCAAAGAACAACAAAGACTATTCTGAAAATAATCTGGCGATCTGTTAAAAGTAAACAGTCATAAGTAACAGATAAACTTTTATCGAACAGACTGCTCAACTTGAAATGACTTCTTTGGCTTATGAAAAGTTTGGAGATTGTCTGTGCATCCCCTTGGAATTGGAATACTGTGCGTTTCTCTAAATTTTACCAAAAGGAGAGCTACTGCTGCAATATGTTTACATGTCCCGTTGGGACCCTTTCAAGTAGGGCATCCACAATCTGAAGTTTTAATTTCTCCCTTTTTTCTGTTAATTCTTACACGATAATTGTAAGACACCTGTTAAATACAGACGAGCAGTCATGGGATTTTTATATAACCAGATTTGAATTTGATTTTCATAAAATCGTCTAAAAAAAATTTATTTTCTAATTTTTAATAATGAAAATTATTTTTGTTGTTATTGTTTTACTGATACACTACCTTCTTCTTCATTGCTGCCCTAACAAATCCAGTCAAAAATAAGCTGTCATGATCATCTTGAGAGTTAATGCTCAATGCTTCCACTCTCTCTGACTCCAGCAGCAGTTTTTCTTTCACAATAGCCTTTTGTTGCCCATCATTTGTCTGTCGAGAGCTTGTCTGTACTGGAAATAACCTTGGAACAGAATGATAATGGATGCAATAGACCATTGTAGCATTGGCTAAAATGCTGACTTTTTCAAACACTTTCTGTCTGAGGGGTTCTCACTTAAGGTATCCGATCCATATTAGGACCTAATTTTTCTAACCTTGAATACCAATCATGTATTAAATAATCTGATATTAATTAAGAGCATTTTAGAGTAGAAAAAGATTTACCGAGAGAAATTTTCAAAAATATTATTAACTTAGGAGTAATTAATTTATGAAGATTGCATTAATGTCTATGGGGACATGCATATTTTTTAAAATAAAAAAATTCAATACCAAGAATATTAATAAATGCTTCGGTGGAAAGATGAATTTCATTATAAGGAATACAAAAACTATTGAAAATAAATTTTATACAGTATGTATTCTTTTAGAATTAATTATTATATATTAAATGAAAAGGGGGGCAACTCTTCAAAAAAGGAAAAGTCAATTATTAGGACACATTCTGCTCTTACATACTGACACTTGAACATGAAAGTTATGCCCAAGTATACTAAGTATGAAGCCCATAGATATCTGTTATGCATCCAGTTTCATTGAATCTGGGGCTATTATGGATCGGATACCTTAAGAATAATAATTTCTCATTCTTTCCCAATAGTAATGTATAATTGTTTGACTGTATAGAAGTTCACTAATTATAGTGAATTTATACTTCCAACACCTATTATTTTCACATATAATCTACACATCACATTAAAAAAATAGTAACGAAATAATCCAAATGCAATTATACATAAAAAAAATCCCACAATCCTGTATTATTGGTAGCAGTAGCAAGTACTGTCTGTATCTGTCTCTGTCTTTTTCGTGCGCAATTTCGCTTACTTATATACTATAGAGAGCCTCCACAATGTGAGGAGTAAAAAACTCTACCTGCTCTAAGTGGGGAGAGAATACGTATATAATATTATTATTTGTTTTGCCTCGGACTAGAATGTCTCGACGTCATTGGATGAAACGCGTCACGTGATTGCCTTACAAATTTCTTTAAAAGGCGAGCGTCAAAATTTATAGGGCAACATGGCGGACGTAACGTTATTTGAACTGATTTTTTACACATACGTTTGTTAACATATCAAACTTTAGGTCCTCGACAAAACAAAACACTTATTATGTTTGTTACTGACTGTTTAGAGAAATTTGTGGGGTCGGTAAAGGTCGGTCGCCTCGCCTTCTATGGACATTACCGACCCCACAGAATTTCTTTAAACAGTCAGTAACAAAACCGAAGCCGAGCCTTCTATGGACTTTACCGACCCTACACATTTCTTTAAACAGTCAGTAACAAACCCTATAAGTAATATTATACAATGGACATGTAATTGTATCTGTAACTATCACCATAATTAAGAGGCAATGAAATGATCTTGCTTACAAACTAATAAGATTTCACAGCTATTCAGAAATTAAAAACAAGTAGAGGCTACCAAGCCGGAATCTGATATTGACCAAAATAAATTTGCTACACCATAGTAGATTGCGTTTTATTCATATGTGAAATATGTTTATTCATATATATATATATATATATATATATATATATATATATATATATATATATATATATATATATATATATATCATGTATACAAAAGCAACATATATCATGACAGGTTTCAACAGCTCAGAACTGATTGTCTACAAAGAATATGTTTTAAATTACCTTCCACGTGGGCCTCTGTAATATGCAGGAAGACATCGTAGTGCTCTTTGTATATCCCTCTAACTATTTTTAGAATCGGTAGGACAACAACGTAGTGCCTTTAAGCAAAATAGTTCCTATTCTTGCAAAGTGTATATACATTTATTGGGACATTTTAAATCAGAATGCTTGACACATGTCAGAAAAGAGGATTTGCAATTTTGAAAGCAAGTGTCAAAATTAAATTATCATTTGAAGGAAAAAATTGAAATTGTTTGACGTACACCCTTTCCAAAACTGTGAAATTCCCTACTTTTACTTTCATTTTCAGAGTTTTTCAATACAGACGCATTTTGTCGGAAAACGAATCTGACTTCACACCACGAAATTTAAACAGGAGAGAGACAATTTGAGGAGCTTTTATTCAAGAGGTCCCTCGTTGCTGAACGAAAATTAGGGCGGGAGCTACATGTATGAGCCCGAACGTTAACATTACCGCCTATGGAAAATGCATTAGTGGACTATACCCATCTGATGTTAAGTGTTTATACCCTGTAGCCGGCCATTCTACTTTCGTTTCCGCAGGCAGGTCTATCACTGGTCCGCTAGAGTTAAAATTTCTCTCGTATGCTTCCAACCTTTACAAAAATATTTGACTAATTAAAATTCACATTGATCACTGATTTTATTTTTGTTTGAACTACCAAAGACGGTCTCAAAAAAAACCCATAAATATAACACCTGATCACGTTTACCATGTTTACGATGTACGACAAACTTTGCATTTGACTTTTGAATATCAGTTCTAAACAACATATATTGTGACTTCTTCAAATAAATAGAACTGCTACTACCAATATTTACAATACCATACCTTTCTATAAGGTCCGTTTTTCTTCCAGTCGTAACAGCGCCGCGAATTGTTAGTTCTTTTTTAGTTGAGATACTGTATACGACGCGTACGCTATACCTCATAGTACAGCAGCGCCTCTAGTGGCGTAAGGGGCAGATAATCTACTGGCGGACCCTATTAACTTTGAGCAAGTACAATGTTTCATTAGGACACATGTTGACTGACCCTTTTCATTACTGTTGGACAATTATTTATACTCCGGACTGACTACGGTTTCTTCCGTTTTTTATGATTTTGACAATGAGAACACGTCGTGTGCGACCGGTCGGCTGGGGATGCTTACTCCTCGTAGGCACATGATTCAACATTTATCTTTTTAGAGGTCCGTGTTGCGCTGCTTTAAATTCGTATTTCGCTTTATGGATTTGTGAGATGGTTGAAAGTTTTTTATTGTCATTTTCACTTTCAAACAGAACAGGAATGTGTTCATGAACAATGCTTTAAACCTAACCAATTAGTATTGTAAAGCAAAATTAAAAGACAATAGAAACTAAAAATTGTATATAGTTATAACTTTGCACTAACTAGTGGAAGGGATCAATTATGAGGTGTCTTATATAAATGTTCTGGCGGTGTGTTAATGTATATGAAGCGGCTACTTGTTTTCAGCCAGTTTACAAGTTAAGTAACATGTAACTTGTTTTTGAGCAGTAGACCCCTTTCTCACATTTAAACTAAAAGATTAAGAATACATAAGACAGATGTTAATGATCATAAGAAACTCGATTATCTGTAATACAGAAGTTAGTCCAGCCGAAAGTCGTACAAAGAGGACTGCTAGCAAAAGTATGTTCTGCAGAGTTTCAGACGAAGTGATTGAAAACAGCAGATCTTAAGCAAAGATAATCAAATTGATTATTCTAATATTTTTTTTATGTGTGATATGCTCATATTTTTGTGTGCAATATAATTTCATAAAAGAACACGATTGCTTTGAAAATTTTGTTAATTGCAGTACATTTGAATTATCATTTGCTTGTTTTAGAAAATATCAAAAAGTGATTTGTCATTTATTTAGTCCTATCTCAGACCCGTTCAGTGCTCCAATAAATATGTATTTGTACAATTCCATCCAACACAGCAAGTATCACCACAAAATAATGGAATAGAAATGTCCTGGCAATATGCACATTGTATACAAATTTACTTCAGATTTTACAAATTTCGTGCACTGATTTAAGAAAAGTTGGGCTTATAAACTGTTCAATACTAAATTAAATTAAATATACGTCCAAAATCTTAAGTTCAAACAACCGAAGTTCCCCAAAAGACAATTAAATTAAAAATTCCTAGTAACATTCATAAGTTCTTGTTAACATTTACTTCTACATTTGTGTTCGAAAGTTCAAAAGGACCAAAATTTCCCTCAAATTGAATCGAAAACAGCAGTGACCGACTGACTGACTCACTGACAGATGGGTAAAAAAAGTATACCCCTCGCAACAAAAATTTGGAGAGTAATACATTATTGCAGCTAATGTGCTGCTTGTTGATTTCTCTCAGAATCTTTGCTCTATTAAAGTGATGTAAACTTGAATATAAATACGAAACGGCTTTACAAATTTCAAAAGTTTGACATTTTGTTTAAACGATATTAAACATACGATCGATAATGAGCAATAAACATTTATAAAAAAACTTTTAAAAGCTAATTCTTTATCGCTTACGGAATAACAGGTTCAAAATAAATGAACGTGGAAATTTGGTATTCGACCATAATTATCCAGGTCAAAAGAAATTGGTTATAACCAAGATGCACTTTGCAGATGATTCTATCTGCAAAACTGAAGATCTAAATCATCGTGATTTAAATGATATTAGCATTAGAAAGGACAAGTTTACGAAACCAAGTTTTTATTTTCAAATAAATTCTTTTATTTAAATAGTTTAAGCATAAAACTAACAAGCTAAACACTTATTGATCATATCTTTTTGTTGTTTTCCAAAAGGACGAGATTTAAATTGCATGCATAGATATAGTTAGCATTTTAAATAAATAATATGCTCTCAATTTTTGTTACAAAATGAATCGAAATACATCATGATAGTTAATTATACATGGATAACTAATGACATTCAAGATTGAAATGAAGTTTAAAATACTTACAACCCCGTTAGCTTAATTAAACAATATTTTTTTGTAATGTTTACAATAGTAGGTACAGATATTTGACAAAGTGTACAAGAAGATAAGGAAACAAGCCAAACGGCGTATACAAAACCCCCTTAAAATCTCAAAGAATACCGAGTAATATATATTATAAATATTCAATATACAGTATGATGCAATATATATTCGTACAAAATGGCGGCGTGTTTACACTCGCGCTTCACCTCACAAATTTAACGTCGAATAGAACGGTTTATAAATAGCATCGGAATTTTGTTAGTTATTTATAACAATTTTTGGTCAAGTGACATTTCATATGTCACATGATTTTACTGTCGTCTGCTTTGTAAACAAATCTGAATCGACGGAAACAAGATGGGACGCAAAGCGAAGGAATTGTGTAATGAGATAAAAGAAATGGTATGACTACTGTTACAAGACGGTAAAACTATTACCTACGTGTCAGAAACCATCGGGTTACCCAGATCTACAATCTTAAAGTTTAAAGAAGCGGGAAAACATCCCCAGACGAGGCAGAAAATCTACCGTGACATCCCGAGATTATCGGAAACTTAAAGGGATTGTGAAAACCCACAGAAGAGAGAGTTTGAAGGATATTACGGTCAAATTTAATGAAAACAGAGAACGGCCAGTATTTAAACGAACTGTGCAATTGCATCTGCATAAAAATGGATTCGTAAGACGGGTGCCAAAGAAGAAACTAGTGATCAGAGTAGTGAATAGAAAAAAAAACCCTTGTCATGGTGCAGAGAAAAGAGTAAATTGACTGTTTGGAACTATTGGAGAAAAGTTATTTTCTCAGACGAGTAAAATATTGTTATAGGACAGAACTCTCGTGTCTATATTTGGAGACCGGACTTGGTTGAGGCACGTCGGGCGAATCCATCATACAAAGTTATGATCTGGGGATGCATGTTGTGGCACGGAGTAGGTACTATAACAGCTGTTAATGGCAACATCATTGCAGGGAAATACCACCAAGTACTGAATGACAATAAATTGTGACAATTTTCCCAATAAACAATGCATCTTTTAGGATGACAATGAGTCGGTATACCGTGCCCGTTTAACGCAAGATTTGATCCATAGAAATGTAATAAGAACCATGGGCTGGCCTGCACAAAGTCCCTACTTAAACATAATTGGAAATTTATGGTTGTAACTGGCAAGAAAGCTGCAAGCACGTGTTGGTCGTATTGAAAACAAGGACGACCTATTCCGAGAGATACAGCGGGTATGGACATCTATCACGCCTCTACGTACAGAGCCTCTATAACACAATCCCCCGACGATTGCAAAGTGTAATTCGGCTGAAAGGTCATCTTACAAAGTATTAGGTAAGTTTGAGTTATTAAGAATATTTTTTAAAGATGAAAACTGGAGTTTTAAAATTTTACCTAATTATGTCGCGAATGTAAACAAGCCTCCATTTTGTACGTATATATATTGCATCACACTGTACAATCAAAAGGACGAAACAAAAAGAGGAAAAACATTAGTATTACAATATCTATCAAATGGTTAATTGTTTCTCTTCCTTGTCTTTTTTTTTTTAATCTGAAACAACACAATGTAAACTATTAATTCGTTCGCTGATTTTTGTTTCAACAAATTGTGTAACTGTACTATCAGTACACACACACACACACACACACACACACACACACACACACACACACACACACACACACACACACAAAAGATTAAACTTATTTAAACACAAATTTCTCAAACGATGGATAAATCAAAATATTTTTAGATATCCATATCAATAAAATGTCACCATAAATTTGCAAACAAAATTCTAGATTGTCAAGTTGTTTCGAACTTGTGTTCGAACCATTTGTATATGTTTATGCAATAAAATATGTTCAAACCAAACTAGAGTGTCAACGTTTATTTTTAACAGTTCCCATCCAATTTCTCAAACACTGTTCTTTATGCAAGACCACTCATTTGAAATCATGATAGTTTCTCCCTTGAGCCACCGTCGTTCAATATATTGTTTTGTAGAATTAAAGACACGCCAGAGGTTATAGAGAGAGATTGCATTTTTTGCATGATTTGGAGCCACTTCATTAAAATAATTCGACACAGGAATGACATGAAGTAGATCTACACCAAAAGCCTCAGACACTTGTTCGCAATACTTGTGGACACGTGGATATTTATATGCGTTTTTCATGTCGCTATTGGGGACTCCTATTTTGTCAATGGATGTGACTATAACAAACTGCCTAACGCCATCTAAAAGAAAAAAGAACATGATGTGTAAATTAATTACATGTAGCTTAACGTGCCTCTCTTCATTATGTTGTTACATCAAAAACTATTGGGAGCTAAACATGTAGATAAAACATATTTTTTTTAAAATGTACGGAAAACAAAGGGGGTCAGTGTTTTTCCCTCCCTACCGGTTCGTATTTTGGGGGTTTTCCGACAAGAACTCAGATAAAACACATATGAATCATGTTCTGTAATATTCATTGATATAATAAGTTTCATCAAACTATGTATCAGTTATCGAAATATTTCTGGATATTTAAGGATCCGAGCAATATTGAACTCTTGTCTTATTCAACCAGACGCTAGGTTGTCTTCGTAAATCTCCGACAAGCAGAGACTCTCTGCTTGTCGGAGATTTACGAAGACAGCTGTGCGTCTGTTTGAATGAGATTTTAATGAACTCTGGCGTAGGAATAAGAATTATTCCTACGCCAGAGTTCATTATAGTATCATATTCCGAATGATTATCTGAATTGTTCGTATCATTAACATACGCGGATCCAGAATTTTTTTCCAGGGAGGGTCCGAAGGATAATTGGGTTTTCCAGTGGGGGGGGGGGGGTGGGGGTCCGAGGCATATTTGCGATAATTTTACTATGTAAATTTAATAAATTTTCAATTTACAGGGTGGGGGGTGGTCGGGACCTCTCCGCTCCCCCTCTAGATCCGTGCATGATTTAAATCTGACTATTTTTTTAAGAGAGACTCTCTGCTTGTCGGAGATTTACGAAGACAGCTGAGCATCTGGTTGAATTAGACTATAAAGAACGCTGACGTAGGAATTATCGTATTCCGAATGCACACACATACAAAGTTATCTGAATTGTTCTTATCATTTAAATCTGACTATTTCTAAGGTATTTATAAATTATACTCCTTGAAAAACAATACTTCTGAATACATTACATCGAATTTATCGATTATTTTCAAGTACTAAGTCTTGTCAGCGGTTATGATTTGTGCTTATGTGGAAGCACTGTTTTACTTTCGGTTTGCCAGAGTAACTGTAAAGGGGGGTTGATTAAGATCATCTCCCAAAAATAAGTGATAAAATGATAATTTGTTTTTTCCAATTATGCATTACGATTGGATTGAATAGAGAGATTACGATAAAAAGTATTTAAAACTGCACACTTTTTTCGAGATCTATTTTGTGCTTAAAATTGATTTTTTTAGTAGCTTCATGTTATGTATATTCAAAGATATAAAATATTGGCCTAAAAAGTTGAGAACTTTTTAACCGGGTTTTCCAAAGGAAAATGCCGGTTATTGAAATTGTGAAAAAAGCGGGCGGGCGGCTGCCAAAAAGGTACCCGTATTGTACGGATAACTCCTCCTACAGTTTACAAGATAGAAAGTTTGTTGTTTGGGATTTTGATTTTTGATACCTAATAAATAAAATACCACCTGTTGAGATTAATCAATTTTGGCAACATATTCCATAATGAGAACCCCATTTCTTTGGATAGGTAGAGATTATTATCTCAAGGTTCACAAATGGATTAAAGATACCATTCACAGAAAAGAAAAAACAGGTTTGCTATCTAATTGAGAATTTCATTATTTCCTATATATTGGCATTTTATTTTTGCCATAAGACTATCAAAGTCTCAAGATTTAATTTTGTACATGTTGAACAAATTAATATCTACTATTATGTACCAAACCTATGAAATGTTGAAGGGTTGGCAACATATTGTATATAGCGTACCCCACTTCTCTGGATAGTGAGTGTTTGTTAATTCAAGGTTAACAAATAGTTTTTGGATATTGTAGACAAAACGGAATCCCTGTTTATTTTTGCCACACGTTTATCGAAGTTTCAAGCTTAATTTTATAATGTAAATGTTAAACAAATTAGTACCTATAAAAAAGTTCGAAACATATTAACTGTTAAAGACTTTTGGTTTTAAATAAAATTTTATCAAATGAAAGTGTTATAAGATTGCTTGATTTTTAGTTCCTCAGCTGACCTATTGCTCTGTCGTCTTGCGTCTTCCGCTAACATTTTTACATTTTAAACTCTAGACAACTAAAAAGCCAATTGTTACTATTTTTGCTTATAGCATTATATAACAAAAGGAATTTTAATTGTGAAATGTATTGCCATTTCTCCCCGGGATTCTTGGGAGGGTCAAAAATATGCAAAAAATGTAATTTTCTTTTCTACAATCTTTGTCATAACTCCTACACATCTTGCCTACACATCTTGCCTACACATCTTGGAAAAAAAGAAGTGCATGATATGATTTCCGTGGACCCCTTAACCAAAATTGTAAGATTCATAGTTCAAGACCTAACCTTAGAGTGAAAATATATATTTAATTTAAGTATTTGAGAAAATTTAGATTCATGGCAGCGATGTTCATTATGCCCTATACATGTACGTAAATTGTGAAATTCGTGGTTTCTAGGGGTCAGGATTTTAAGCTTTATAGCGGGGCAAAAGTCTTTTATTGAAAATGTATTCTATATTAGAAGATCTTCTCTACTTTCACGGAGACGAAAACAAATTAAATGAATGGTTATGGTGTCCATTAAGCCTTCTACCTAACTTGTATAGTTCATGGTCAGGAGTTGAGGCCCTAGGGTGGTGTCAATAATGTCTTGTAGTAAGATTTTTTTTGTCTTATAAAATCTTCTTCTTCATAGACATTTGAGAAAATCTTAATGCATTGTAATGATGTCCATAAAAACCTCCACAAAAATTGTAAAAGGTGTTGACTCTGGGTCAGGGGTTCAGATCCGATGTATTGAAATGTATTTTATCATAGAAAATCTTCTGTACTTTCGCTGTAGTGGAAGATGAATTGAATGCATGATTATAATATCCATGAAACTCTCTATCAAAATTTACATTTCCTCTGACTTAGGGCATTGAAGCGAAACTTTTTTCACTACATCACCTGCAGAAGAAATCACGATTTTAATGTCATTGAAACCTTTTCTATGTACCAAGACTGTGAAATTCATGGCTTCTTGGTCAGGGGTTTAGGCCCTTGAGTAGGACCAATAAGGTCACATAGTAAAACTGTATTTTTTTTCAGTGCACTTGAGTGGCTTCATCTTGAAGAAAGTTGTCACTTGACCGTATTATATAAGATATTGGTTTGAAAAACGGTATTTGCTGCGCCGCGTAGTAATACATAGCATAGTGCTTTTAAAATGTGGTTTTTAAAGTGAAGAAATTGGAAATATATATGTTATAAGGAACCAATCTTTGAATATTATGAGGTCATAATTTCGAGCGGAGCGTTATTAAATCTATCATAAAGCCCTTTGGGATTTATAGGATTTTACCACGCCCTGACCAAAGTTTTTATTGAACATTTTCGATGAATGTTATGTCTATTGAAATAATAATCTTTCTGTGCTGATTTATTAATCATATATAATATGAAATCAATATTAGGACATGTTCAAAATGCATCGTGGGTTGGATGGGACTCTTTGGTAAATATAAAAAGTTAATAAATAAAATGGAACAATTTGATGCGAGTTTAGTTTTATTGGAAATATTTTTTTTAGAACGGGTTTCTCAGGAACGCGGTTTGAACTAATTTTCATAATGGCGGAAAGTGTAGGGCGAGTTAACCATCGGACGGATACTTTAAATCTGACAACTTTGGTTTAAATTATGCAAATAAATTAACATGTTTATATGAATAAATGTTGTATTCATTAAACAATGAAATTAAAGTGGGTGGGGGTTGGGGTGTAATTTATTATTTTTTTTCAAAACAGTCTTTATCTGAAGGTCTCATTTTGGATAGTTATAATAAAAATTACTGTGAAATTTCATCTAAAGAACAAAATTTAGAGAAGTCCCTAATACCCACTTACTGGTTTAAAAAACACAGTATCATTTTCCACTCAGCTGCAACAAAAACAATTAAGGCACAATGTATACAAAAATGAAAATAATATATGGTTCAACAGTTTAGCAGTGTGCCGTTAATGTGTTAAGTGTTAATTTCCACGCTTGCGCGGGATATCATCTAATGGCTATTGAAAAAAGTTGTCCATGATGTTTTGTGCATGTTCATTCGTTACATGTGTATAACTATTTTTTTTCTTTTTTAATGTCTGTCTTTAAACTTGACTATACTAACAAATTTACATATTTTGAGTCTTCTTGCATGTAAAAATAAACTTTATTTATGAATGAAATAATAAAAATGTTACCAAATAGTAAGTTCTGAATTTTTGAAATCAATAACCGGTTAATTGGTCTGCACGTCAAGTTAACCGATTAGCCATTTTGTAACCGATTGCCATCCCTTGTGAATATATTACCTACACAAATGACATAGATCATAAATTGATTTTCCTGTTGACATAAATTTGTGTTTACCTTTACAATTTGCAGCTACCCCCCCCCCTTCCCAACATTTAAAGATGCATTTATTAAGCAAAGTGAAGGTTATGATCATAAATAATTAAGGAGAGCATTTAAGTAGGACATTGAAAAGTCGATCACATTTACATTTTACTTTCTGAATTATGTTTTCATTTCGCAAACAATTTTTGCAGCCCGCTGTGGGTCAACTTAAAATGAAACTACCAAGATTAAATTGTTAAATTTGGTTTCATTATGAATTCCTAATTTATTACTTGCAAAACAATTGATTTTATTTATGAAACAAAAGATTGATTTCCGGTTTGCAATATATACATTTTACAAAGATGGTAAGATGTATCGATATAGGCAATGTTTGACATTTCAATCATAAAAAATAAGATTGTGATGCAATAATTTATTCTTTCACTCGTATGTTGCACATTAATAGCATCCACGGGTCTAATATATGTCGTTAATTTTTGTTCTAAAGGTCTGATCAAAACTATACAACTACTTTCACAACATCATATTTTAGCTAAAATCTAGATAAATGACGATGACAGTGCAAGCGATCTTAAAGTTTTGAAATAAAATTTTACGTTATGCATAAAAGTATGAAAGAAAAAATCAAGGTTTGATGCTATATACATGTACATAAGCCATCTTGTAGACTATCCATTATTTGGTAATAATTATACATGTATATATAGTATATTTAATCTTAAGGATTACATTTACTCAGGGGCGAAAAAAAATCAACTAGTAGGAACGAAACACTACTTATTGTACATTGTAGGCCTATTATTGTGGTGCTATTTTTCACTATCAAATAAATAGGTCAATGGACTCCTTTTTATGTTAGTGACCTCGGAATGTTTATTGAAAAAATTGTCAAAATTATCCACCCTTTCCAAGGTTTTCTTTATTTTTCAATTATTAGAATTCACAAAACAATCTGTTAGTTGGAAAATGATAAAATACGAATAGCTTTACTAATAGCATATTTCAATGAATCTTTTTTATGCTCGTATTTAAAATTTAATTAAGTTCGACTTTCCACTATCAAGTTTCAAAATTCTACCCATTTTTGATGAAGTTTTACAAAAAAAAAAAAAAAATGAGTAATAAGAGCGCCAAATCATTGATTATCTAAAACTATTCTTATTGTCTGTATTCTGTTGGCATTAACATTATATAAGGGGTCAATGATCGAATTTTCGAGATATTCTATCTGGAATTAATTTTATATATTTTAATGATTTTTCCCATCGCGTCCCAGCAGTGATTTAAAGTTATTTAGAAGATAATACATCCATAGAATATTTAAAATGATATGAAAAAGAAAACCCGTAGAAACTTAACTTTTGCAATTACATTGCTACAGAAAAAATTTAAGATAAAATAAGAAAACGAACAAATTAGTCCGAATTTCCTCTGTTTCAATTTTAATCTACCTTTGTTGTAGCAGTCCTCCAATTAACAAAACATAGATGTTAATAACGATATTAGTTAATTACATTGGTATTTGGAGTTTTTAAAAACAATTTTTGACTTCAGGTATTGAACTTTGTAAAAATATTTTTTGAAATATCAAACCCTTAGTAAATGAAAATAACACATCCTTAAAACTACTGATGTTAACATATATATTATGTACAGATTTAAATGTATATACATATAAACATAATCATTATTTAATAATCGAAGATTACCTTCCGAGTTGTTGCCTTTTATAAATTCTACCATTGATTCCATGCATTTCGACACGTTTTTAAGGTTTGTCGTGGATGGATTTATAACATACAGAATACAGTGGACAACATCCGCTGGGTTTGGTTTCTGTATTTCCGATTTCATGTCTGCTTCGTGATGCATCTAACAAAATGTAAAACTTAAATTCTTTTAAAAGTTGTTTGATGATACCAAATATAGACAGTAATACATCTGCTTAAATCATATGCATTACAAAATATAAGCGCAATTTGCCTTTACTAATAGATAATAAAGATGAAACAAGGACATCCCATCGCGACATGAAATATGTTCGGGTATATGCATTATGTAAGAATGTACATGGACATGTAATTGAGAGGACACAATTGTTTTCAGATAAATCAAGGCTTATATTATGCATATATAGGAATAACCTTTATTTTTTTTTTCCTAGCAGAAACATACTCTTACTGTTACCATTCGTGTAAGCAAAATATTTGATATATAATTGAACCGTAGCAGAAAATCTTGCAATCTGTAGTCTGCTTTGATGAAAGTTTTCAGTTGGCATGTCGTTTGTGAAAGCTAAGTAACAAATCTGCAGCTATTAATATGAAACGATTTTTCGGCGATAAATATTAACGATATTCGTCAACGTCTCTTTTGAATCTTGAACTATATTTACGGAGAAATGTATCTTTTAAAATGTATCGCAATTCATTATATCAAAAGTTTACTGTATTCGAACTCGAAATTTGTGGGTCAGTATACCAAATATTTTCCCATTTGCGCTACATATATAGACACCCAAATACGGTGGTATAAAGTGTTTTACAATCGGTTAAAATCGCCTTGTTGTGATGCGCTATCATAAAAAGTAAATCTCGCGTTTTGTGCATTTTTGACACTTATTTAAAGGGAACGGTTACTTATCAAAACAGCAATTTTTAGACTCGTTGCGGATTTGTATCTATAGTGGTTGTTTCATTGATCTATTATACTCTGTCCCGAGTTTTTGCTTCCACCACTTTTTGCTTGATATTTCGATAATCATAAATACCTTTGTGCTCAAACTATGTTCATTCACTAATATGAAAAATGTCCAGATTATATGTTTTGAAACGCCCCCTCTACCGCTTCGGTTACAATACACATCCCAAAATAGAAAGTCTACGGAGATTTTGCATTGCATCAGCCATTATAAAGCCCGGATGATAACGTTGAAAAATTGTGCGAGGTGTCCCGAGAACTTCCGAATGGAGAAAAGATGTAAACATTACCCATTATAAATCTCCGTAAGAAATTTGCTTTCGTTCCTGTGAACTTTTATGACTGAACAATGATAATTTGTCAATGAAGATATCTTGGATATTTTCCCTTTTAATGATTTCAACAGCATTTCTTTCACAGGTATGTGTATTTTTATTAAAAATCATCAAAATGTAATGGAAGCAATAACTTGGGACAGACTATAGTATGTATCGATTTTTTAGTCAAATTATTTTTTAAGGGAGATTTAACAACTCACCTCTTCATTAAGCTTAAGATCTCCATTTACTATCTTTTCAAGTACATCTTTATTAATTCTCCCATTTTCAACAGTGCCGGGCATATCAAAAAATCTGCATGGTACTTTATGTCCTTCCTCACCCAAGGTTAAAGGCTCAATATGTATCTGTAGATATATTTATACCACAAGTAAATTTTTCTCCCAAATAATGTAAAAAAAAGATACGCTGTCTTTCCCTTCAAACGATTTATAATAATAATAATAAATATAATAAATATAATAATAATAATAATAATAATAATAATAATAATAAAACTCTCATGAAAATATATACAATAATATCGTATACAATTTAAACTACATGAACAAACCTGATAACTCTTTCCTCGAACAGAAAAAAAGCTCTTGCTTTTCCCTCAAATAGCTGAAAATAACTTTTAAATAAATTTCTTTTACATTTGCATTTTTGTATGAAAGTTATGATAATTGTTAAAAACAAGTTGCCCTTTGTCATCGAATACTACGGGTTTTAATATTTTCTCAAGAACAGATTGGCTAATATGGCAACTGATCCTACTTCTACTTTTTGTAGAAGTCTGCGTTAGCTCTGCTCCTGTTTTGTATTCTTCCTTTGGAATTTTGATTTTGAAGATTGTTCGTTAACACCACATTTCATTAATAACCAAATTTAGTTCCAATTTATCAATGATAAAAGGTTATTGAGTTTACAGAAATAAAGATTTAGGTTCCTTTACTAAGCATTAGAATTAGAGGAAATAAAAATGGATTCCGTTGTAAAAAAATATTTTTCACCAAGCACAACAGTTTTCTTTTCATCTGAGTACAAACCTAACATTAGCTTATTCAATCAGTGATAACCAAGGATTAGACACGGGACTTATTTTAAAGTTTTTCTAGTATAAATTAATAGAAAATAACTTTTCAAGACAATATCTAATGAAACCACTAAACCCGTTTTTTATGCCATAAACATTTTTATATCAGACTTAAAAAATATAGCTAGAAAATATTTGCCAAAACCCTCAATTACCGACTTAAATTAAAGCTGCATGGTCCGATCTGTTGGATATTACAGTGTAAAATAATTTTTCATACAAACCAGTTATCTTAGAAAGTTAAAGACTTTCGCCTATTTAAACCAGCAGAATCGATCGCCTTTCAAAGTTAGAAAAATTCAAAGTAAATAAAATGATTTCTTTATGGGCATACAAAACTACCAAAATGCATCATGGGAATGTTTAGGAAAGGGAACCGTTTTGTTTCGTACCCGCATGTTTTGGTTTATTCAACCCGGATGTAATGCATCGATTTGTAAACAAAACAAACTTCAGAAAGAGTAGTGAACAACGTACACAGGTTTCTTTTTGATTTGCCAGAACATTACTCATATTTAGACTCTATTAAAAGCGATGTCAAAGTCGTAATACGATCATCTTGGCCACGACAATCGTGGCGAATTTTGATATTAGGCGAAATAACGCAATTACCTTTTTATGTGGATTGTTTTGTCTAAAGTGTTTGTACATCAATTTTTCAATGTTGACCTGGAAAACTACTGCAATGTTTATCATCATACACATACTTAGCATCATTTAAAAGCGTACACGAAATTTTATATAAAATCGGACCAATCAGCTCTAATGATGACCTGTGGAAATAACGAACAGTGTTCAAATTCAAAGATCCAAAGGAAAATTACAAAACAGGAGCAGAACAAACAGGGACGTCTACAAAAAATAGAGGTAGGATCAGGTGCCATGGAGGAGTTAGCATCCTCTGCTGACCGGTCATACCCGCCGTGTGCTCTTTGTCGTAATCGGGAAAAGACGGAAAAGTCCGTAGACAATTGGGTGATTAATAATGGTCTAACAATCAGTATGAAAAAGTCAGTCAGCATGCGACACAGTGGAAGATTGTATTTGCTGACAAGGTCGTTGGAACGACCATAGAACTTACGAAAAGATGACTTCAAACAAGACTGTTGATAGCCCTGTTTTATCAACTTGTTTGTCAGTAGTTTGCCTCGTCTTAGAAACTGTTCATACGAAGAGCATGTCCTTGCGTATCGAATTAACTGAGAGACAAAAACAACATAAGGAGGTGATGAAGGTATGTTGCTACATAAGTAAGGAAAGTTGACTATAGAAAAATTGAAGTCATCGCGTTTATCATAAAGTTTTGTTGTTAGGTTACCATCAATGTCCATTTTCAGTAAAATATCAAAATATAAAACAGATGACGCAGTATCTGTGGTATCTTTTATTTCAAGTTTGCTTAATAAAAAAAAACTGATAAGAAATCCTAATCAGGCTGAAATTGCATTTTAGGTGCAAAAAGGTCAAATTAAATTGGCCATAACTCAGAACGATGAACACTGACCCCCATTATCTTTGTATTTTTTAAGTATGTTTCGTCTAAACATTTTAATGATATACTTCTCAAGAAATTCTTGATACAAGAACGTTGAGGAGTGGGATACTTTAATACACAATTTAAACAAAAAGAAATTTTTTTTTTGAAATTTTATGGAATGAAAAGATTATTTATATATGATGTATACTTTTCATAAACGAAGATATTTAACTAACGTGCATACGCTTGTCTAAACCAATAAGCACACAAACATGTATATGTCTTACATTCGATTTGTTTGTGTGACGGCATAGCGAGATTCAATATTAATAGGTTAAACTCCTAAAAATTGTCTTTGATTGCACTAAAAGCGTTCCTAAGTCTAAACACTAAAACACTAAAACAACTAAACATACCATTGACATTCTGCAGTTTAACAGTTGTCCCAGTTGCCCAAACATATTGGAAGAGGTTAATGCATTTATGAAATATGACAATTCATAGATCATATTTAAACAGTTGGAATTTCATAGAAAAGTGTGGCATTTACCCCAATTTCCCAAAGTTCTTGCCTGAATACATGCATATGTTTTCCAGCAGAAAGGTTGACCATTCAACATTTAGAAAAAACAAAAATGATTTCAATAGATGTATAGCCAAATCATTCCACAACTTTCTCTTTTAATGCAAGTTAAGGAACTCCATCTTTTTTGCTTGACATCAATAATATGCAGTATTTTTTCAGTGCACGGCACATTGTACATGTAGCTTGCCTTTTTCCTGTTTACCCCAACCGTTCGTATTTTCTTTATTCATTGTCATGCTCTTAAGCACTTTTTATTTTAGGAATTAGTGAACGCATTGAAAAGAGCCGTTTATATGGACTTGCTTTTTTAAATACGATTTTCCGATTCTAAAAAAAGATTTATTTATTATACGAACATTTTGGGGTTTTTTTTTCGTCAATAAAAAGAGTTCGGCTCGCATGATTCTTGGAGAAAATTTCACGTTTTTCAATATTAATACATAGTACTACATGACTTCTATGACCACATATTTATTCATATTATTTCATGGGTTTTTTTTTTGGTTACTTTACATCGATAAAGACATTAACAATAGTTCAACATATTTTGGCTAGGTATAGGAGAAATTGCACAAACATTATCGTTAACAACTTTTTATTGTTAGAAATAAATTCTTGGCCATTAAATATCATCTCACATGACTAATATTTGGACCAGATTTGTACAATCTTTAACAAAGATATTTTGTGTTAAGGTTTGGCATTTGCATTCTTAAAGATAATTGTGTTTCAATAATTGCAATTTAAAACAGTCAGTTTTGTTATACCATACCTGTTTTGTTGCACTGTCCTCTCTGCTCGTTTTAGGACATACTCTGTAAATATCTTTGATATAATCACCGTTTGTTAAGGCGGTAGCAAAGGTCCTCAAAAAAGAAGATTTTCCTGAGCCAGTTGCTCCAATCATAATGATATTCACATATGGTACTTTTGGCGTCAACCGAAGCGGTAATGTTTTGAACTTGTTTCCATATTCAACAACAATCTATAAAATTGATATAATTACTAAAAACCAAGGAATCGAAATGTGGTTTACGTTATATATAATATTAAACTTAAAACAAGAAAACACAAAGCACGAGTAAAGTGGTTTGTTTATTCTTTGTAGATGATTTACAAAAAAAGTATGGTTACGTTTTTATGACGCCATATAACTAAATGTTTTGAAGTATCTTTATAAGAGTTCGTTCCTCTGTATTGTGAAAGCCATTTTGGGTCACCTGAGATGTCTGAAAATTCTCCATCATATATAAATTCAACGCGTATTTTTATATTGTACATAGTTGAATTGTAAAGGGAAAATTACAAATTTACAGAGTTTAGTAAGGAACTATATTTTGTGGCAACCGGTTTTCAATTAAAAAAAAAACCCACATGTTTCATAACTCAATAATTTTAGAGTACTGTAACGTTAGCTTCTTATTTTCAGTGCAGAGCAACTTCCAGATAGTTTGTGCAATGGGGTATGTTTTATGTTACAAAAAACAGTTAAACACGTTTTTAATATTTCTATCAACAATATACATGCATTGGCATATTTAGTTTATATTTTATGAAAGTCAAGAAAAAATTATTACATTTTTTGTCGAAAATTAGCATATCCCATGCCATATCTAAATTTACATTATTGACACAAACTCTATGTTTTATTTCTGAATTTAAGACATTTTTCTGACACGTCTGTTATAACTTAAGTAAAAGTTTTAGACTTAGAAAATCTATAGCATGATGAATCGTTATTTTCTGAAAATAGCGTTTTAGTAGTACAAACAGGTCAAAATATTAATTAGCTGATGAAATTGTGAACGCGTTGTTTATAATTATCTTAAGTTTTATCTTAAATAGAATAAAATTGTTTTGATGCCACGGTTTTTTTCTGATAAAAAATAATAGAAGGAAAAGCGATTCTTCTGTAAGTTAGAAAGGTCATTTTATATGCACCGCTGCGCCAAAAAGAAGCGTAAAGACCCACTTTTATCGCAGGATCCAACCTCCTTTGGTCATTGTTACATAATATTTATCCGTAATTTTCGAAATCACACAAATATAAAAATAGAGGCTATCTATATTGCGTGATTTATATTTGCTTTTTATAACGAGTTGAAATTGTGTATATGTTCGCTTGCTTTCAACGTAACTTTTATCAGACAAAGTGATTTACACAAATGTTGAATATTGTCAGTGTCCCATAATTTGTTGATTTTTCAAAATATTAAGCACTTTTACAAAAGTCGGCAAACCTCTTCTGAATTATGAAAATATTTATATCGCAACAGATTAGCATTGGTTTTTAAAAAAAAATCATAACAGTTATAACCATTATGCCTTTGAATGTTTACCTGTAATTTGCCATCACGAATATTTCTCAAACTATACACAATTTTGAAAACAATATTGATGTTAAACGCTTGAGATGCATGTTGCACTCGAAGTTGTTACTGTGCAAATAAAAGTACTTATGTATTATATCTTTAACTTTTAATTCATTTGCAATTTATTTCATCAGTAAAAATACGTTTACAATAAATTCTTTTCTGTTTAATTTCAAGTGGGACATGTATATTGTAATTTTGAATTGCTTTCAGTTGTATATAAAACTATAACAATAAAACACTTAAACAACACCCCTAATTAAAAAAACCCACTGATTAAACCTCGTATTTACTTTTTACGGATGCTAATTTATAGAAAGTCAGTGGTATGCGAAAATTTGTGATCATTTTAACAAAGTCTAATGGTTTTAGTAAATATATCTTGAAAAATAAAATCACTTATGATTTGATATCTTTATTTTGTATATCTTGCGCCCTGTACCTTATCATATTCAGTGTAACTTTGACGTTTGTGGACTGCTACAATAATACTTTATGTGCTTTGAAGGTAGCGCCCGTGAGTAGAAAGGTAATATCTTAAACCTTGTTAATCTGTTGTCCGAGAAATAGTACATCATGGTGTTTATGCACTCGAAAGCGTATTTGAGGAAATAAACCAGCAGAAAAAGGGTAAAAAAAGAAGAAAAAAGAGTATCTTTTAGCAAGTATTTCCTTATAAGTATTTTATTATTGCTTTTAATCATTGGCCCGACTTCTTTTGTATTTTGTTTGACGTAAACATAAAAGGCACGCTTAAACAACTCTTCACTGTATGTTTTTGAGGTTCGTTTTTAATGTATTTTGTTAGCTTGAAAGCTACTAAAAGCAAAATGAATTGCGTTTGTCATAGTCAGGCAAATATATTATCCTGAACACGTGTTTATTTTTCAGTTTATGATTCACTGACCCATCTGTTTGACATTTGCAGATAAGTGCAATTGCGAAAGCTCTATTGCGGTGTGTCATTTGAAACACCTTTGTTGTGATACATAAAAAAGAATTACTTTGTTATCTAATGATCCCGGATACCCTCCCCAAGCATGTCCAGGAATATCTAAAAAGAAAAAAAACAACCAAAAAATATCTATAGTTTTAAAAAACATATCTATAGTTTTAAAAAACCCCAAAACATACACCCCCCTCCCAAATTAGAAGCGAGAATGAGCATAGACATGTTATCATAAATTCAGTTGTTTCTACAAAACAAATCTTAAAACGCAATATTGCATTATCCTGTCATATTATTCTTTTGGAAAACGTATGAAAATTACATTACCTATAGGCTCAAAATCTACGTACAACATTCCATACAGGATACAAAATGTACAAACTACTTCCTGATTATTAAAAAATTAACATCGTTTTTTCTCTTTTACATATTGTTGTAACTCTTACTGGATGAAATTAATGCATATCTTTTTACCATACTTTCTTACCACGGAGTTGCTGTTTGAGCTCTTCCAGTTCTCTCTCGCGTTTTTGTAATAATGTCAGTTCATCAATCCGAAATTCTAAATTCGATATATCATTCGAAAGGTTGCTAACGAAAAAAAATATTTGATCAGGTTATGTTTTGTAGTTGTATACAATTATGACGTGAAATCAAAAAAACATATTCATCACGCGAGAGAGAGAGAGAGAGAAAGAGAGAGACAGAGAAAGACAGATACAGAGACAGAGAAAGACGAGAGACAGAAATAGAGAGAGAGAGAGAGAGAGAGAGAGAGAGAGAGAGAGAGAGAGAGAGAGAGAGTCTTAATCGCTGATTTTGTTATCGACGAAAAGTCAAAATACTGTTTTCATTTTTAAAAAATACGAATCTGAAATAATTTTATAAGACTGGATAATGGATTCGTATGGACCCTTAATTCGTGCACATTATCAATGATTTAATTAATTATATACTGTATGCATATACATGTTTCATTGTGAATTTTGACCAAATTGATTTTTCAAACGAATCTCAATTATTGTGGATATAAAACAAGAAAAGCAAGAAATGCATGTAATTGATTTGCCGAAATTCTTATCTGTGTAATATTAAGTTGGTTAGATCTCATGTTAAAGACAGAGTTTTAAAAATAAAATATATCTTTTTTCAGTATTCGTATATTGTGATAAAAATACTTTTTAGATCGAATTGTTAAAAATAGGTCACAGTAAAATTTAAAATACGAACCTCTTGGCCCAAACTATAAACACAAAGAGGGAACATATGCTACTATGAAAAATAATTTAAGATATCTTTTGATTTGATCATAGTCTATTGATAGCAAAAACTTATTTTTTTCAAAAAATGGCTATACATTGATTCCAATAGCAATTTTTTAATTCCTTTTCTTTTTTTGATTTCTTTGCTTCAAGGACAGAAATTATTTCATATTCTTTGGGGTCGATGCATTTTTTATAGCCATCTAAAGACTTTCGTTTTTTTTCTATTTCTCTCTCCAAGTCTAGCTTCTCTCTTGAAACTGTATCTTCTGAAGCAGACATCTGTAATTAAGAAAAAAAAACCATAAAATGTCATAACTTTATTTAAAGATTAAACCAATTAGCAAATGTTTCATTAATGTAATTTATTCAACCAATTTTACAAATTATTAAACTATTAAAAGAAACACGAGGGTTCTGTACTACAGTGCTGCTCAAAAACATAACATTAAAAACAGCACCGCTAAGCGAGGCATTCCCCCTTCTTCCGTGACATGCAATATTTTGATGGGAAAAATGTATTATTTAGGCATACATTTAAATGATTTAATTGACATGAGATCAAACTTTTTTGTTAAAAAAGGGCATATATTATGCAATATAATATATTATGCATATATACAGAATACTTTGATCAGTGCAAACAATCATTCTCAGAATAACGCATAAGCAATACACGCCCCTAATGCTTTGTATTACAGTTTAAAAGCTTCAAAGCATACATTTATTTAAAATCAATCCTATGTAAAAAAAAAAAAAAATCAGATCTGTATATTAGGGTTCCGGCACGCATAGTCTCCAATTTTTTTCTTTACAATGTATATGGCATACAATGATTCATATTGATGTAATATGTAGAGCAAGATGCCATTGATTTGTTGCTTAGGGCTACTGTTGCCAAAGATAGAAAAATGGCATATCTGAGCAACTTTGAAGCAATATAGAAAGTTATAGAAAATAAAATATTAATTAAATTGACTATATGATCAATTTTCAAATTATAGAAAAGCATTGTGGGCAAATCTAAATCTAAAGAATGTCACCATGGAAACCGAAAATTATTTTCAAAACATATTTTTTTTTAAATTCTTTAAATACCATAAAAGTAATTAATCATTGAACCAAACACATAGAGTTATAGCTGTATTTAAATTATACATGATAGATAAAAAAAATTGACACTTGTTGCTATGGTAAAACGGTTAAAAAAAAGAAAAAACGAAAATCATATTGATTCTTGCAAGCGAAAACGCTTGTTCAAATCACAATTTAGAACCATATTTTTGTTTACTAAAATCTAATTTCTGTTGAGCAATTTTCATTCTAAAATAGCAATATCGAAAAATATATCAATAGTAATTCATTTTATAAATACTTTTTGTGTTTAGAATTTTTTTTATTCGTGATGTTGAACTATATGACAATCTGAATTTGACAATCAAACCATGAGTAAACAACATCCTTGAACTAATATTCAACAGTCCAAACCCGATTGTAATAATACAACAACAAGATGTCCATGGGCCACATCGCTCACCTTAGCAACACTAGCCATAATGAAATCAGATTTATACAAAAATCTGAACTATTTTGAAGAATAAATATATAAAAAGATTTTCAAATTTTTCTTCAGGTATTATTACGTTGAACCTTGAGTCCCCTTTTTAACAGGGTGATTTCAAAATCATATCACATAAAGAATATTACAGTTCTCAAGATTTCAGCAATATCTATAGACGTAATTCAAACCTTAAGCCACTGGTGTGGCACACTACTTTTCCAGGTTCTAAGCAATTGAGAGTCAATAATATGTAAGATGCTCGCATATTTAAGTATAACATTTAAGTTTACAAGAATAATTAAAATTTTTCCATTGTAACAATTGCCGCTTCCCCCATTGGGGCCCAACTCTACCCCAGGGGTCATGGTTTTCACAACTTTTAATCAACACTACCTGAGGATGCTTCCACATAAGTAATAGCTTCCCTGGTTGACTTTATATATTCTTATGTAAAAATTCAAACCCCCATCATGGCCCCATCCAACCCCAGGAGGTCATGATTTTCACAACTTTGAATCGACACTACCTGAGCATTCTTCAACATAAGCTTCAGCTTATCCTGGCAGATTGGCTTCTGAGAAGAAGATTTTTAAATATTTATTCTATACATTCCTATGTAAAAATTCATCCCCCCCCCCATTATGGTCCCGCCCTACCCCCGGGGGTCATGATTTTCACAACTTAAAATCAACACTACTTGAGGATGGTTTCACATTAGTTTCAGATTTCTTGTCTGAATGGTTCTTTAGAAGAAGATTTTTGAAAAATCTCAAATATTTTCAACAATTTCTAGTTGTCTCCCTTTGTAAAATGGTGTGGTCTTTAATTTTCGCAACTTTGAATTTACTTTGACTTAGGGTGCTTTGTGCAATGTTTAGTTGAAATTGGCCCAGTGGTTCTAGAGAAAATGTTGAAAATGTGAAAAGTTTACGGACAGACAGACAGAAGACAGACAAAATGTGATCAGAAGGCTCACTTGAGTTTTCAGCTCAGGTGAGCTTAAAACCTGCCAATAAAATGTGCAAAACAATACTTGACACTATTTAAAAGAATTTATTTGTTTGTTTGAAATGATAAAAGTAATGATACAAGTGCTGCACGATATGTTTTGTTTTACTGAAGATTATCAATATTACGCGAGTACCTAATTCCACCATTTCTAATGTTTTTCATCAAATCGTGAGAATATTTAATTGCCAACGCCGAATTTTTATCATAATCTCTTCTTGTTTACATGTGTCTGAAAAATAGAAGCGAGATTTTAAAATCCGCAATATCTGCTTCTCGCGATTTTTCGCGGATATTAATTCCTCGCTTTTAATTTGGAATTTACAGCATACCAATCCGGTTCGTTTTCGGGTTTGATTTTGCTTTGCTTCAAATATGTACTTTTGAAATGGTTTTTCGAGATTGTTTGTTTTTTGTTATAATTATTTTTTTATAATTCCATACTATTCGAGAAGAAATTTCTTAATATTTTTTTTTTTACATTTGTGATGGGGATATTTAATATACACTGTATCAATATTATAGCATTCTCAATCAAAGGGTAAGCAGTAGGGGACGTGCATTGTTAATGCAATATTATCAGAATGTTTGTTATTTTGAATTTGAATTCGGGAGCAAGTTTGGTTCCTTCCAAGTAATATTTTGGGTAAAGTAATGTTTTTTTCTCTCGTGAAATTGTTGGTATTACATCCTCAGTAGTAAAAAAGCCATGGAAAATCATGTCTTAACATGCTATCTTTATAAACATAATTTTCACAAAATGCAAACATCCACACAATGAAAATAAATCGAAAATTTTTATCACATCACAGTTGATATTTTAATTGATAAACTGATACTGTTAACCAAATTTTATTCGCGACTTCTTCATTAGATAATAACCGAAGAACCAAACAACAACGCGGCGATTAATTTAAAACTTAAAATGGCGCTGTTCTGAGAAAAAAACCCAAAGACATTTAATGACTGTTTTGGGGTAAAAAAATATTCGCGACGACGAGCTATTTGCGAATATTTCTGACAGGGGTTTAGTAAAAATGTAATAAATCTGAAAAATTTTCTTCGTTGCTACCACACATTTTGGAAAAAAAACTGAATTAATGGTTATGATGTCCATGAACCCCACTTCCAAAATTATGAAATCCATGCCCCTAGTTTGGGGTTAAGGCCGTAGGGGGGGGAGCAATATGGTCAGAGAGTGTTAATGCATAAAATGTTTCCAAATCTTCATCTCTACTCTCACACATCTGTAAGAAAAAGTGATTTCATAATTATGTTAACCAGAAGTTCTCTACTAAAATTGCAAATTTCATGTCCCCTAGATTATGGGTTTTGACTCTAGGGTGGGGCCAAAATGGATGTTTAGTGTTAATGCGTATGATGTTTAAAAGTTATATTATCTATTCCCACACACCCGTAAGGAAAACTGAATTTATAATTTTGTAGACCAAGAAGCTCTCTACCAAAATTATAAACTGCATGCCCCCCGAGGTAGGAGTTCTGATTCTAGGGCGGGGACAGGGCAGTCATATTGTGTTCATGCATTTAATGTTTTTTAAAAAAGTCGTCTTTTCTTACTTCTGTTGATACTAATTGAAAACTGACTAAATATAAAAAAAAGAAAATACAGACTTTTATAATTTTTTAAAATTTCATATGTCTTCCAATGTAGGGATTTGAATGTGGGCGGGTCTAAAACACTCAACTAGTGTATAGGATATTGGTTCTTAATGCAGGGGGTGGTCGAAATGGTCATTTAATTAGTGTTCATGTATATAATGTTAAAAAAAACGTATACTGACACCGGATAAAAACTAACTGCATTATTGAGAAAAAAACATAAAGCCGTCACCTTAAGTAACATTTCATACCACCAACGTGCAAAGCAAGTGTTATGACTGAGAGGGGGTATATATTTTCTTATTATTTTATTCTGCTCAGGAATTTCAATGAAAGAAATGAGTAAATTCACAAAGTTAGAAAGGAGAAAGAATGAAGTTCTCTATCAAAGTTAAGCTATTGTGAAAACATTTAGAAAGAGTTCAGGGGGGACGGTTATAATGTTTAATGGAGTGAGTTTCCCGTGCTTCCTCATAATTGAGTTATCTTTATTTGCTTGTTTATATTTAGTAATTAATTACTGAACATAATGTGACTATGAAGTTGTATGATCAAAAGAATTATGCAAATGTTTTTTAATCATTTGAAACAATAACAGTTTGTGAACATTCTTAATTAACACATACACTTGTTAATAGTAAAGTAATAATTGGCTAAGCAAAATCACTGATAAACAGTACTTGTTAAATGATTTTCGTATAAATGTCCAATGGTGATTAAATGTCAATGAACAAAAACTGGAACAAGAGAAGTAAGTAACACATTATAACTTATTAAGGTGTTTTTTTTTTATAAATACCCACAGGGAGAGATTTAGTTTGCCCCTGGGGATGGGGGATGATATGGGAGGTTGTTTTAAATAAAGCCACCTTGTTTAAGTCTATCTTTGAAAGTTAACATAAGGAAAAATCGTTTTATATCAGGCTTGCACCTTTTTAATACAAGTATCAGGTTTTGCACTATACAATGATCTTTAAGTTTTTCGCTAAAATTATATGTCTCATAGTCATTTTCGACGAGTTTGTGTATGGGCTATGGTACTCAGGTGACCGTTAAGGCCTATTGGCCCTTTGTTGTATGATTAGCGAGGGTTTTGAGTTCGTTTAATGTTAAAATTAGCTGTTGTTAACAATTGGTTACGTATTGGTTGATATTAATATCTTTCTTGACATCATAAAAAATTAAAGTACTTCTCTAAATATATATACTATTTTATAGTATAAATCGCCAAACTTGCCTCTCGCTAAAAATCCCACTATTACAAAATTGAGATGTTCAATAGTATTATTTTGAATTATTCACCAGTCAAATTAATGGTTGCTGCCTTTAATTGGAGCAGGCGATCCTTCTGCTTTGAAATTTTTAAGTTATTCAGATTTCTATCATAAAAGCAGGGGTTTTCTTATTAGAACTGCCAGCCCTTGTTCCTCCTCTGGAGTCAATTCCAAAGATTTCTGTGTGCTAGGAACGTCAACCTCACTGGACCCATCAGGCTCTGAAGGCTCAGCAGGCTGGTCTAGCGGCTTGTCTCCATGTCGACAGGTTCCAGTGGACTCGCTGCTGCGGCAGGTCTTTGCTGTCATTATTGACCTTCTTTCTACGTTTCGTCACTTTGCCTTTAGCTGTTGCTTTTGCATCTTCTTGGACGCCATATTCTCTTGTATTAAACTATGTCTACTGATGAGCGTCGGAAAAGGGCGGTGTGTATACCCCCCCCCCCCCCGAATCATATAATCATTCGTATCATGAAACGCATGACAGGACGAGTGCCGCTCATCCAATCGCATAGGTGCATGTTCAATCGTCCGATCACCTGGTCTCTATCGCGATCCTATCACATTATCTTACAACACTTGCTTTCATCGTACAACAGTCGCACATAGACGCAAGATATATCGCAAGATTTAATGTGTTTACATCTTTTAGATTGTAGGAATTTCGTAAGAATATTTTTACCATATGCGTTTTTTCAGAATCGGTGTACGACCCATATCTAATTTTTGGTTGCACGGACTTCTTCTGACACATCATAGAAATTGACTCCTTATTTAGAATCCATTTTAAATTCTGATTTCTGAAATTAAATTTTATGACACCTAAGACAAGAATCTTATCTTTTGTTTTGTTGATGACGTGTGAAAGAAGCTGCCTATCAAAGTTAAGACATCATACAAGTAATTGTCATATAAGGCAATAGTTCAGCCTTTGGGAGGAGGGTGTTTTTTTTTTAATATCCTGATCATGGGCTGAATTCCTTTTAGATAAGAAATGATTAAATAAGAAAAATTGCAAAATAAGGAATAACATGTTCAAGAACAAATGTTTGGATAAGAAACAAATTGCAAATCAAGGAAGAAAATAATAGGAAGAAATGTCTAAATAAGATAAATGCAAATTAAGGAAGAAATGAAATGCTGTACTAACAAACAGTGTTTAAAATATTAAAACTGCAAAGGAAAAAATACAAAACAGGAGAAAAGCAAAAACAGACCTCTAAAAATATATTAGAGGTAGGATCAGGTGCAATGGAAGAGTAAGGATCCTCTGCTGACCGGTAACACCCGCCATGTGCTCTTTGATAAGACAATCTACCAATGCTTTGAAAAATAATAAATGCTCAAAGGGGAGACTCTCTGACTGGCCCCTGGTGATTGAGTTTGGTGGGTGTTTTTTAAGTTAGAACATGTATAGTTGTATATATGTAAAAGTTGTAAATAATTTATGGTAAACGTATTCTCTTTAATAACATGTACAATCTTGCACCGTTTCTTAGCTGGCCATGCACTCTTTTTATTTAAAAGTTGTTGTAAATTGGAGGTATACTGTCACTGATATTTTGGATTTTGAGCAATAATTAACACTCCTATCAAACTCATATATAATATTTATTTGCATGTTTAATGCTGCAATGCCACACTTAAACAAAGATGAACGCAACCGGGTGGCAACGATGCTACTTGCCGGAGTTACATAACGGGAAGTTGCAACTGGAGTACATCAATCGACTGTGCAGCGATTAAACGTACGATTGTACTAGCTAAGATCGAGCACGGATGAAAGACCAAGAACTGTCCGTCCGCAAATGACCATTTTCTGGCATCGCCGTCAGATCCACCTTCAGCACCCGCGCAATCGATTCAGAAATGCTGTAGAAACTACTGCTACTAATGCTGGATGATCAGTGTAACACTATACTCAGTGTATACATTGTACGTGCCTATACTCTTCATAACAGACTGTGAGGAGCTGGAATTCGTGCACGTCGTCCGAACATTGAAAAATCAACTAACGAATTTATTGGTTATGACAACATTGCATACAGCTGACGGTCGTCCACGTGTGTATCGCAGGAAAAATGAACGTTTTGCAGACAGTTGTGTAATTGAAAGAAATCATTTTGGTGTTGGAAACGTGATGGTGTGGTGAGGAATTGCTGACGGAAGACAAACAACACTCTATGTAAATCATGGCAATATGAATGCACAAATCGTGGTAATTTGTTTGCTCCTTTGATTGTTCCATTTGTCCATCAACACAATCTGACTCTGAAACAGGACAACGCCATGCTGCATGTGAAAAGGATGTGCTCGAATTTTCTTCAGTCAAACAACGTAGATGTTCTTCTATGGCCAGCTTTCTTACCTGACTAAAATCCGATAGGACATTTATGGGATGAGTTAGATAAACAAGTAAGTGGCCGCCCTATTCCACCAATCACTATGATTATCTAGGATATATGGCATCCCTTTCTGCAGGAATGGAACAATATCCCATAAGGCAACATTTGCAAGCATATTAACTATGATACGAGGTGTTAAAGATGTAATCGATGCAAATGGAGGACATATGCATTATTAAAAGTCTCTAAATTCTTACCTTGTACCGACCGAGAGAAGCTCTGATATTCTTCCTAACTTTTCAATACAGCAACATGGGACATGGAACCAACACGTCTCAGTTGGTTCAGTTCTTTCTTCTTGTGGAATATATAACTTTAAATAAATAAATGTTTGCGGTATGTAAAGAGATAATTTATTCATTTTCATATTTTGTTTGGTTATCTTTATTTTGTTAAAAATGCCATTACAAAATTGAACAGAACTTTTTCATTCTATTTAGTCATCGTTGACGTTCGGGACTTGAAAAAAAAATGATGAAAGATTTTAAAGATCGGATGGCCAAAATTGTATCTTTTTGTTAATTTTGTACTATGGTTGCTACCTTGAATTTTCACTGACGCCGTGTGTAAACAGATACAGACGGTTAGAGCAGAGATATTTGTCGGTTGCAAGCATTTTCTGGAATAATAAACGAAGCGATGGCGCAAATACTTTGCAATAATTCAAATCACTCAATTTCTACAAATATATAATTGAACAGATAAAAAGCTTAGTCATTATCTTAACAAACATGTTGATGTCAATTAGAGTGTTTTGTCTCGTTTATTAAAGGGATACCGTTTGCTATGTTTAGTGTTTTTTAGTTTTTTATACATCTGTATTATTGGCTTGGCTATTTTTGTCATGTGACTTGTCACTTTGCTTTATAAACTTAAACTAGTCAAGCTGTAATTTAATTACAATTTGTAATTTAGCCCAGCCAATTTAAATATTATGTAATTTTATGTTTTATACAATTGTAGTATTTTCTAGTCATTTACATATTGTAATAAATGACAGTTACACAATTGAGGAGTTTGTTTTTCCATTTGAATTGTTAGTATTATCAAAATATACAGCAAGATCAAGCTTCGAATTGCCAGAATTATTTTTCGTACACTGAAGAAAATTTGTAGATATAAAAAAGAATAAGTATTACAGTACTTTGTAAAAGATGCTTTAAGTATAATAAGTATATGGTAATAAACATATAACACATTTATTAAGATGTGTTACTTTGATCTCTGCATTATATTTTCTTAAATCATATAGTTTGAACAATACACACTTATAATGTTTATCTTTCTTCTGTGTTTTAAAGTTTAATATATAAATTGTATTATTATTTTTATTAATATTATTTTGAAAAATTCAGTAAAGTATGAAATATACTAACCTTATTACAATCTAATGATTTTCACTCTTCCGGCTTATATTTCTATCGCTTATCAAAAATAAATTGTTTTAATAGAGGAAGATTATTACCCCCAATTTTAAAAAAGATATGTATTTGGGCGTATCAGTTGTGAACCAATCGATATCACAGATAGGTATTTAATCCATTATTTGAAATTGAACTCTGAACTTTCGATATTTGAATATAAACGGGGGTTTAAAAAGCAAATCCCATATAAATTGATTAACGTTTTTTTTCTATCCATTGTCGTGTCCCGGTTTGGCAGACAGTAAACATCCTTGGAATAAGGTAGTATCTGTATTTGAAATGCTTTTATAAGATTGATCTATTATTCGTGAGCTCCATAGTTATGTACAAGGCCGTGTATCGAATATTGTTGTTGAACATGACACAGTTACTAAAACTTAAATTTGAATATAACGTTCAATATGAATTTACTTAGATATAACAGATTTTAAAGATATTACAAATTCCACAGTATTGTTAACATCTGAATACGATTCCAAAAAGCTGATATGATGGGTAATATTTAGAATATGGACTTGTACTTTTGGACTTGTTGCTCCAAATATTAAAAATTATTCTTTGTACGTGATACAAGGACACATCAGGTAAATTTAAGAAAAAAAACAGATCATCTATTCATATAATAATCAAAATCGGTTTTTGGATATTTTTGTTCATTTTATTTCTGTAAAAAATTGTCATTTGAAAAACAATTGAGTTAATATGGTACGTCAATTTAAATAACTTTAAGGAATTGAACAGAATAAAAAAAAATATTTCCAACGTTAATGTCGTAAAAAAATTTGATAAAGGTGGAAAAAATCAGATGGCCTAAATTATAACTTATTTGCTAATCTTGTGCTATGGTTGCTAGCTAGAATTGACACATACGCCGTTTTTAAATAGATAAAAATGGTTAGAGCAGAGATATTCGTCGAATGCAGGGATTGTCCTGAATAATAAATGATAATGGGGCAAATACTACGCAATAATTCAAAACACGCTAGTTCTGCTACAGACCCTGAAACGTGCTACTACACCAGTTTGGTTTGGTACGCTTTTTAAACGGTACGTTTCGCTTTGTGAACAGTACGATTCGTTTTGTGAACTGTACGGTTCGCTTTGTGAACGGTACCGTTCGACGGTTCACTTCTTGCACGGTACGCTTGGCTAAAAATAGCTGCACGCTTTGTGAACGGTTTGCGCGCTTTATTAATGAGGTAGACGTGGCCTGAACGCTTTGATTTTTCCCGATATAATTTTGTTTAGATTTTGCCTGATTGACTACAGGAAGGTGGTAATCATGACAAGCACTTTTTCTTTATTTATAAATTACAAATTATAAAATGTATTTCAATCTCAAAATCAGAAATCAGAACTTCCATCCGCTCTCCCGTTTTTGATACGTTGCTTAAAACGTGGTGTACTCACTGAAAACCGGGAAGCGGAGGGTAGTTTGAATTTTGATAAGTCTGTTATTATTCACAGGATGAATGACCATCTTTAAGTTCTCCTTAAAGATAACTTAAAGGTGCTTAAAGGTAGCTCAAAGACGATCTTTAAGCCACCTTTAAGCTATATGTGTTGCTTAAAGGTGGCTTAAAGAAAGCGTAAAGATGGCTTAAAGGCAGCTTAAAGACTATCTTTAAGCCACCTTTAAGCTACCTTTAAGGACAACTTATAGGTCCTTAATGTCTAAACTTCTTTAAGCCACCTTTAAGCTACCTTTAAGCCACCTTTAAGCCATTAAAAAATCTTTTAATTCAATATTGTGCTTAATTTACCAACAAAATGTATTATTTTTATGATAGAAAAGGTATTAAACACAGTTTTTGTTCTAGAAAATAAAATGAAAAAAAAAATTCAAAACGCCCAATACGAGGATTGAACCCGGGACCCTTTGTTTACCAGCATCACCTCACTCCCTCTTCGCCACGGCATCTTATATATTTTAGGAGGTTTTTATATCCTATAAATTAGTGGCTATTGAATCAATGTATTGAGTGTGTATTTTTTACTTGAAAAGATTTTGACTTCCATTCAGTTTGTAACAATCAATTATATCTAATTTATAAATTAAATGCATGCATGTATTTAGGAATGAAATACGAAACTTGGTCTTCAGTGAAAAAAATATGTTAACCGTTAGGCTTACTATAGTACTTAGTTAATAAATTTAAACCAAGTAGATATAGGCTATGTTCATCGAATTTATGGCTAAATAAAATTAAATGCAAGAAAGAAGATGAAACTATTTCTTATATTAATTGCATTTAAACTATTAGCTAGGATATTAGTTATACGCAATTTCCCGGTTTTCATGATCACCGCGCCGTTCCAGTATGTATAATTTTAATAATATTGATTATTATATATTTACAACAGATCTAGAATAACAATTGAAGTGATATATGTTTAAATGTTTAATTGTATACATGATTTTTAAACTATCAATTCTATAACAACCAATATTACCAATTACCGGTGACGTATTTACTGCATGTGGCAATTGCAAATGATGTACATGTATGCATCTACTTGTACATACAATTGTATGATGTACCGGGCCGGGTATGTGACATATTTACCCTTATACATATATTTCAATAATTAACCCCCATTTATGATCACCGGTACAGTAATTAATTAGCCTCTAGATTTTACTCTCTTTAATTTGTAGACGTAACATTTTTAAACCCACAGCTAGGAAATAATACTTTGAAAATGAATTAAAATGTAAATAAACTTTCATTCACTAGACATATCGTATACACGTACATACTAAGATTTCAACGCATTTAGAAACTCTGACGTGCACCTGGGCACACGACACACCTGCTGTGTATATCTTGTATATTCTGTGTTAGTTCCAGGGGTTTTCTTAACTTGGACAAACAATAGACTCTAGTTAGGTATACACAAACGAACAAAACTATGTCTAGACAAACAAAGCGGTAATATCCCGCCCGATATAACCAAGGCAGTTGAGAGTCTTTTCATCTTTTACATGTATCTAGCATATCTAGAATTAGACCTAGAAATAATTAAAATTGAAAAAAAAAATACATATCTTAATTAAACCGATTAAATTAAATCATGCATTATTGGTTCTTTTTTTTTATTTTGTTTAATAACCGGATGAACTAAGAGAGAGAGAGAGAGAGAGAGAGAGAGAGAGAGAGAGAGAGAGAGAGAGAGAGAGAGATATTTCACCGATTAATTTATAATAAGAAACAAACATACTTTAATATAATTTCATGCGCAGATTTACATACAGAGACTGCGCTCACCCCTACAATAATTTTGAAAACAAAAACAAAAAACAAAAAAAATATAAAGAATTTTATAACGGCAATCTGTGTCCATTGGAGCGGTGTTGATGATAGAGATCTGGGTTTAATGAAGCGACAATTATAACCGCCTGGAACACCCCCCTTCCTTGGAAATTATATCATCACTCGGATCACCCCCTCCCATCCCTATAAAAGAGCTTTTGCATTTAATATATGTTTTCAAGATGAATCTGTTCAGCTTGATCAAACCTGACTTAAAGGGAACTTAAAGATGGTGTAAAGACAACTTAAAGGGAGCGTAAATGCCACTTAAAGATGCTTAAAGGTGGCTTAAAGATGGCTTAAAGGTGACTTAAAGAAGTTTGGACATTAAGGACCTATAAGCTCAGCTTAAAGGTGACTTAAAGGTGGCTTAAAGGTTGTATATCCTTTAAGCCACCTTTACGCCACCTTTAAGTCACCTTTAAGGACTTGCTTAAAGATTGTTTTTCGCCCTGTGATTAATTTTAGATGAATGCAATTATTACAATAGATAAAAAGAACTGTCTTACTTTAATCCGTTAAATTAATTCAATTAATTCAGCGATCTGGCGATGATTCTAAAAAGCATCAGATTATTATTTCTATACATGTACTTGTATTGAAGTCATTAAATATTTCAAAACCATTAAAAATTGCTTTAAAAAATTGCCCCGACTTTTTCCGATATTTCTTTAGTTTCCTTTCTCGCTTTCTTGATTTTCGGCTAGTCGTTATATTTACAAGCATCTTTCGATTTTCGTATTCATAATTCTTATGATAATTCTTTATTGCGTACTGTTGCCGATCAAATTCCCCTGATGAATAGACATTGTAAAAATACACGCAATTCTGTAATGATAGGATTAAAATGAATTTCAGTTTAGAAATCTTGAAATAAACTGTTGTTAAGTTTTTCGACACGGATTTTTATTCATTTAGATATTGATTTTATTATTTTCTGCATTTGTTCGTATACACAGATCACTCCTACATGTAACCCGCCATCGCTTCTCTTACCTGAAATAATATTATAATCGCGTGTATAGTCAAAATATGACTATTAGTTTTTGTTATTCAGTTAAACTATACATGTACATTTATCATCTTTCTTACGATAAATTATTATGTACACAACTGGATACACACAATAAGTCAATACTGTGGAATCATCTAATTTCGTCGGGGCCAATTTTCGTGGATTGTGGGTTCATCACGAATTCTAATGACTCCACAGTAGCTTTTAATGGTGATATTTCTCATTTTGTTAGAAAAGTGTCCGCTCTTCACTGTATGCATGCGATTTAACTGACGTTTTTCAAATGCTGGCTAACCTGTTCATATTTCATTTACCTTTTTACTCATATACTTGTGTTTAAACAGGACACGGAAAAATACCAGCAAGTGAATGTTAAAAGTGAAAAATATATTAAGAATTCATCTAGTAACAAAAAAATACGACAGCGATGGAAAGAGACTCTGATCGCCAGTACATGAGTTATACTTATAATTGTGAAGTCGGAAGGAAATGATTGTTGAATAATTTCAAATAGGATCACTCTTTAAAATAAGGATTTAAGAAAGCTTAAAACTAAAACGTTTTTATATGATAATTTTCTTCTAGCTATGTAAAAGGAGCCAAGTAGCACGCGGCGCTTGGCGTGATATGTACTGCTATACTAAAATTGATTGACAGGCGAAGCACGTAGAGTCCTGAAATAAAATCCCGCTCAAAAGACGAACTATAAAAACTTAAAGCGAAACAATGGTTCGGTGATAAATCTTTAATTTAAGTAATATAATTAACACACAAACTCTCTCTCTCTCTCTCTCTCTCTCTCTCTCTCTCTCTCTCTCTCTCTCTCTCTCTCGCCTCTTCTGTGAAATAAAGAAGATCGAAAAATGGTCGTGCTGTACGGGTAGACGAAGACGTACGCAATTTTGTAGTTTTTCGTTTGTTTTCAACAGGTGTGAAAACCCCTGAGGGCTTGTCGTGTTATACCCTGGGTTTCTTAATCACTATACACAAGAAATGATCGCGACTTAAAGTAAATATACACAAGAAACCCAAGAAAGCATACTGATATAACACGTTATGATTCAATGTGCAATTTACGACACACACATGTATTGATAGTTTATGGCGCTATCCAGAGAAAATATTAAGGTTTAAGAAAGGAAATTAGATAAAAACATTTATGTAACGGTTTTAATAAAATTAAGAGCGTTAAATTTTAGTATGCGTTATCTAATCCCGTTTAACTAAAATCTAGCAAAATATTGAACTTATCTGGTCAGCGATAATCTCTGTCCGTATTCAGCAAAAGACATTTGTTAATAAGCCGTATGTGGAAGTTGTACGCTTATTGCACGGTACGGTACGCTTTTTTGACTGTTTTGGGGCGGGTCTTGCATAAATTATATTGCACGCTTTTTGCACGGTACGGTTCGTTTTGTGAACGGTACGGTTCGTTTTGTGAACGTTGCGGTTCGCTTTGTGAACGGAACGTTTCGTTTTGTGAACGATACGGTTCGTTTCTTGCACTGAACGGTATGGTTTGTTTAAGAGGTGTAGTAGCACGTTTCAGGGTCTGTAATTCATTGTTGAAAAAAATAAGATGCCTAATCATATTCTTTACGAGCCTTTTGATGTCAATGAAAGTTTTTCGTCTTACGTTTATTTAAAGGAATACCGACACGAACTGTTAATATTAGGACGGAGTTTTCAAATTTTGATTTTTTAAAGATTTAAAATCTCAGTACCTTGTAAAAAAGAAACAATTTGAACTTTTACATATATAAGGAAATAAATTGAAAACACATTTACTAAAATGTGTTGATTTTCTCTCAGTGTTATATCGTTTCAAATCATATATTAAGTTTGTACATGCCACAGTAATAAGTATTCTTTTCTGAATTAAGCTATTCAATTTAAATTTTATATATTAATTCAATTATGCTATATACGTGTATATATATATATATATATATATATATATATATATATATATATATATATATATATATATATATATATATATATATATATGTGTGTGTGTGTGTGTGTGTGTGTGTGTGTGTGTGTGTGTGTGTGTGTGTGTGTGTGTATAATTACCTTATTGAAGTATGATGTTTCCCATTCCCCTGGCTTATATATTTTCTAAAGCTTTACACTTGAAAAAAAACTGTTTAAATAGAGAACAAGTCTGCGGAAAAAAACAATTTATTTTTTGTCAACATTTTAAAAAAAAATATTTTCAGGAGGACATATGGCATGCCTATAAATCACATATTTTGTCCAACTCCTTCATACTCCAAAACTCGGTCTCGTTTTCTTCGTCTCACAATTCTTCTTTACATTTTCAAAAACAAAACCTTTGACGGAACGATTGCAAGCACAAGGTTACTAATGATGTGGTCATAACGTGACGTCACAAACACTGTTTTCTTTCATCGATTGGCCGCATCGCCAACACCTTTTCAAATATTGTGTTTCAAAACTGTTTAAAATGAAGTAGTACTTTTTATAGTTTCTTTAGTAGTATTTCTTGTGCTAGATTTGTTTTCCATGCCTTTACCCATGTCTTTTTTTTCTTTTGTCCTGAAGAGGGCACTGGTTGTCCCGAAAATTTGACAATTTCAGTCGTTCGTGTCGTTAGCCATTATATAGATAGATAGATAGATAGATAGATAGATAGATAGATAGATAGATAGATAGATAGATAGATAGATAGATATTCTTCAAATTCAAAATTAATTTTGCATAAGGTTGCCATTTTAATGCTCGTATAACTCTTTAAAATATGTTTTTATGTTAAAAGAAAACATGGTTTGAACAAACAGTTAATCGAAATGTATTATTTAAATCGCACAAGATGGTTTCTTTAGATGTATTTATAAATAACTTTTGTTTTTAAATTATTCAGTAAACTGCTTTCTGAGATATTCAATATTGCATGTATTGAGTACATTCGACTTACACTTTTTGTACAAGTTAACAATGAAGCACAGTGAACCGTCTCAGTGAAATGAAGTGACGTTGTCTAAGCCTAAAAACAGTTATCCAAGATCAGTTTACCTTGAGTAGGAAAGACAAATTCTCTGTTTTATCATGTACTTGTTTATAAGTATTTTATCAACTCAATATTGAATTATATTAAGTAAGTATATTATTGTGTACAGTTTTTTTCCAGGACCCGTTGCGTATTCTTTAAACAGAAAGCTTATCCGTATTTGTTTTTTTAATAAGAAATAGAAGGAGTCCTACAAACAGTGGCAAATCTGACTATATCAATATGGACGAATCACCGGGTGAGTTCAACTCTACTTTGATAAAATAAAAAAAAAATAGGCTTTTCAATTTAAGATGTTAAAGTGTATATTGAATACAGGATCACACTTCATAAGTTTTTAAAAAAAATACATTTACACATGATAAATAAACCTCTATAACGTAAATTTAGGTCTTATTTTTTGAAAATATTCATGACATACGTCACGTGATGGAAAAAAAAAATCAAATATGGTCATCTGTTTCACAAAAATAAAGTGCATCTGTTAGAATGATGTTTCTGTGCACATTTATCAATGTGTTGGGAGGGAAATTTTTAAATTGATATATACAATATAAAAAATTTAAATGCATATTCTTTATATATTACGCAGTTGAATTTTTTACATTCGTGATTCGTTTTGCATTTTAATTGTACATATATTTGAATAACAGTTTAGATAATCCAGAATTTGTGTCGCTAGACACATTTTTATAATCATTTTCATGGGGTTAAATCTTAAAATAAATTTCATTTTACCTGTTGCTATCATATGTTTATTTTAAAATGTTAGCTCTATTTTATACAACTTCGAAAACAGAATGGTTTAGAATTTTCGCTTAAATGATAAACTATAAAAAAGATATATTTGAAACTATGTTATATTATTAAAGGTTCTTATTTTATATTGAATAAAAAAAAGACTTTTTGATCAATTCTATGAAGAATTAAAATTGTTTTTTAAGGGGGCCGGTTCGCAAAGTTACCATTTTCTTTATGTTGAATGCATTGATGCAAAAAAAAAACAACAAAAAACAAGATGACATAAATTTGTTGACAAAGGCAACCATTGCCATGGTAATGGAATCAGAGGTTAAAAAGCAAATCCTTATCAATTTTTAAGTAATATTAAACGTATTTTCAGCTTCTATAAGTTGTGAAAATAAAATATTGAAAAAAAAAACTGGTTTCAAATTTAAAATAAACCCATCAAGAATACTCTTATGGAAACGGGTGCTAAATGTTTGTTTCGTATATTTTATACAATAGAAGTTATCATTAAACCAAACTATTACTTTTATAGCCATTTTTTTAAATACATGCAAGAAATAAAATGACACTTGATGCTATTGTAATTAGGTAAAAAGGGGGGGGGGAGAAAAATAAAAAAAAGGTTAATTTAAAATTAAAGAAAATGCTTGATTTAAGCACAATTTAGATCCAATTTTGTTGCGTTTTGTGGAAAACAGGCTTACTCGAAATATCAAATGTATTGAAGTGTTATTCAGGAACATAAAACTACCCTTTGTGTTAAGGGGAATATAAATTGTAAATTTCTTGACTTTTGCCCAACAGTGGATCTAGTGGCAGGGCCGAAATTGCCAAAACCATTTACAAAAACGTTCTCTATTTCTGCATACTGAAAAGGAAAATATGAATTCATAGTTATGAAGACCAGGAAGCCAAAATGTGTTAGATTTATGATTCCCCGAGAATGGGTTTAGACTCTAGGGCGGGATCTAACTGGCCGTATAGTGTTTATGCATAAAATGTTTACAATTTCTGTTTACTTTTACTGACATTACATAGAAACTGAATGCATATTTGAAACAAATGCTATAAAGCTTTCGACTCACATGCAACTTAATATGTCCCCTAGGGTAGGGTGTTTGGTTTTGTGGGGAGGGACATTTAGCATATTTTATTTAAAAGTCTTATATTCTTGTTCTGCTATTGAGCTTTAATTGAAGTAGAATGCATATTTGAGGAAGAGAATAAATCAATAAAAATGGAGGTCGTAAAAATGTTTACATTTTCATTAGAAACGTAAAAAATTATTTCGTTAAAAACCATTCTGATTGTACACACATGTACTCTGAAGTTGACATTAAAAAGATGCTTGAGTTTCTGAAAGACAACATCTATGTAATTTTTTGAAATCAAGTCTTCCAACAATCTGTTGGAATTCCCATGGGTACCAATTGTGCCCCATTGTTAGCAGACCTATTTTTGTATTCTTATGAAGCAGAATTTATTCAAAAACTTGTACGTGAAAAAAAAATCACTCGCTGTGGTCTTCAACTCAACATACAGGTATATCGACAAGGTTTTATCAATTAACAATTGGGATTTCCATACTTACGTCGACTCGATATATCCCAGTGAATTTGAAATAAAAGATACCACAGATACTTCGTCATCTGTATCATATTTGGATATTTTACTGGAAATGGACATCTATGGTAACATAACAACAAAACTTTATGATAAACGCGATGACTTCATTTTTTACAGTCAACTTTCCTTACCTATGTAGCAATATACCTTCAACATCTGCATATGGTGTTTTTGTCTCTCAGTTAATTCGATACGCAAGGGCATGCTCTTCGTATGAACAGTTTCTAAGACGAGGCAAACTACTGACAAACAAGTTGATAAAACAGGACTATCAACAATCTCGTTTGAAGTCATCTTTTTGTAAGTTCTATGGTCGATACAACGACCTTGTCAGCAAATACCATCTTCCACTGGGTCACATGCTGACTGACGTTTTTTATACTGATTGTTAGACCATAATTCATCACCCAATATTTTACGGACTTTTCTGTCTTTTCCCGATTACGACAAATAGCACACGGCGGGTGTGCCCGGTCAGCAGAGGATGTTCACTCCTCCTTGGCACCTGATCCTACCTCCATCTTTTTGGAGGTCTGTGTTGCTCTGCTTTGAATATGTATTTCGTTTTATGGATTTTTGAGATGGTTGGCGTATTGTTATTGTCATTTTTTCATCAGTCCATCAACGTTAAGATATCACGAAAGCATATGCTCTATGAGGCAAGAGTTCAGTCTTGGGAGAAAGCTTTTTTTTATATGCTTAGCAAGGGTTTAATTATGTTTCTGAAGATGCTGACACAAAATTAAATGCAAATTCTAGATAAAATGGAGAAATAATGCAGACTACCAGTATCATTTCATTGAAATGCTTGCTTAGGAGAAAGAATTTATGTGTGGTCCTGTTGATTGGCGAAGGGGGATGTATACTATCCATCTTTAGTTTTTAGTTTCTAAAATAAAACATACAAAAACAATCCTTTAAAGTCTTGCACTCGTATAATCTTGAAGTTTTACACCAAAATTATAATAATGAGAGACCTTTTTGCAAGATTTCAGATAGGGAAAGGGAAGGGGTGAATCATTGCCATATTTTATATTTTTCTTGTTTCCAGAATGAAGCTTAATTAAATGCATAAATAAGAACACTCGCCAGATCGCCAGTTTCTATGGAAATTTAGTTTGTAATACTGGTTTGTTATAGATTTTTTCCCTTAGTTTTTGTAATATTTTTTTGTTTCTGGATGAAAATTTTCCTTGTGCAATTGTTTAACATGTTTATGTTTTTCTTTCTTTCATAAATCGTTCAATATTAGAAAATCATGAACTAAAAAAAGAAAAATTGCAGTTTCAAAGTACATTTGCTAACGCTTACTGTAGTTTAACATCCGAGTTCTGGTGAACGTAGATAAATATGGAATTGATTTCTTTGAAACGTTTACTTTGACATGTGATATAGGTTTTCTTTCGTAAAACAGAAGTGAATTTAATAGTTTTAGTTCGTATCAAAGCTTATAAAAAATACAAGAAATGTTTCAATCTTTTCCAGATATATTCCAGCTGCTGAATCAATAATTAATATGGCTGGCAATTATGATTCTACTAATTTTGATATTACTATGCAATCGTCCCGGTATAGTGCAGTTAAAACATTATTTACCAATATTTACACATGCAAATGTTATCTTCTTCCATAACATTATTTGAACAAAGATTTGATCAATGGGGCCACAGTAGGACTACTACTTCTTTGCTAAGTAAACAAAATAGTTCATAGAAACGGGACACTGTAAATATTTTAAGTCACGCATGTGATTTAATGCCATTTGTCATCGTCTGTGTTCGATCGTCATATGTCGTGCGTCATAACAACAATATTAATTTATAACTTCTTAAAGATAAAAAGCCAATTTATATATATGCTATGACGCTTTGCTAGGATAAGAAAAATAAAAATTGTGAAATCCATTACCTTCCCACCCCGGATCAACATGGACGCGGCCAAATATGCAAAGAGACAACATTTTAAAAAATCTTCTGAATCTCTACTCCAACCAGTGTGGGAAAGGAATTAATACCACGGTCAAAATGCCAATGAAGCCCCTACCAACATTGTGAATTTCATGCATATGACCCCATTGTCAGGGATTCAGACCCTAGGGTGGTGTCAATATGATCATATATTTCACGTTTATTAAATCTTAGAAAGTCGTGTTCTCTTTACCCATGCAAATTTGAGGGAAAATTAATGCAAACGTCAAAAAGTAAAAGTGAGGGAAACGGTCAGAGAAGTCTCGGATTAGGGTTTAGACTCCACAATGAAGCTTTTTATGTAAACGTGAGACTCCCTTGGCAAATCAATCTAAGGGTTAGGGTAATCAAGTTATTGTTAAGGCATGTATATATTTCAAATATGGTCTATGGTTTTAATGTTATGGTGTTAGATTTTTTGAACGATACACATTAAACATGAAGTATGAAAACAAGGAAGCCCACTTTTATCTTTGATGGTCTAGGAAAGCTTCTAAATATTTCCTATGTATTGTTTTCAATCACTGCTTTATTCAGAGTGCTTTAATGATTTGATTTTGTCAGTGTAAGGTCCCTATTTTAATAAAGTTAAATTGAAACTAAAGAAACCTATTTATATATATATATATATATATATATATATATATATATATATATATATATATATATATATATATATATATATATATATATTGGTTATTCTTGTTAACTTTAACACGGGTTCTTTTTGTCTCAAAGGCAGATGTGGTGTTGGATACATTTTTGGTAGATGTTGGAATTTTATCAGATGGATAGCAGAAACAGGTGGGCTTATTTTACGACTATCAAAACGGGCTTCTTTTAATTATGTATCTTAGGATCAATTCTTATAATTCTTTAAATGGAAACAGTTTATTTTCTATACAAATATCATTGTTTACTTTTACTTATAACACGGTTAAAATGCCCATGAAGTTCTCTACCAAGATTGTGAAATTCATGCATATGGCCCCATGGACAGGGATTCAACCCCTGGGGTGGCGTCATTGTGATCATTTAGTTAACATGTTTTAAATCTTACAAAATTGTGTTCTCTTAACTCATGTAAAATTTTGAGAAAAAAATAAATGCAAACGTCAAAAAATTAGAGCTAGGGAAACGGTCAGAAAAGTCTCGGATTTAAGCTTAGACTCCACAATGAAGCTTAACATGCAAACGTTAGACTCCCTGACAGGTCCATTTAAGGACTCTGGTATTCAGGTGACCGTCAAGGCCTGTATACAATTTAAATATGGTCAATGTTTTTAATGTTATGGTGTTAGCTTTTTTGATCGATACCCATTAAACATGAAGTATGAAAAGAAGGAAGCCCACTTTTATCTTTAATGGTCTAGGAAAGCTTCTAAATATTTCCTATGCATTGTTTTCAATCACTGCTTTATTCAGAGTGCTTTAATGATTTGATTTTGTCAGTGTGAGGTCCCTATTTTAATAAAGTTAAATTGAAACTAAAGACACCTATCTATATATCTATTGGTTATTCTTCTCAACATTAACACGGGTTCTTTTTGTCTCAAAGGCAGATGTTGGAATTTTATCAGATGGATAGCAGAAACAGGTGAGCTTATTTTATGACTATCAAAACGGGCTTCTTTTAATTATGTATCTTAGGATCAATTCTTATAATTCTTTAAATGGAAACAGGTTATTTGTGTTTTAAAATCAAAGAACAGATGTATGATTTCTATACGAATATCATTGTTTACTTTTACTTATACCACGGTTAAAATGCCCACGAAGCTCTCTACCAAGATTGTGAAATTCATGCATATGCCCCCATGGTCAGTGATTCGACCCCTGGGGTGGGGCCATTGTGATCATATAGTCAACATGTTTTAAATCTTAGAAGACCGTGTTCTCTTTGCTCATGTAAAATTTGAGAAAAAAAATGCAAACGTCAAAAAATTAGGGCGAGGGAAACGGCTAGAGAGGTCTCGGATTTGAGTTTAAACTCCGCAATGATGCTTAACATGCAAACGTGAGACTCCCTGACAGGTCCATTTAAGGACTCTGGTATTCAGGTGACCGCTAAGGCCTGTATAAAATTTAAATATGGTCAATGTTTTTAATGTTATGGTGTTAGCTTTTTTGATCGATACCCATTAAACATGAAGTATGAAAAGAAGGAAGCCCACTTTTATCTTCAATGGTCTAGGAAAGCTTCTAAATATTTCCTATGTATTGTTTCCAATCACTGCTGTATTAACATTTTTCAATGCAAGGTCCCTATTTTAATAAAGTTAAATTGAAACTAAAGACACCTATCTATATATCTATTGGTTATTCTTGTCAACATTAACACGGGTTCTTTTTGTCTAAAAGGCACATGTGTTGGATACATGTTTGGTAGATGTTGGAATTTTATCAGATGGATAGCAGATTCGGGTGAGCTTATTTTACGACTATTAAAACGGGTTTTTTAAAATTATGTATCTTAGGCATTTTACGACTATTAAAATGGGTTTTTTTAAATTATATATCTTAGGCATAGTGTAATTATTTAAATGGAAACAGTTTATTTGTGTTCTAATATCGAAGAACAGATGTATGATTTCTAGACAAATGTCATTTTTTTACTTCTGTATACAAATGTATAATGCTCGTTTTGATCAAATAGCTATCGCTGGTCTCGTAGACTTTAAGTCGTGATCTTACAAATCGGAAGAGCCCGATTTTATCATGATCATTTAATTTCTATTTTTTTTTTATAAGTAAAACTTTATAAAAATGGTTTAAATTCGCCGAGTTAGTTAAAATAATCATTAAAGCTCTTATTGCGTATTCACAAAAGAGATAATGTCGTTTTTCCCGGTTTACAATTTACTTGTTTAAATAAACAAGCAATAGAATTGATGTACTGCCCATACACATTTATATATCTCCGTTTAAATTGATAATCCTTTTAAATAGAAGTAACTTGTGTGTACCCGCGTTAAATCATTACGTATCAATCCGCCGGACGATATATTTGTATTTCGTACAATTTAGTGTCATTTTAAATGACTTTTATCTTAAAATAATTGCAAAGAATAAAATTGTAAGGAAAGAATTTAATAGCTACCAAATTTATACTTTTAAAAAATGGGTTGGAACAGTTTACGCGTTTTAGCTCACCTGAGCTGAAGTCTCAAGAAAAATCATAACCCCCGGGCGTGGGATGGGGCTACAACAGGGGGGATCGAATTCTTACATAGGAATATTTAGAATAAATCTTTAAAAATCTTTTTCTCAATAAATATTCAGCCAGGAAAACTGAAACTTGTGTGGAAGCATCCTCGGGTAGTGTAGATTTTAGGTTGTGAAAATCATGAATCACAGGGGTAGGGTGTGGCCATAATGGGTAATGTTGAATTTATAATGACATATATAGAGTAGATCTTTAAAAATCTTCTTCTCAGCTACTAATCAGCCGGAAGCTGAAACTTGAGTGCAGGCATCTTCAGGTGGGGTAGATTCAAGTTTATCAATATCATGATCCCAGTTGGTACGATTGGGTCACAATGTTTAGGGGGAGGGAGGACAATAAAAAAGTACATAGGAATGCATAGAGAAAACCCTTTAAAATTGTTCTTCTGTTACCCATTTGCCTAGAAAATCTGTAACTTTAGTGAAAGCAACCTCAGATAATATAGAATCAAATTCGTTCAAATCAAAATCTCGAGGAGTAGGTTGGGGATCAAATTTTATAAAGTAAAACATTTTAGTTATTCACAAAAAACTGATATGTTGCAATATATTCAAGCACTTTGACTTTGCTGATTCTTTAAAATTGTTTAGACTTTGGCCACTGGACGACTCTTTGGGCTCACAAGGGATTCAGAGTTTGATGCAGGTTTATATCCTATATATAAACAATTGCTTATGATCATAGATTTTATATCCTATATATAAACAATTGCTTATGATCTTTTTGAGAACTGCAAAGCTGAACATGTGATATAACTATAAAATCATCCTGTTAGAAAAGGGACTTGATTTTAAACATAAGAATATCCAGGGGAAAAATGGATTTTTATTTATACATGATATACATGCATTATACCTCTGGTGAGTGATGAGTCCCATTGGACTCTTGTTAAATTAACCGCTCTACGGTTTATAACGCGTAAACTGCCACCATCAAGTTTATATATGTAAAAATTGATTTCATTCTTTTAATATCAAATTAAGTGATAAAAATGCAATTCATGTCGTCTGAACCGTGCGTTTGATAATATATCTATTTCAAGTTGTAAAAAATAGTAATCTAACAGTTACCGTCTTTTAGGTACTGCACTATTTTGAAACGTAGTAGTTGTTTCTTATTTGATTAGAAAACAAAATACCTCTCTCTCTCTCTCTCTCTCTCTCTCTCTCTCTCTCTCTCTCTCTCTTCTAAAGAAAATTAAGTAATTGTGAGGCTTTGAAATTTATTAAAGAAGTATCTGAATCAAAAAATATTGTTTCTAAATAGCTTTATAATAAGCGTTTTGTTTTATTGAAACGCTTTCAGTACTTCAACCGATAAAGTATAGAATTGTCAATTGGAACGCAGTAAATGCAACTAATTGAAATAACCAAATCAAAAAATTTTTTACACGGGATTTTTCATTGTTCATACAATAGAAATATTATTATTGGTTTGTACTTTAACAGTAAAAAATTGGTTGAGAAACCAGTTCCTTCGACTATGGAGTTTTGGCAGTCAGAAAATAGCAACAGATGAGCGTATATGTCGCATTCGTGTTAAAAGGCGTCGTTTTATATTTAGTGAATATTTTCTGGCAATTGTGGCCCTTAAGATTTCAACTAAACAAATGTAAATATTTTGTCTGAAACTCATTAAAAGTAAATAAGACAATTGTTTTTTATCTCAATAATATTGTCTCTGGATAAGATCAGTTGCCAATGTGGTTGGAAATATTATCATACTTGTCTAAGAACAGAAAAAAACAAGCAAAAAATTTGTTTAAACGTTTAGTTGTTCCAGGTTGATTTAGGTTTGCATTCTAAAAATCAAAGTTCTGTCTACCAGTTGAATCCGTGAAAACCAGCCAAAAACTATAAACCTGTATCTGAATTGTAAACAAATAAGCACTTGTCATTGCTAAAAAGTAATGAAAGGTTTTTCGTTTTGTAAAACAAAATGATTAAAAAAACACGATATGTTACAAATAACCTTTTTTTTTCTTTGTAAAGAATCTGTAATTCAAAAATAAAAATCTATACTTTCAAATCTAATTATGATCTTAATTTAACAACATGCATCGCTATTATTTTCTATGTTTATAATCTACTATTGTTAACGTGATTTTTTTTTCTTTTATCGATTTTTTGAGTTCGTCAAATTTTCCATTCACCAAACTTTATACATATTTATGTATAATCGTAAAATGATTATGAAAATATTTAAATACGTTTTAAGTGTCAGAAATAATTAAAATAGGCACGTATTATCGTTCTCTTTACTATTGAAAAAGAGAGATACATTTATTTTTTTGATATTTAATGAATAAAGAACGCATTGAAGAAAAAAGTGAGGTTATTCTTGATTATGTCATCAACATACATTTGTATTTATATATTTTCTTTCTTATAATTTTTGCAACTGTTATATTTTACATTAAATACTCAAACTTCATCTGATTACACAGACATGTTACAAATATTTCTGAAATAAAACTCATTCAAAATACTCAGATTAAAATCAGTATTCATACACCGGATATTTAATTTTTCATACATTGGAAAATAATTTCTGGTTTGTATATTAACAGTAAGAAATTGGTTGGGAAACAAGTTTTTTCAATTTAAAGGTTTTTGCAGGCGGAAATTAGCACCAGGTGAGTTTATAGGATTAATCGTGTTGAAAAGCGTCTTTCTTACCTTTAGTGAATATTTAATGGCAATTTTCACGCTAAGTTTTTAATTAAACATATGATATGTAAATATCTAGTCTGAAATTCTTAAAAAATAAATAACACAATTATCATTTTAGTAATATTCTATCTGGGTTAGATCAGTTGCCAGTGTGGTTGGAACTATTTTTTTTCTTGTCTTAGAACAGAAAATAAAATCGATCAAACATTGTGTTAAACGTGTTGTTGTTAATTTGGATTTGCAATCTTAAAATCAAAGTTCTGTATCTGTGAATTTCTTGAGAAGTATATCATTAAAATCTTTAGACAAAACATACTTAAAAAATACAAAGAAAATGGGGAGTCAGTGTTCATTCCTCTGAGTTATGGCTAATTTAATTTGACCTCTTTTCACCTAAAAAATAATCTCAGCCTGATTAGGATTTGTTGACACTATTTTTGATTTAGCAAACCTCATTCTTCAAATATTGCTTTTAATTATACACTAGTCACACTGAATAGAGGAATTAAGAAAAAAAATTAAACGAAGCTGCATAAATCTTTGTGTGACCTTTTTGCACATAATAAAACATCGGGGTCAGTGATGTCAAATTTTAGATATATGGCTTCAAAGGTCTATAACTCTCTCAAGATTTAAGTTTGTAGATGTCACACAGAACCTATAGAATATGTTACAAACATAGCAAAAATTGAAAATTCATAAATATATTTGCTTGTTTCTGTCATTTTCGTCTAAAAACACACCCTTCTTGCCTCAAGAATCTTTTCATTTCATTTCATAGAAAGTGTGGTCTATATAATTATTACAAACAAAATTAAATTATGCCCCCTTCCCTCGGCGGTTGCCGGCTTAATTTAGATTTGCTTCTAGGTGCCAACATCATCGCGTGCACAGATTTAGAGAAGGGATTGGAGTGGGTTGGTGGGGGGGGGGGGTCCAGACCCTCCCACCCTTGAAAAAAATAATTTAAATTAATACATGTAGTAAAATTACCAAACAATACACCTCGGACCCCAATCCCCCCACCCCCTGCAAACACAGTTACATACTACTTTGCCACCCCCCCCCCCCACACACACTCCTCATGGATAAAGAAACATCAGAATATTTTGATAACAACGAAAGCCTGTACATGTAGTAAAGTGCATTATAATCAAAATTCTTTCACAGTGACGTTTTATAATTTTAAATTTTTACAATACAGGTATGTAGTAAAAAAAAATAATTTTTAAAATTTTGGAATCTGAAGTAAAAAATATAAAAGCCCCAGCAGCATTTAAACTCTCTACAGACATGCAGTTAACGCTCTAACCCATTGCACTTCACTGTTAGGTAACATTATTTTGGGGGGAATTATTATATTTATACTTTATTGTTTATTTCTGCAATAGGGAGTTTATTACAATATGCAGGTGTCCTGTACCACCTTAAAGCTGAAATGTGTGCTTTACATATTTTTACCGAATAAAACAGTACAAGGAGTTTAAAAGAATAAAGTCATGAAAATACATGCATGTTACAAGAAAATGATCTTTGTCCGAAGTTACGTACACAACACATGTCTACAGGTCGCAATACCGGGTACTAGTTTTACCCAGCTCTTCAGTTACAAGGCTTTCACGTGGTGTACACAACGGTATGTGTTTTCCATGTGCAGAATAGGATTAATTAACATGCATAAACATTTCTTTTGTGATGATCAGCTAATTAATGGATTCATATTGTGCTCTAATTGGATTATCATTATGATGTTGACCAATATAGGTAAGCATAATACATGTAGTACTCGCACAATATTATGAGACACCGGTATACATATGTATTACTTTCACTTTCTAAATAAGTGATCTCCCTTTGCCATGGCAGCATACTGTATCATCATCTTTTTTAAAATATCTAAATAAGCTCATCATTGTTACATATCCTATCGCATTTGTACAGCTAGTTTCTGTCATTTTAATTGCAAAAGTTATTTTTTCATTTGTCAGATTTAAATATTAAGTTGACCCCATATTGACCCTGTGACAGTTTGTATTAAATTTGTGTATTACATTTAAATAAGTGTAGAGACTTATCATGACTTAATAGGGAGGAAGGGGTCTTTTTTCTTAATGTATTATGATGCATCAAATAAAATGTAGGTCATGACCCTATGGGATTGTTCTGACCCAATGAAACAGGAAAATACCATTAATCTTGAAAACTGTTGAGATCCCCACCACTAAACCAACTATATTCTTGTTTCTAAAATCATTATGATGCATCAAATGGTGTAAGTACATGACCCCCAGGAGTTGTCTTAAAACCACCCCCACCCCTCTGAAATAGGAAATGATGATATACTTTGATAATTTTTAACTTTTGAGATCCCCCATCCCTATACCATATTTATTCTTGCTCTTTGTGCGCATCAAATTGTATATAGGTTATGCCCCCTTGGAGACACCCTGACTTTCCAGAACTGGATATATAATAAAGTATTTTATCTTATTCATATGTATAGTGTTTGATCCATGTGGGTAATTTCTAGCCTTATGATGACCCTGCTTTGTTTAGGATTACAATTGCCCCGAATACATATAACATTTTGTTTATCTTATCGATAAGAATTAAAAAGCAATTTCTTAAATCTTTATGTGCATCTAGAGAAAAATACCAATCAAGAAATGATTTAAAATTTGCTACTGTACACATGTTAGAATGTATTAAGGTGGCTCACTACACCTTGAAATATTTTCTCAAATCAGCAGAAAATTACTTGATTATGATATATATCATAATGGATAAGAAGTATTTAAGTCAAATAGGCAAAAAAATGTGCAATTTTGGATGAAAAATTACATTTTAGAAAATTGAATTCAGTAAACTTGAACAAAAGCTCCAGGCAGATTCAACCGCATGATCTGCGGTTCAGAAACCACTGAGCTACGACGATATACAACCGAATCGAACGATATTAACAGCTTAACAAAACATTTAAATCGCCATCTTGTGACGTAGTGTCTTAAAAAGTATAAGTCTGGGTGTAGTGAGGTACCTTAAAGATTAGACTCTGAATCTGATAGGGGGTGTGGAGGATAAACATTTAATTTTAATCATTTATTGTTATTAATTTTAACTTGAATAATAGGCAAAATATAAGACTTCTGATGGTTTATTCCCCGAACGGCTACTCGCCAAAACAAACACCTAATTATTTTAGGCAATTATGGGGTCCTCTAAGGAGGTACAGGTAGAATGTACCTGTGTCCACCTGGATAAATAAATTCAGAAGAAATAAATACATGTTTCTATAAATGTAGTAATACACATTTTTTAAACCTAAATCAATGTTGCAGTTTTCAGTCATTTTTTTAAAATTCTGGTACTTTTCAACAACATGTATTACATGTATATATACTAGTATGCTATAATTTAGTACCTTTTTATATCGAAAAGATTCAATTTTAAGTCCCAAGGTGAATGATACTGTGATAGTGGGTTGTTCCAAAGATTAACAAGTCCACTTAAGGGTTCTTCATTTATTCAGACATAGAGATTAAAGGATTCTATTGGCTATAGTAAACCACCTGGTCATGTGCACATGTATTAAAGTGATCATACAGGTGAA